>CM036762.1:20694415-21021915 GCA_020796225.1 Arion vulgaris
TGTTGGACGAAAGTCAGTAATTACTTGAGAGTTTCTTACTTTTATTGAGTGTTTTAAAAGGTATATTTTACATAAGTAATTGAACATTGCCTATGACTTGCTTAACTATATCAATATGATTTTCAAATGTAACTGTAAACGTATCTAAAATGGTTTTTTTTCATTGTCATCTAAAAAAAGGTTAATTAAGATTCAACCTGGATCAAATATGGCCATTCGAGATTGCGCTACTTCTGAACATGAGGAGGTTCCCTGGATGGTCTGAAGCGAATCATACAGTTCATTGAAACTATTGGTGCTTTGAACTGGCAGAAGAACACGAAGATTCAAAATGACACCTCAAATATCTAGCATTAATATGGAAAATGAGACCTAGTGCAGGCTTTATGATATTTCTGGCCATGCGCAGAGTCTATTGTGGCACATCATCTGTGGTAAAGTTGCTTGCTTTGCCTATAAGATTGTGCGTTCGAATCCGGACTGTGTCGTTTGGTTCCCAATAAATTTGTTTCGGATATCGGCAAGATTGTTTCTGAAGCTACGAAGTTTGTGCTGTATGCAATAATCTCGACAGTTGGCGTGTTAGTCAGTTAGGTTTCTTTCGAGAGAGTGTATCATAATGAACCTGATACAATTAGGTAAATCCTCGCATTTAAACCCATTATTATAGCATTCATACATAGTCAAACTTGTTTAGTGCATGCATAATAATACAAATATACAGTACGAAATGTACCTATATAAGTGCATCATAATAATACACAATACTACAGTAGGTTCGAAATGTACCTATATAAGTGCATCATAATAATACACAATACTACAGTAGGTTCGAAATGTAACTATATAAGTGCATCATAATAATACACAATACTAACAGTAGGTTCGAAATGTAACTATATAAGTGCATCATAATAATACACAATACTAACAGTAGGTTCGAAATGTAACTATATAAGTGCATCATAATAATATACAATACTACAGTAGGTTCGAAATATAACTATATAAGTGCATCATAATAATACACAATACTAACAGTAGGTTCGAAATGTACTATATAAGTGCAGCATAATAATACACAATACTACAGTAGGTTCGAAATGTAACTATATAAGTGCATCATAATAATATACAATACTACAGTAGTCGAAATGTAACTATATAAGTGCACATAATAACAATACTACAGTAGGTTCGAAATGTAACTATATAAGTGCATCATAATAATACACAATACTACAGTAAGTTCGAAATGTAACTATATAAGTGCAGCATAATAATACACAATACTACAGTAGGTTCGAAATGTACCTATATAAGTGCATCATAATAATACACAATACTAACAGTAGGTTCGAAATGTAACTATATAAGTGCATCATAATAATACACAATACTACAGTAGGTTCGTCTTCTCATCAAGGAAACTTCTTGCCCTCTGTGTTTGATGAAAAGCGTGACATATATCCTTTACAAGACGTCGCCATCAACCACAGAAAACGAGTCGTCAATTTTCTAGGCATCACTTATACGTTCAGTAGTTTAACTTTGCTTTCTGAACGGTGAGGTCTATTTTTATAGTTCGTAAAAATCCCCGGGAAAAAATGTGCTTCCAACCTGCCCGCCACGGTGTGTGAATCTGGTACTCTTGGGTTGTGATCGAGCTCACTTCCGCCAAGCCACCACAAATTCTTTTATTAATTACCTCTAGAGAAGAGTTCGTTTAACTTTATGTTCAACTGTATCAGTGCCAAAAACAGTTAGCCGAGTCTGGAACATTCAAGTGCGCAAGTAATTTTCAATAATTTTCAACATCGACAATTTTCATTTCCCAGCGGAAATTGTGACAGGAAATATCAAAAACATTCTAAGAATGATGTTTCAATTTTGATAATTTTAATTCAAGCGGTTGTTATACTTGTGTGTTTTAAAACAGTGGGAAGACAGCACAGTACACGCGTTTTTATAAGGATGGTTGGCATTGTGATACTTCCGGTGGCTAAACGTATTTTATTGAATTTACACAAATTTTGAAGTGTAGTAGAAGTCATTAGTTATCAGAGGACTATTATAATAACACTTTGGGCATGTCCATAAGTGTTACGATCTCCTCCTCAACAAATAAAGCAGCGTCCAGCGGCCCAAAACGCCAATTCGCTTTGCATATTTGGTACGTCGTTCTTTTCGGGTTGTAACCAATATTGACACCCATCTCTCTCAGTCTAGTCAGCGAGTGGGACTCGCAACACTGAAACTATTCTGTTCGAAAAGACTCCCAGTGCGTTAAGAATGTCATTTCGGTCCATTGTAGATCCCCTCTGATATCGTAGCCCTGCCAGCCAATCTATCAACTCGTTCATTACTCCTGCGTGCCCAGGGACAAAATGAAGGTTGTTTCTGTGATCCCTGTCTGTACCAGTACCTCCACCCAGTTTGATCGCACCATTCCTGTTTCGACTTTAAGAATCATACTCATGGAGTATGATTGACGTTGGGGGCAAAACGTGATTTGAGAAAAGAAAGAAAAAGTAAGACTCATGGAGTCACCGAGTATAAAAGCACGAGAGAAGTCATGAGATGTCAACCACGTCACCGCCCCTGTGACCGCCTAACCGCCATTTGTCAAACTACGTAGGCCCCACTGGCCTCTCCTATTATTTTTCCTCCCGAGCGTGCTGAAAAAGTCCACGCACAGCGTTGTTGGCGAATGACTGAACCATCGGTGTAAATAACTGCATCTGTTTCATTGTCATTCAAGATAGCTTCAACCTCCGCCTTAATTAGCGATGGATTATTTTGTTCACAGTTTTTTTTGGCGAGTTTGATGGGGCAGACGATCGGTTGGTGGACAGAAAAAAACCGCTTTACTCTTAACGTGTCTCTAAAATGTTTCGATATAGACACTACGTACTGGAATCCTTTGCGTAAGATCACCAAATGTGGCGCTGTAAAAACACAAGAGAAACTCGCACAGCTGAGAATCGTCGTACTGTTGAGGTGCGGAGAAAATGAGCTGTGCGAAAGACACACACAACATCCACATGTTAAACCTTGATCATGTATGATGTGGTAGTGAACTCTGTTCCAGGATTTGACTCTAATTACCTCCATACAAACCAGAGAGATGCAGCAAAACACGGTTAAGACGGCTGTTGTCATCATCGCCTGCGATGGAGGCTATTATTATTATCCATTGTTCTCATATCCAGTGTTCAATTTCAGCATACTGTTTCATTAGAAACACTTAAATGAAAAACTCCCATAAATGTTAGCGATAAATTGCAGCCCACGGATTCTTTAGGAACTAAAATGAACAATACAATATTGGTAATATTTATCACACAAGACAAACGTTACTATTGTACATCATTCTCCCCTTTTAAAAACATTGTTCTCTATAAGTATGATGAAATGTGAGTTTATTATTAAACTGAAACAATAGCAAACGTAGTGATGGCGATTTTAGGTCACTTTGCTACACTTTGCACGTATCTTTTACCATCATATAAATGTAATTGTATTTCATGCTGGAGTTTTTCATCGTGTGTATGCGCGACGTGAGCGGCTACTTTAACAAGCTGCAGCAGCGTACATTTTAGACTTGGTAAAGTATTCCCACATCATCACTGTCATCCTCTGGGTATGTTCTTCTTCTTAGCCGTATTACCAACAAAACTGATGTTTTTAAACTTCAGACCGATTTGGTAAGAAAGTATTGAAAGCGTAAAAAAGAAAGATTACATTATGTGAAACGAGTTGCGTGAGAAAACCATCAATTGTACTAGAAGAGACAATGAAAAGCACAGACATCAAACAATGGTAAGAACACTTCCATAAGTCATATGGAAAGAACTCTTGTTATAAGACTAAATCGCTGTCAACTGTCGCGTTGCCCCTGTTATAGGTAGAAGGTTTGGTCTATGTGCACGAGGAAGACCTGTAGATAGACATGCAAACGTCTTGACCACTTCATGATAGAGACCCAAAGATAAATGGATAGACAATATAACATAATACTGCACTCCATAGGCTCACAACAACTCTTGCACGAACTTGACCCATCAAGGATAGCTTAATATTCCCACGACACTTCAATGCATGTACTTAGAAAGACGAGAGAGACTTTTAGTCAATAATATAAGCTGAGCTAGAGAACCATTGACAATAATGTACTGGCTGCGGTTCAGTAACCCGGAAGCGGTGTATACAGTTCAGTTGAGTACAGTATTCTCCCATTTTGTTGTATTACTCCTTATTTCTGGACTTGGCGTCGAGATTTGAGATGTCGTAACTATGTGTAGCTCAGTCTATCTCGAAGAGTCTGGTCGGACTGGTACGCTTGAAGCATTTCATTGTCATCAATTATGACTTTGGATAGCTAGGTAAAACATATTCCTTTTAGTTTACCTGCACATCATTGAAAGCGAGAGCGCATATATAGTTACTGTGGCCGAGGCCGAGTGTCAGCAGTGAGTGAGTGTAAACTCGTGTGTTGTTAGTAAGTTGTTACTGTTACTAATTGCCAGTATAGACTAATCATACTGGTACTCTTTATAAAGTGTATAGAGTAGTAGTAATATTGGTGTATGCGTAAGCCTGTTGTTATTTACTCTTTGCTGATCAGGATTGCATCATGATTAATCAATCACTCAGTCAAATGTATTAATGTATTGTTTATTATTATTTATTGAATTATTGTAATATAAATTGGTTATAAATGAGTTACTATAATTAACTGAGTAACAGTGAGTAGTCACAAGTGACTAAACCCTAGACGACACTATGTCCTTATACCTTATTCAAGTGATACACACTTAGCAGTGTCAATGTCTGTTGTGTTAGCTCTCTTTTTCTGGAAAAATAGTGACATTGTAACTGAATTGTACATAGTGATGATAGTGTAGTGAGTACACTTACGATAGTTAACATAGTATTTTTGCTTTGTCTAGTCTCAAACACTAAGTCTAATGTCCTGAGGATTTTACTAATCAGTAATGAGTGAGTGCATGTATCAAATGTATGGTGGTTTTGTACACATTTTTTAATTATACCAACACTACTGACCCTAGTTCTTCCAGGAGGGCAGTTTTTATCAGGCACAAGAACACAACTTTAGATTTTGTGCTCGCTCAACGTTATCGACCCCGTTGTCCATTAAGGGCAGTTTCGTTAAACACAAGAACACAACTTTGGGTTTTGCGCTCGGCCAATCTTACCCAACCAACTCATCTACGTTTGGCCTCTGGTATGGTGTTTACTACAGTCTTTTCTTGTGCCAACAAGATTTTAAAACATGTTACATCGACCACAACAAGTCTTGCAGAGAGCTGGCAACTATGGTGGATAATTGACCTGAGTCTGTGTGGGTTTACGCTTACAGACAACTCGTACCATTTTCTTACTCTGTTCAGTTCTGTATTCATGCAAATTTTCCCATCACTAGACATCGGCCAGGAGTCATGTGTAGGCACATCATAGCAATCGTGACTGTACTTACACTACTACCTGTACCAGAATAGCTCTCCTTCAATCCCCACCAGCTTAGCCAGACTGCAGTGCGGTAGTGTGTTTCCAGGGCCATCACATTGAGGTAGGGTAGGGTCTTGGTCAGTGTCAGCTCACTGACTGTGGCATCTGTTGTCCATTTTATTTATTGCACCTGTAGTTTAAGCGGTAGTGAGGGTCATTAGGTTGATCACAACCCAAGCGTACCTGGTTCAAATTCCGCGGCGGTCAAGTTTGGAAACAAATTAGTTCAATTGGATTTTTACAAACGATAACAATAGACCTCACAGTGCAGAAAGCATTAGCAAACTACTGAACATATAAGTGATGCCTAGAAAATCGACGACTCGTTTACTGTTGTTGATGGCTAAGTCCTGTAAAGGATATGCCACGATTTTCATTTTTCAAGTACTTTAGTTGTATTAAGTACCATGTCATGCTATGGAATCCTGAACAAATTGTGGGATCAAAGGCGCATTGGGACAGCGCCACATCAGGATTAGTGAGCTGGCACTAATCTAGATCCTGCCCTCATCTCCTCGTGGTGACCCTGGAAACAGACGGTGGTTCCGGTCTGGCTAAGAGGGCAGGTGTTTTGGGAGAGCTACTTTGGTGCAAGTAGAGATGCAAAGGTAGTCACGCTAAATGGGATCTGCTCACAACACAGACAAGCGAATGCCCAGAGTGATTATTATTGCTCGTCTCACCCGGCTGATGGGAAAAGCTGGAAGGATAAACATACAGGATTAGAGGTACATCCGTCGAAGAGTCGCAGACCGCGTGGCAAAACTCAGACACCGCGCATGCTCTCTCTTGAGCCTGAATAAGCTGGGAGCCGAGGTGAGCTGTGCATGGGCCCACATGGGGTGAAATTCAGGCCCCCATCCCTGACAGGGATGGGGGTCAGGATGGGGCACGATTTTGAGCCCCAGAGTCGGACAACCCAGGCAAATGTGAGCACGGCGAAAACTGGCGGTGGCGATAAGGCGGGCACCGGGGCAGAGCGGGCACGCATGTGGACGATGCACAGGTGGGCCCACATGGGACAAAACTCGAACCCCCATCTCAGGGGTGGGGGCCTGAGTTAAGCCCCAGGCGGGGATAGCTCAGGCAAATGTGAGCACGGTGGGAATTGACGGAAATGGTGAGGTAGGCACCAGGGCAGAGCGAGCACACATGCAAACGATGCATGGGTGGGCCCACTGGTGGGCAGAAAAGGCAAGCGCGGCAGGCAAGAGGGTATGCGGACAACCCAAATGTGCAGAGAAAACTGGAAAGCCCAGCAGAGACGAAGCCAGTGCACGTTTCCACTCGCAGGGAACTATTGCTGCCTTGTAGTTTAATTGGGGACAATCAAAGGCTAGCGGAGCAAACCGTACACAAAACTGGACGGGCGGCAAACCAAGGTGTTCACAAAACGACCGGTTCGCTGGGCAGATAGCGCTCATAAGCCGGGAGGGCAGGGTCTAATGGTCGCTGGTCTAAAAGAAAATAGCAGCTTGCAGGTTTGGCTGGGGACAGCAAAGGGCTAACGGAGAGCGAACCCAGTAAACGCTGGTTGAAACCGAACACACCACCGAAGGATAGGCACCTGAGCTCCAATAGGTACTGAAGGTTGTGCACATACATCCATTCTTGATGTTTGGCTGTTTATATATCACATTAGAATGATAAAACGACATAAGAACGATCGCGTGCAGAGAGAGAAGTATGATCGTGGTTGATTTTGCTAGCTGTTTCTGCTTATTACTGTCTTATGTGTCACAGGTTTTAAAGAGGGTTATGACAACTACAGCACCATACACTTTCAGCAGTGAGAACTATAGAGCTATATGGGGTTATAGGCGCATGGGGACAATGCCACGCCAGAATTAGTGAGCTGGCACTAATCAAGATCCTACCCTACCTCCATATGGTAGCCCTGGTAACAGACACTAGTACCTGTCTGGCTAAATGGGTAGGGATAGAGGGAGAGCTACTCTGGTGTAGGTAGAGATGCAGAGGTAGTCACACTGGATGGGATCCACTCGCAACACAGATGAACAGATTCCCAGAGTGACTATTTATGCTCGTCTCTCCATACCGATGGAAATAGCTGCACGGATAAACATCAAGGGATGAGGGGTGCATCCAAAGAAGAGTCGTCTGCCCACATGGGGCGAAACTCAAGAGTCCGAAGGTAGGGCCCCGAGTTTGAGTTGCACGTGGCGAAACTCTGAGCCCTGTGGGGAGGTCCAAACAAATAAACATATAAGATGAGAGGATGGATAAGCTCTAGAGCTCCAAATGGTATTGAATGATGTGACGTAAAACACGTTCTTGACAACGGCTGTTTATATATCACAAAAAGAATGATCAAAATGGCTAAAAAGAACGATAGAGAGAGAGAACTATACACTTTCAGTAGTGATAACTATAGAACTACATGGAAGACCACAAAGGAAACTATCAGAAAACTGCAAACCTTCGTAAATGGATGTTTACGTAGGATAGAGGGATTGAGATGGTATGATAAGATTACAAACGAGGAACTCAGGAGAGAACAAAGCAGATACCAGTGGAGAGAGAGCTCAGGAAGAGACGCTGGTGATGGATAGGACATACATTGAGAAGACCGACCGGAAGCATCGCAAGACAGGCGTTGTTTTGGAACCCGCAGGGAAAGAGGAGTAGGGAAGGCCTAGGCAGACCTGGAGAAGAGAGCTGGAGGCGGATATAAAGAGAATAGGCAAAACATGGAAAGAATTGGAAGGGATGGCAAGAGAAAGGAAGAGCTGGAAGAAGTTTGTTGAAGAAAACTGTGCTTCCTGTGAGGAATTGCACAGCGTGAGCTATAGAACTATGTGAGAACTATAGAACTTACCTTCAGCTGTGAGAACTAGAACTATACACTTTCAGCTGTGAGAACTATAGAACTATACACTTTCAGCTGGGAGAACTATAGAACTATACACTTTTAGCTGTGAGAACTATAGAACTATACACTTCAGCTGAGAACTATAGAACTATACACTTTAGCTGTGAGAACTATAGAACTATACACTTTCAGTAGTGAGAACTATAGAACTATACACTTTCAGCTGTGAGAACTATAGAACTATACACTTTCAGCTGGGAGAACTATAGAACTATACACTTTTAGCTGTGAGAACTATAGAACTATACACTTTCAGCTGGGAGAACTATAGATCTATACACTTTTAGCTGTGAGAACTATAGAACTATGGTCACCAGGAAGGATAGACTACGAAATGAGAACATCAGAAGAAGAGTGGGCATAACTTCATGTACTGAATACATTGAAGGACAACAAATGCAGTGGTTTGGACATTTAATGAGAATGGAATACAACCAACCACCAATAACAGCATACAATAAAAAGACATCAGGTACTAGAGCCAAGGGAAGACCAAGAAAAGATGGATAGACAATGTCAAGACCCCACTAAATAAACACGGATATAACACAAGGGCGACTCATCTGGCCCTGGAACGCAAATTAAAGCTCCCACCCCTACGCTTAGGCAAGAGTAGGCAACCAATTCCATCATCTACCTGGGAAAGACAATCGACTCATTGTCCCAATTTTTGTTGTTTTCTATATTTTTATATCATTAATAAAAGAAGGCTTAAAACGGTAGCATTCTTCATATTAGTAAAGTCTATGTTTGTTACAGAATATGTAAAGCATGTGCTGTCCATATGAGAAAAACATCTCAACTGAATTAAACCAAAGTTTGAAGAAAAACAAGAGCTTCTTCAATATAAACCGGTATGCTGTTACATTGTTCTCTTATTGATGAATCTTTGCCCTCAGGGTTGATTGTATTGAGTGGCTGATATATGGTGATCTTTATTTCTTTATTGCATTGCTTATCACAGTGTAGCTAGTGTGTTCATATATATATGTACATGTTGCAATAACTATAGAGGTGACTTTGTGTTCTATATAAAAATGTTTGCTGAAACGGAAGTGAAGACGTGTGCGATACTAGTTGCTAATATCTGGTCTGTATCCATTTCAAATGTTCACAATTTTTGTTGAAATATCAGTCACTGATTACATGAGAGAAATATACCTGGGTATTTGTATGTGGTGAATTTTACATGGTCATTTATGTGGTGAATTTTGCCTAGACATTTGTATTTGGTGAATTTTACATGGGTATTTATATTTCCTCAAAATTTATGCTCTTTTAAAAAAATTAAGATATTTAGTTTTGATAAATCTGCATTTATTTTTTTTTAAATAGAGAAATATAGCTATTTTTACATAATTTGTTGATTTGGATAAAAATCAATTCTGTGTAAAGTTAATGCCAACACCTTCTCTCTATGTCAAGGCTAGTATATTTTGTCACTCTTCAATGCACATGGTTCTCTGCTGCATCTTGACGCTTGTAAAATGTATACTTTATACAACTTTATTTGTACTTACATTGTTTGTTTTGATATTACTTTGTTTTACATGGGAATACCTGTAACTTGGGGATCTCTATGGCTAAGTGGTTAAGACTAAACTCCCCAACAATTGATGCTTTTGATGCAAGTCTCTCCGCTCTCTCAATGCAGTGAACACCCACACGCCTAGGACATTAGATCCATGTGAGTCTCAGTAGGTTGGAAATATTTATAGCTGACATCCACCCTTACGCAACCTACCATTCTGGATTTTTCGAAGCATCAACTGAGAGAGTCCGAAACAACAACAGCCCCAGTAAACAGTCCCAGAAATCCAATAATTAATTTCGAGCATATATTAATTTTGAATGACTTCTACTCTTTTTTTCATTGACAGAATGGCAAGTTGAATGAGTTCCTCACCATCCAGCACAAGTAGCAGCCTCATGGTAGGCGAACATAACTTGGAAATGGTAGTGATTTCCAAAAAGAAATGGTCATTATTCTTTTCAGTAGCTGGGATTTGCTTTATCATCTTTGCCATCCTCAACATAGGCTTCTGGTGGTTATTACCAAAATTCAGTGGGCAGGTTCTGATGCGAGATTTACCTGCCGAACTACAGAGTCATGAAACAGTTGTGATTTCTCCAGCGTCGCCGCAGGCAGAACCCAGAAATAAAAACTGTACCTTCCACAATTTCACATGCTTAGAAGTATATCATTGTGGTTATGATGATCAAACAACAGTTAGCGTATACATATACCCTATACAACAGTATTATGATGAAAATGGGAATGATATCACCCCTGTTTTAACCAGGGAGTTTGAAGAAATACTACGAGTGATTGCAGAAAGTCCGTACTACACAAAGGATCCAGAAACTGCTTGTCTTTTCATTCCATCCATTGATTTACTCAATCAAAACTTAATCAAACCAGACAAAGTTAGCCAGATTCTTGCGCATCTGAAATGGTAAGATATGTAAATACTTTTTGTTGATAATTAATTGTATGGGATTTGGTTGGTTGTTGGTAAACAGGTGGCTTAGCTTAAGCAGTAGTGAGCTCGAATACAACCGAAGTGTACCTGGTTCAAACTCCATGGCAGGCAGTTTTGTAAGCAAATTTGTTCACATGGAATTTTATGAATGGTAAAAATAGACCTCACCATTCAGAAAGGAATGGCAAACTACTGAACGTATAAGGGATGCCTAGAAAATCAACAACTCGTTTACTGTGGTTGATGGAAAGTCCTGTCAAGGATATGCCACGATTTCCATTTCATTGATGGACAGAATCAGCTTTGCACAATTTCAGGAAGATCTATAGGTGCTTAATTTATTCAGTAAAAGTTGAAGATATCTACATATTTTTTTGTAGCTTACGGTTCTACACTTTTATCATTAATCCTGTCAAGTTGCTTCTTCTTCCTCTCTCTCATTCTCTTTCTTGTGCCTTTTTTACCCTAGTTGGGGCAAAGGTCTCTCCCGAGTGATGTCGGGTTCGGCTTGGTGCTGGCTACCCCATTTGGTAAAAAAACTTGTTTCAAAATCCAGCTAACCATGAACTAGCATGAGTTAGTTGAGTGCCTATGGCTTGAAATGCAAGGGGCATGGGGCATAGGCTCTAAACGAACTCATGACAACTCTCCCTATCTTTATAGAGATAGAGATTGTCTTGCAGCTCTTTCCAGCTCTTCCGTGCATTGTTAATTAATCTCTTGTCTCCAAATCTTGTTTTCAAGTATTTCTACGCTTTTCTCTCTTTTGCTTTTTCTACGGGTTTCTGGAAAGGGCCCTTCTTGTTATAGTTGTATTCCTCTCAAGGTTTGTCCTATCTAGTGACAGCATATTTTCTTCACCTGTTGGTTCACTGGGATTTGTCTCATTCTCTCCACAAGTTCCTCATTTTGTGACCCTATCATGATATCGCCTACAGGTTTGGGATTGAAGAACAGGACTAACAAATCTGTCTACATATAAAAACTAACGATTATGGAAACATTAACAAGATATCACATTTTATCGCTGGGTGGACATCTGTATCTTGCAGCTCATTTGACTGTTTGTGATGAAAGCTGCAAGGAAGCTACTGGTATGAAGACATATATCCTAAATCAGAGGTTCCCAAAGTGGGCGGTACCCTCCCCTCAGTGGGCGCTGAAGCCTTCTAGGTGGGCGATAGTGGATTCAGAAGCATTACAAAGTTTATGTTGTGCAAAGTGGGTGGTGGCCCGAAACAGTTTGGGAACCCATGTCCTAAATGCTAAACAAGAACCAGAATTGTTTTCTGCAATGTAAATGATGGATGGGACGGGATGGCTGAAACTGATAGCAAAGGAAATGAAGGACTACAGTATCAATATACTGGAAATAAGCAAGAGCAGCTGGAAGAAAGTAGTAATAGTTAAAAACAGTAACCAACGAAACAGTAGTCAATTCTTGAAAAGCTATAAAGCATTTACAGGCTGCACTCTCTTGGATAACTTTTGGTCGCAGTCTATCTTTCAAACATTGTGTTGAGCATACGATACAACACAGCAGTATAAGTCTCACATCTCTTAAAATTGTGATGTACATACATCTTTAGCAGCAATTTCTTATCTTATTTCATCAACTGGTTATGTCTGTGGTGGATGAGTAAAAAAAGAAAGGACACCTTTTTTATATTGGGTAATACAGTGTTAGGGGATAGTGACTCTGTCTATTAACCCTGACGTTCTGGGATCGAATCATGCTGCGGACAGTTTGGTTGCGAATTGTTTCGCGTGGATTTTACAAAAGGATGAGGGCTCCACCCGTTCAGAAAGCAATGGCAAACTACTGAATGTAATAATGCCTAGAAAAATTACAAACAGTGTTAAAAAGCTGGGATTGATTCGCAAAGTCCTGTAAAGGATATGCAATTTTTGTTTGTGTATTACAGTGTTAGGCCCATATTTTTAATTGATCATTGACACACAACGGGGGATGTGGTCAACACCACACCTGCCTCTTTTACTTGCCAGTAATTTTCCTGGTAACCTGAGAGATGTTTCAGATACCACACCCACTGTGCAATTAAACTCAGACTATGCACCTAAGCAGCATGTTCGCTAACATCTACGCTACTGCGGCTCAGTTGAGTGCCTGGAACATATTCAGAATTTAACCATGCATATTGTCCTCAGATGCATTAGAGATAATCTTGTTAGGAAAGCAAGAATATATGCTTGGCTTCCCTTAACTACATTTCTATAGACAAAGCCTATATGTGGTAATAGTGGGCAGATCAGAGGCATCCACTACACAAGAATACTTATGAAGTTACAGCCATGAGAATCAAGCGTGACATGTCTTGAATGAAACTCTCTCTCTCAAGCCTGTGATGCCCCTGGTGCTTGGAGCAGCAACAAATGCACACAATTTTTCTGTATTCTTTCTCCGTCCTCTGTATTGTGTTCCAGCTGTGATTGCAGTCATGCATCACTTTGGTAGCCCTTCGTGTCCATGAATAGATAGTGTCTTCATTGCTGGTTACGCCAAGAGTTTTACAGGATGGGATTTTTAGTTCCACACCAAACCCCCAACCTGGAGGACCAGAAAGCCATATTTAGTCTGACCGCTTCTCAGTGACCTGCCAGGAACATAAGTTCCCACCATCCTAGCCCACTGTATCATTGGAGCACACAAGCCTCCCCACCATTACATGGTAATGTCCTTATGGGGAGATTAGATAGCTAAGGTTGAGTTAAAATTAGCCAGGGGATCACAGCTGTGAACCTACCAGAATTACACATTGTACAAGCAAAGCTGGATATCTGAGGGAAAGAAAGAGGGGTACAATTAGCCAGCGAACCACGGGAACCTTCAGTGTGCATTTCCATCAACATCTGCTAGGGGAAAACTGAGCAGCTATGGGTCTGTCCACAGTGCTATAATGTCAGTTCAGTAACAAGTAACTAAACGAATCAACAATAGAGCATGCATATAATATCTTGTCAAACAAAATGTTATGCTTCATCAGTTATCAGTTAGTTATTTGAGGACTATTATCATAGCACTCCGGACATGTTCATAGATGCTCTGATCCCTGCCTCATCAAATCCAGCAGAGTCCAGTGGCCCAACACGCCAGTAGTTTTATGGGTCATTACTATCGTTACTGCTTGTAGTACCGCTTTTTAGGGCAGTGTGGGAACAAGAGCCTGAGGAATTTAATGGTCATATGGCTAGTGTAGTTGCTCAAGCTGTTCAGGTTAGGATTTTTATTTTATGCCCACAACAGAAACAAATTCTTGGCTTTACCGTGGATTGAACACAGACTTTCTGCATTGGAGCCTCGGTCTAATCCATTGAACCAGGCGCTCCTCATATTTATGGGTACTTCGTTGAAATCAATAAACATTTTCCTATTTATTTCATTTTAGGTGGAACCATGGGAAAAATCATCTTCTTTTCAACATGCTACCAGGAACTGCTCCAGACTATACAAATTACTTGGGTGTGAATACAGCCAATGCCATGGTAGCTGGTGGAGGTTTCTCATCCATTACTTATCGCAGAACATTTGATGTGACTATACCAGTTTACAACTCATTACTTGAAGATATTGAGCTTGCTGTCAAGAATTACAAGTAAATTTTGTCCCACTTTTTTTTTTGGTATCGCTGCAAACCTGTTAAATGTTTTTTGTGAATCCACAAGTAGAAAGAAAAAGAAGTTTTCCATACCAGGTTTTCCTCACAGATAGAGAATACAAATACAGTCAAGAGGAGCTATCAACAAATGTGTGGAAGTTTAAAAAAATCAAATCTAGATCCATAATAAGAATATTTAACTCTCAATATTAAAGCAGTTATGTTGTATGGATCAGTGCCAGTGTGTTGCCGCAGCCCACAATGGGAGCAAAGAATAGTAACACTGCGACCTACAAGGCATGTCATAAGACATGACTGAGATAGGGGCCTTGAAATAGTAAATAAAAAGCATCGCAGAGATCGGATGGGCTGGTCTACTTATAGGTGCATAACTGGCACAAGGTACAATCGCTCTTAGACTCGGATAACATACAAATCACAAAGAGTGGTTTAACAAGTTGTCAATATGGAGCTTTCAAAGAAAAAGAAGAAGTATGGGTCAAAAACATGAGAACAACTAAAACAGTAATTAATAAATTGTAAACATTCATCAACTAGTGTCTGCGCAGAATCGAAGGACGGAGATGGTATGATGGTGTTACAAATGAGGAGTTAATGGAAAGAACGAGTCCTTCAAATTATGCCTATTTTATTGAAGTTTCATTTGGATATAATGGGGATGAGGCAAAGTTGTTTAAATGGGTTGTGAAAGACATGGTAATCTTGTGAGTAAACATGTGACCTCATCTCAAATTGAATAAAGCTGTCTTAACTCTTAGTGGACCAGGGCAAAAGCCATGTTTTTACAGGCCATTTGTTTTTAGACTAAAAAAACCCTTTAGTGTGGCTCCTGGTAAAAAGGCATCCAACCCAAAGCCACATAGTGTGGCATTTGGTCCACAAGGAGTTAACTTTCAAATGCTTAAAGTAATCACTTCTGTCATGTTCAACCATTTCTCTTTAATAAAATTTAGTCAGCAGTTTGTTAACAACTAAAGTTGCACTTTAGTAGCAGAAATGAATGATTGTGTGTCTCATAACAAACCTGATTAAATAACCAGACAATAGTTCATGACATATTCTAGAGTGTTTTGAGTCCAAAAGATATAAATTGTTTTACAAACATAATTATTTAATAAATATGTTAGATTGTTCAAATTTATTATGTAGTTTCAGTTTACATATTTAGTGTGTACTATAAGTAGTTTGACAAATTTGTTTAGTTATATACAATATAGTTCTTTAGTTAATAAATATAGTTAGTTTGTTAATAACTATATAGTTAGTTTGTTAATAACTATATAGTTTGTTAATAACTATATAGTTAGTTTGTTAATAACTATATAGTTAGTTTGTTAATAACTATATAGTTAGTTTGTTAATAACTATATAGTTAGTTTGTTAATAACTATATAGTTAGTTTGTTAATAACTGATTGTATTCCCTCAGAGAGAACAGAAGATGGCTGCTACTGTCCTCTCAGTTTGGACTGAACCCTGCATACAAGACAAAAATACAAGGTCTGGTCAGACAGGACAACGATGTTGTGATGATTGATCGTTGTGGAAACAGACCATTCAATTACTCGCAGTGTGTGATTTCTTAGGGAATGTCTACATGTATCCCAGTATTTTGCTGGTACGTGGAACATTTCAAGATAGATGATTATTTAGTGAAATATATAAGAATTGGCCTCATTCGTCTTAAAATGCTCCATATCAAACACTTGTTGAACCACTCTTTGTGATTTGTCTGTGATCTGAGCCTTAGAGCGATTGTACGTTTTGCCAGTTATGAGCACAGAAGTAGGTCAGCACATCTGATTTCTTCGAAATTTTTATTTACTAGGTAGCTTCCTAGACCCTACCTACCTCTCCGCTGCTCTCTTGACCCTTGTAGCGTCGATCGAAAGTGTTACTCATAGTATCTTGATCCCTTGTGAGCCCGACAACATACAGGGTACAGCCTAATTCATTGGATACAGAAACATGTTGTGGGTTCATTTCACGCAGCAGATGTTCCACCTGTGAGAACAGGAACTGGTTTGCCCGCCTTCCACATACTTTGGTTTAAAAATGTGATGGGACAGATATTTCACAACATATTGTTTGCAAATACTAAAGAACATTTTTATTTCAGAATGGTACTGAATAGATTGAGAAATTAGAACATTAAAAATGTCATTGGAATCACAGATCAAACATATTAGAAGACAACAAATACATTTTTCTTAATCACCTAATGAGAATGAAACCAATCTACTACAACCATCTCACGCCTATAACAACCAGCAATTCGGATGCAGAGCCAGAGGAAAACCAAGAACCTGATGGATAGATGATATCCTGCAGCATCAAAGACTAACAACTACAGGTGCAACACACCTGGCTCAGGATAGACAACTGAAATCCGCCATGATGCTTCATAGCACATGTGGATAAGACGAGACTCGATAGATACAGAATGGAAAGAGAATAACTGAATAAAATGGTAGGGAATGCTAACCCGAAACAAATGCTTGCAGAAAACGAATGCACCAGGCCGTAAGGCGCATAACAGGGTGCAACGACCCCTCACAATGCGGAATGGGATAACGGATTCTACGGTCGCCAATCTGCCTCTGAGATTTAACCACGCGGTAAGAATGTCAGACCCACTATCACGAGGGTGGCCAAAACTTACTGCAGGAAGATGTCAGCACAAACGGGAAGCAGAAATCATAGGAATTATATCCTACAGAACTGCCCCCAGTATGCAGACTTGAGAAGAAAGAGGTGGCCCACTTACACTAGTGTCCAAGACAAACTGTATGGCGTGGCTGATGATCTGAGACAGACGGCTGCCTTTATTAGAGAATCCAAATCCCAATCTAGTGAGAACGCAGAATAAGAAGAATAAAATGGTACTAAAGGTACAATGAATAAGTTTATCTGGCACTGACAAAGAACCTGTTCTAGTTTCTAAAGGTGGCCTGAGAAACAAGGCTGTAACACTGCATTCTGAAAATGTGAGTAGGGATCAAACAGGGAATCTACACATGAGAAGAGGTAGTTCTACCTCTGAAGTAGGAGAAAACACGCCTGTATGGCTGGGAACACCTACAATAAGGAAAGCAGGCCTTCATGCAAAAAACCAGAAGTACTATACCAGGTGCCCTGATAACGCCTGAATTCTTAGCCGGCGACCGCAAGAAGAAGAAGAGGTAGTAGTGTAAGTGCAGATGTGTGCATTTTTTGTAGATATGCCTGCACACACACGATGAACTATGTTGCAGTGAGCCTGAGATATATACAGTTTTCCTGGCTGACATCTAGAGGTTGAGTTCAAGCACAGACTACTGTGTAGTAATGTCTGTAACAGCTTCAGTAGCAAGTGTTGCTGATAACGTCACCCTGACAAAGCAACTGGTTGATCAGTCTAAAATGATTATTACTGACACGTTCTGGAAAAAATATTGGATTGCTCAATGCGGGGAAACAAATTGAGTACCTTTGTAGTGAGAGACAAACACGTTACATCTATGCTACAGTCTCCATGCCCTCCAGTAGTTCTCTTCCTAAACCACTATGACCAAAATATTTCAATTGTTGAGATATATTGTTTATGAGTCGAATGCGCAGTTACCGAAATGACATTCTTAAAGCACTGAGAGAGTCTTTCCAAACAGAAGAGTTTCAGGGTTACAAGTCCCACTTGTTGACCAAACTGAGAGAGATGGGTTTCAATATTGGTACAGCCCAAAAAGAATGACATACCAAATATGCAAAGAGATTGATTAATCAACGTGGAACTGGCATGTTGGACCACTGGACGCTGCTGGATTGGTGGTTGAGGCAAAGATCAGAGCACCTATGGACATTTCCAGTGTGCTATGATGATAGTCCTCTGATAATTAATAGATTTCAAGTTATGGGAGGGGATACTTCATGTTAACTAAACTTTACTACTGTATTGTTACATTCCCATAATGCTTCATATATCTTAACAAACCTAGGCAGATGTGACTCCTGTTTGAAGTTCAGCATGAAGTCCAGTGTGTGTCTTTACTAGGACATTAAGACTGACATACTGTTTGCTTTATACTCTTACTTCATTACTAGGACAGTCAGAGGGACTGATAAGCTGTCATCTTTATATTCTAGTGTGTAATATTATTACTAGGACAGTCAGAGATCAAATGTCATCTTATATTCTAGTGTAGTATTATTCAGCAGTCAGAATCAAATGTCTTCCTTTGATGTTTACTCATACAGGAGTCCACATTCTGCCTTGTGATACGGGGAATCCGCTTGGGTCAACCCTCTCTCATGGACATTCTTATGGCAGGTTGCATTCCTGTGGTGGTTGCTGATGGTTACCTGTTGCCTTTTCATGAGGTTCTAGACTGGACCAGGTAAGTGCAATAAAAATACTAAGTGTTACTACATGTACATGATCACAAACCAAGAGGTCCATCTATTTATTATGGAGAAACTTGGAACACACAAGAAAAATATTCTCAGTAATCTTCTTCTTCTCTTCCTCCATTTACTTCTTTATAGAAGTGTTGTGGGGGAGAAATGGCCTGTAGTGATCTGTGTGTGCTTGTTCTAATGCACTTTGTAAGCTGTTATTAATTTTCCTAAGGCTGTTCTTGATGCCGTTGCTCCATCTTTTGTGTGGTCTTCCTCTTACTCTGAACTTGTTATACTTTTTCAGTGTGGTTCTTTGTGGTAGTCGCTACCAGGACATTCTTGTCAGGTGTCCAAACTATTTAATTTGTTCTTTTATGAATTGCATGACTGGTTTCACATCCAGTCTTCTTTTGATTTCTAATTTTGTCTATTATTATCACTTCTGCAGCTCTTCTAAGGCACATCATCTCCATTGTTATCATTTTCTGCTCATTAGCTGCTGTTATTGGCCATGAGAAGAGAACAAATAGATCGATCCAGAAAGAACTCAAAATCAAAGAAAACTGCTGATGCTACAAATAAGAAAGAGAAAATTGAGATATTTTGGACATATAAAAGACATGAAGGGCTGGAGAAGACCATCATGGAAGGAGGCATACCGGCAAAGAGAAGAAGAGGAAGACCACGGAGATGGATTCAGGATGTAACTGATGGTTTGAACATGACAGCTGCAGAGGCAGGACATCTGGCCTATGAGAGAGAGAAATTCGGAGGACTGTTGGGGTGGCAAAGTTCTGCTGAGGACAGGCTATTTGATGATGATGATTGGCCATGTTTGGTTGACACTGCTAACATAATGTTGGCCAGAAAATATTGTCAGTAATGACGAAGAAAATAGACAGTTGTATAGACACATGACCAGATCGTCATATAAGAAAATATCTCTTACTGAGAGGTGGGACAACCAATTCCTTTCTTCACTTGTGAAACATCAGGTGAAAAATATGAACCTGCACCACTTTTGTGTCTAATTCTATAAGCAAACACTCTACACATAGCGCTAACCTGTCTCTCCTAACTAGTTTACTATAGAGATAATCTGTTTTCTATTTCTCTGTTTCATGGCAACTAGACATATATCTTTCTTTGTTTCATGGCAACTATACATATTTCTTTCTTTGTTTCTCTTTATTTCATGACCACCATACATATTATCTCTTTCTTTGTTTCATTGCAACTATACATATTTCTTTCTTTGTTTCATTGCAACTATACATATTTCTTTCTTTGTTTCATTGCAACTATACATATTATCTTTTTCTTTGTTTCATTGCAACTATGCATATTTCTTTCTTTGTTTCATTGCAACTATACATATTATCTCTTTCTTTGTTTCATTGCAACTATACATATTTCTTTCTTTGTTTCATTGCAACTATACATATTATCTCTTTCTTTGTTTCATTGCAACTATACATATTTCTTTCTTTGTTTCATTGCAACTATACATATTATCTCTTTCTTTGTTTCATTGCAACTATACATATTTCTTTCTTTGTTTCATTGCAACTATACATATTATCTCTTTCTTTGTTTCATTGCAACTATACATATTTCTTTCTTTGTTTCATTGCAACTATACATATTATCTTTTTCTTTGTTTCATTGCAACTATGCATATTTCTTTCTTTGTTTCATTGCAACTATACATATTATCTTTTTCTTTGTTTCATTGCAACTATGCATATTTCTTTCTTTGTTTCATTGCAACTATACATATTATCTCTTTCTTTGTTTCATTGCAACTATACATATTTCTTTCTTTGTTTCATTGCAACTATACATATTATCTTTTTCTTTGTTTCATTGCAACTATACATATTTCTTTCTTTGTTTCATTGTAACTATACATATTTCTTTCTTTGTTTCATTGCAACTATACATATTATCTTTTTCTTTGTTTCATTGCAACTATACATATTTCTTTCTTTGTTTCATTGCAACTATACATATTTCTTTCTTTGTTTCATTGCAACTATGCATATTTCTTTCTTTGTTTCATTGCAACTATACATATTATCTCTTTCTTTGTTTCATTGCAACTATACATATTTCTTTCTTTGTTTCATTGCAACTATACATATTATCTCTTTCTTTGTTTCATTGCAACTATACATATTTCTTTCTTTGTTTCATTGCAACTATACATATTTCTTTTTGTTTCATTGCAACTATACATATTTCTTTCTTTGTTTCATTGCAACTATACATATTTCTTTCTTTGTTTCATTGCAATCATACATATTTCTTTTCTTTTGTTTCATTGCAACTATACATATTTCTTTCTTTACTTTCGTTTCAGACCACTATACATATTCTCTTTCTTGTTTTAAGGCAACTGTACATATTTCTTTGTTTTAAGGCAACTGTACATATTTCTTTCTTTGTTTTAAGGCAACTGTACATATTTCTTTGTTTTAAGGCAACTGTACATATTTCTTTCTTTGTTTTAAGGCAACTGTACATATTTCTTTCTTTGTTTTAAGGCAACTGTACATATTTCTTTTTGTTTCAGGGCATCAATACATATTAATGAGGAGCAACTGTCTGATGTAGTAGATATATTAAAAAACTACAGCATAGAAAGAATCTACAACATGCGACGACAAGTTCAGTTTTATTGGCAGAAATATTTCAAATCATTATCAGATATCACACTAACAACTTTACAAATTATCAATGATCGTGTCTTCCCATTTGATGCTACAACTTATGATGAATGGAATGAGCTGCCAAATCTGGTGAGATATTTTGTTTATTATTCTTCATTGTACCAAAATGACATTGATTGATTGATTGATAGGACCACTTTTTGCGAGTACCCATGTGGGCTACGATATTTTTCTCATACAGGAAGATCTCAGAGGCAGTGAACTGGTGAGGGTCCCCGATGTAATTTTTGAAGATGTTAAAATTATTTTGTCAAAATTATTTTTAATCTTTCCAATGAGTTTTTCCAGGCAGTGACTTTCCAGCCTGCTCTTCTCGATTTATAACTGCCAAAGGTTCTTTTCAACACTGCATTTTTATGTGCAGATTCGACTTTCCTTTTTGTTCCATACTTGCTTAACCAGACTGCAGGGATGTAGGCTGTTAATAGAACTCTGATTTAGTGGTGGAGTAAGATTCACATATTATGTTAATATACATGCATATTTTATGTGAAAGTTTCTTCCCCCTGTGAAAACTCTCTTATGTGCATTATCAAGTTATTACCACTGCTATGCTGTTGTTGTTATCCTTCACTCTACATCAATCACTTGTTGAACTACTTTTTGTTGTCTGTTTATATTTTGTGCCTTAGAACATAAGTACTTTGTGCTACAGTTAGGCATTTACAGACACATAGTCTAATGTGCACATGGTGCACAGGTTTCCTGATCCTTTACTTGGGGATGTAAATTACAAGTACCTCAGAAGTCAGACTAAGGCTTACCTGAATGGTCAGGGACACTGATAACAAGGAAAGCAAGCAAACAAAAATCAGTCAGAGGTGCCGGTGTGCACACAGTGTGTGGGTTTTCTGATCCTTTACTTGGGGTCTAAATTACAAATGCAAAAATCAGTCAGAGGTGCGATATTAGGTGCCCTGTCAATCACAGGGGGATCTCCCTCCTGTCAATCGCTGGCAAAATACTGGCCAGAGTCCTCCTTAATCGATTAATCGATCACCTGGAACAGGACTTACTCCCTGAGACCCAATGTGGCTTCCGGCAGGTCGGGAACAGCAGACATGATATTTGCTGCTCGCCAACTACAGGAGAAATGCCAAGAGCAGCACCGTAACCTCTATATGGTCTTTGTCGATCTGACAAAGGCTTTCACACTGTTAACAGGGAGGGTCTATGGAAGATCATGGAAAAATTTGGATGCCCAAGGAAATTCATCAAGATGGTCCAACAGTTTCACGAGGGCATGATGGCACGTGTACTTGGAAGGAGCTGTCGAAGCCTTCCATGTCACCAACGGCTCAAACAGGGCTGTGTACTGGCCCCAACACTCTTCAGCATGATGTTTGCTACCATGCTCACGGATGTCTTTGGGAGGGCGATTAACATGGGGTAAAGATTAGATACAGGACAGACGGTAACCTATTCAATCTTCGGAGGTTAAAATCCTCCACCAAGGTAAAAGAATCAACTATCTCCAACCTGTTGTTTGCTGATGACTGTGCCCTTGCTACCAACTCTGAGGAAGAAATGCAGACTTACATGGACAAGTTCTCAATGGCCTGTGATAGGTTTGGCCTCACCATTAACACCAAAAACAGAGGTCATGTTCCAGCCCGCCCTAGAGAACAGTATTACGATCCAGTCATCAACATTAAACACCAGCGCCTCCAGTCAACGGACAACTTTGCTTATCTTGGCAGCCTCCTATCCAGATCGGCAAACATAGATTCTGAGGTCCACAATAGGATATCCAAAGCCAGTGCTGCGTTCGGAAGGTTACGTGTCACTGTGTGGGAACGGAAGGGATAAGCATAGTCACAAAGCTGAAAGTTTACCAGGCCATAGTGCTAACAACGCTGCTTGCAAGCGAGACATGGACAGTGTATGCAGACACGCAAGAAAATTAAACCATTTCCACACAAGCTGTCTACGAAGAATACTAAAAATAAACTGGCAGGACAAAATTCCAGACAGCGAAGTCCTCACAAGAGCAAAGATCCCAAGCGCAACACCCTGTTGCAGAAGGCCCAACTGAGATGGGTCGGTCACGTTGCTCAATGCCTGACAAACGCATCCCAAAACAGTTGATGTATGGCGAGCTTGAAGGGGGCAGACGTTTAGCAGGTGGACAGAAAAACGCTTTAAAGACACTCTTAAAGTGTCTCTGAAATGCTTCGATATAGACAATACATGCTGGGAATCCTTTGCGCAAGATCGCCAAATGTGGCGCTGTACCAACAAAAGAGGAACCCGAATAGCTGAGAATCATCGTTTGTTGAGTCACAGAGAAAACGAGCAGCGCGAAAAGACAGAGCACACAACACGCACATGTCTAACCTTGATCATGTATGCCCCACCTGTGGTCGGGATTCTGTTCTAGGATTGGACTCTACAGTCACCTCCGCACACACCAGAGAGGTGCAACAGTACACGCCTGAGATTGTTGTCACATCGCCATGGATGGACGGCATTATTAGGTGCCCTGAATTCATAGCGAGTGTAAAACAAAAAAATAGTCATCATTTAGTTCTTAACAGAAACTTGTTTAATTATTATTACCACAGAGAGCTATCAAGAATCCGTTGTTCCTACCAATACGAGCTCCAAAATCTCTTGGCTTCACTACAGTCATCTTGACTTTTGACAGAATTGATTCACTGTTCCAAGTAGTTCGTCAGGTTGGGAAAGTACCAAGTCTTTCTAAAATCATCATTGTTTGGAACAATCAGGATGTTGTTCCACCTCCAAGTGAGTTATTTTCCTAATATTTTTAACTTTTTTCATCTTCTGTGATCAGTTTGTCATGCGCTTGTCAGTTGCCGGGCTCACAGGGAGCAGAGAATAGTAACACTGTGACCTACACGGCATGTCGTAAGATGCGACTGAGGTAGGGGTCTAGGGAAACTGCCCTAATAAATAAAAAGCTGATGTTCTGGCCTACATGTAGATGCATAACTGGCACAATGTACATTCGCTCTTAGGCTCGGATCACATACAAATCACAAAGAGTGGTTAACAAGTGGTCGATATGGATCATTCAAGAAGAAGCTTGTTATGCTAAAAATCGAAACAAGAAGATACATTGCCTCTATGAATTCAATGATGATCCACAGTGGCAGTCAGGTGCGTGGTCCTGGTTCAACTCCACATTGGGAGTGGAATATTTTTCAGACCATAACTGCTCTCAGATCGACCCAGCCTCAATTGGGTACCAGTAAAGGTGGCCGGTGTGATGTTAACCACATCACCAATCCTGTGTCAGTCAATGAAAATACAGGCCTAACACCATATTACCTTATATACCTCGAGGTATGAAAAGGGTTCTTTACCTCCTTTTTACCACAATGGCAGCTCCATTTCTGTGTAAGATATCTGATCATAGTCATTATGATGCTTAGATGTCTCCTTTCTATTCATTGCTGGGTATTCACTTTTGTTAGGACTGACATTTTCTATCTTTGGTGTACATGTGTGTGGAGAGGTAATTTATTGCCATATGTTGGTTTATTACCAGACAAAGTGTACATCTCACTGTCTTCTTGTCTCTGCTTATTTCTCTACATGTCTCTCTGTCTTTTTGATCTTCTTGTCTCTTCTGATCTCTCACACATCTTTCTGTTTGATATCTCCCAGTCCCTGTTTGCTTCTACATTTTTCTAACTTGATCATTCTTATTTCAAATTCAGTGTCTCAGTGGCCAAACATTGGCAAGCCCATCAAAATAATACAGACCAAATATAACAGGCTGAGCAACAGGTTAGTTCAGGAGCGAGAGAGTGGGAGAAAAAGTTGGAAATATAAAATCTTGTGTCGTAATTTATATTTTTTTGGTAGATATGAATATCTCTCTACACCCCAGCGTACAAGGAGGGCTAAATTGCTTTAAGTACGATGTGAATATCTCTCACGCCCCAGGGTACAAGGGATGGACTAGCGAAACACGTACAAACAAAGTACTATAGTTTTACAAAATACAGAAACAGTGACAATAAACAGCAACGTTTCGACCAAAAGGCCTTTATCAACAAACGACACAACAGGAGTGACGAATTATAGAGAACACTTACAAATGGACGATAATGGAAAAATGCAAATGTATCTAATGAACTGGGAATAAAAACGAATAACGACATGAGTGCAACACAAAACTAGAAATGGAAAAGAAACAATATACAATCAAGTGAAAATACAAATTATATATATGAAGCAAATACACATATAGATTACAAGGCATGAGATGAAAACTAAGAAGCATAGGAATGTAATGCGTTGAGTCCAAGAGGCCGCAAGGTACCATATAACGAAATAAACGGTTCTCCAGAGCAAATCGACTACGATCATCAGAGGAACATGATCGGATGGCTGTGACCTGGACATCGCAAGCTCCTGAATGGCCAGTATCATTGAAATGGGTAGCTACAGGGTCACAGAGCATTGGCGTATATCGCGCAAGTGTTGGGCGAATCGGTCACTGAGTCTCCTGCCGGTTTCCCCAATATAGGCCTTGTTCACCGCTTGCAGATAATGGCATAGATAATATTACGGGACTCGCACATGAAACTGTCTTCAAAAACGAACGTGGCTTTTGGAAGAGACACAGTGCGGGTCTGTATTACATAAGCACACGTGTTGCAGCGCCGACGACCACACTGTCTTCTTGTCTCTGCTTATTTCTCTACATGTCTCTCTGTCTTTTTGGATCGCCGTCTTAACAGTTTTGTTAATCTATTTATTTACAGATTTTATCCTTATGATGAGATTGAAACTGAATGTATTCTGGCTCTAGACGATGATATAGTCATGCTGACTCCAGATGAAGTAGAGTTTGGTTATGAGGTAAGATATGATCAAGGTTTACTATACTTATTTCTTCTTCTTCGAATGCCCCATATTAACTACTCGTTGGGGGACTGCCTAGAGTAGTTGATAGTAGCTCGGCCTGCTAGCTGTGAGACGCCTCATAGCTCAGGTTCGAACCTACTGTCCGGCATTTGTTCGAGTCCCCTGGTCTTACTCAGGACAATAATGTGAGTACCTCTGAAGTCGGAGAAAATCTGCCTGTATGGCGAGGAATACTAATTACGAGTACATTGATCACATGGCTGCCAGTGTAAGTAATTTACAATGTGCACGCTGCTGCCATTGTAAGAAATTGGAAAACGGATTTTCACGCAAAAATCAGTTTCAGAGATGAAACTCGTCTGAGTTGAAAGCGGACGTAAGAAAAAAAAAAACCTCGTTAAACCACTCTTTGTAATTTGTATGTGATCTGAGCCTAAGAGCGATTGTACGTAGTGTCAGTTATGCGCCTACAAGTAGACCAGCACATCTGATTTCTGTGATACTTTTTATTTACTACGACAGCTTCTGTAGGTTCCTACCTCAGTCGCCTCTTACAACATGTCTTGTAGGTTGCAGTGTTACTACTCTTTGTTATGTTATGTTATGTTATGCGATCGACGTCATGGCACATTGGGCATTCCCATTCATGCTCTGTCCTCCGTTGCAGCAGCCATCCCAAAGTCCATTTGCTCACAGTACCCATGAGAAGTTGATTACTATATCTTCTCTCTCTACCACGAAGACGACACTGTCTGGCATGTCCAAACTTAACACCTAATTCTCGAACTCGTCCAGTGTTTGAGACCCGCCCATGTCACACAATTGAGCGCGTACCGCATTGATGATATCGGCTCTGTTCATGCTTCTGCCCACTTGTTACTACTCTTTGCTCCCCTTGTAGCCCCGCAACACGCAGGAATGTTTTTATATACATAGACATAATAAGAGCAGAAGAAAAACCCAGAGATTGGCAAAGTCAATAAATTGAATACAGTAGATAATTTAGATTCAAAGCAACATTGTCATCATCATCAACAGTGATTGTTGTACCCAAGAGCACATACAACAGAAAAAAATTCCAGTCAATTTGATCTTGGCCCTTTCTTTCTACCTCAAACAGTCTTTTGCATGTCTTTGAGCTCTGTTTCAAAGTTCTCCTCCATGTGCGTCTAGACCTACTTTTTTCCTGCTGTCCCTATCGTGGACACTTCATTGCATGTCTTGATCGCATTTCTTTTATCGTCCTTATCCAAGTCATGCACTCTTATTTTGCAACAGAAAATATGCAAGCTCTTAAGTGTTTGAATAAAGAGTTCCAAGACCCCAAGGGGAAGCAACAAGACCAATGAACAGGGTAAATAAGTAGACAAGTATTTGAGGGTCCCATAAAAAAACCAAACAATTGCCAAACACTGAATTAAACTACTTTCTTTTTTATACTTCATCACATGACTATCATTGTCTAGACATGACTACTTCATGACATTCAAACAACTTTCTTTATTTCTACAGTGATTATCATCGTCTAGACATGACTACTTCACTGAATTAAACAACTTTCTTATTTCTCACAGTGATTATCATCGTCTAGAACATGACCTACTTCACTGAATTAAACTACTTTCTTTCTTTCTCACAGTGACTATCATTGTCTAGACATGACCTACTTCACTGAATTAAACTACTTTCTTTATTTCTCACAGTGACTATCATCGTCTAGACATGACCTACTTCACTGAATTAAACTACTTTCTTTATTTCTCACAGTGACTATCATTGTCTAGACATGACCTACTTCACTGAATTAAACTACTTTCTTTATTTCTCACAGTGACTATCATCGTCTAGACATGACCTACTTCACTGAATTAAACAACTTTCTTTATTTCTCACAGTGACTATCATCGTCTAGACATGACCTACTTCACTGAATTAAACACTTTCTTTTTTCTCACAGTGACTATCATCGTCTAGACATGACCTACTTCACTGAATTAAACTACTTTCTTTATTTCTCACAGTGACTATCATCGTCTAGACATGACCTACTTTAAATAGCGTTAGTTAAGGAAGGTCATAGTTTAGACATGAAGACAAGCGTTTTAAACTCTTTCCACGCTAATTGCCGCACACCTCAGCGTATTCCGTTGAACGCCATTTGCAGTACACTGGCCATTCAAGTTGTTACGTTTATATGAGTCTTTCTAGTTTTACTTATACTATTTTACTTCTACTACTTTTTAACCTTGTTATTCTAATAGGTTGTCCAGCTTGCTTCAAATTAATATATAATAATGTTTATTTATTGACGAGTAGTTTTGATTTTCATTGAGTTAAGACAATGACCAACTAGCTTTCCAAAAAAATAGCTCTCAAGTATGATTTTTATTGCTCTTTCTGCTCTACTCCACAACATTTCAGTTGCTCAAGTTTTTTAGAGCAATGTTTGATCTTTTTAACTTCTTTTATCTTATTTCCATTGCTCTAAAGGGGTTTTAATGCTGAACGATTGACTTCATTGCACCAGGTTTTACCCAATACGGCTCAGTCCCTCTTTGCAGAAATGGCATGCCACCTGCCAAGAGTATTGCACAAAGCATGAACTCCGTAGCTCCAGCAACAATCCTAGGAGTCTCTGAAAAAAAAACTGCACTCGTGAACAGAACGCGCGTCCGGATACAAACCCACGACCTTCGACTGATAAGGGCGTAACCACTTAGCCACAGAGACTTATCAATGAACCAAGATATTTAAAACTGTTAATCTCAAATTTCTCTTCCTTGATTCGTTGACATGTTTTTTTTATCAGTTTTCATTATCTTTACTTTTGTCACATTGAAATTTCAATGATATTTTTTCATTTTTTTTATCTTAAACTGCCATTATTAATTTCTCAATTCCTATTTGTTATACTGATTGATATTCATCAAGAAACAACAAAGAAAATGTTTTGGCCACATAACAGATTACTAACAGACAGTGCCCTTCAAGGAATAATGCTACTCTGATACAGTGGATACAAAACAAAGGGTGGACCACAGAAATAACAGAAGCAGTGAAAAACACTGTTTATGAAGCACATATAAAAGAGTGTTCTAGAAATATCTTCTGATTCTGATGCATTGAGGTAAAACAGAATTAGAGAAAAGGAAGTTTTGTACTTGATATTTGTACCTTGTTACTGACTGATGAAAATATAAATTTAAAAAATGTTGTGATTGATTCTAACAGGTTTGGAGAGAACATCCGGATAGACTTATAGGTTATCCATCCCGTCTGCATCTCTGGCAAAATGAGTCTCAAAGCTTTAGTTATGAATCCGAGTGGATGAATGCTATATCCATGGTTCTGACTGGTGCAGCCTTTCATCACAAGGTAAACTAGGATAAAGTATTTTGTAGTACATCATCTACTGTGTCTCAGATCATGTGTGTCACACTAACTTGGTTGTAAGACAGTTTTTCCACACCAAGAGAACTGTTATAGTGAAGTATTTAGTGCACTTGTTTTATATGCATGTGGTTGCAGAATTATATTTCACAGTGGGAGTAGGACGTATTGCCTACCTAACGACTCTCAGCTTTAATTATTTTTATTTTTCTGTTTAGCTGTTATGTATTCAGGCTTAGTTATGACACCTGTGGCTGTTTTTTTGCCTGAAGGCTTGCTTTCCCTATAACCAGTGTAACTTGCCATTCAAGCGGGCCTTACTCTGCTTCAGAGGTACTTGTAATTTAGATCCTGAAGTAAAGGATCAAGGTGTCATGTTATCTGCTTACAGTGTGCACATCAAATATTTTCTACTCAAGCTGGTCTCGAAGCCAGGAATTTCCATGACACATGGTAAAGGTGGCGGGGTGATATTGACTACATCAGCCATCGTGTGTGCCGTTGGTCAAAGAAAAGTGTGCACCATATTCCTCAATATACCTCATGGTATGAAAACATATTTTGTTACTTTTTTTGTTTTCCACACCAAAGTTTTGGAGCCCTTGATCTCACTCTTAGGTAGAAACACAGATTTAATAACACATCAATTTTGAAAGGATTCTCGAGCAAGTAAATCAGGTGTATTTAGAATGATGATGCCATGATGAAAGTTATGATACATCCCCCTGGAAGTTTCTCACAAAATTGTTTTTGTATTTGCTGTGGAAGCAGATCATTGTGTTCTTTTAGGATAAACCCTGAATGGAAGGTTTAGATACACCTCTTGAAGTTTGTCTCATTACATTGGTTTTGTATTCTGCAATGGAAGCAGATCGTTGTGTTCTTTTAGGATAAACCCTCAATGGAAGGTTTAGATACACCTCTTGAAGCAAGTCTCTTTACATTGGTTTTGTATTCTGCAATGGAAGCAGACTATTGTGTTCTTTGAAAAGAAACCTTCGATGAAAGATTAGATATACGCTTTTGAAGTTTTCTCATTTCATTGGTTTCAAACTCTGCATAACACACTGAACTGTGTGCTCCTTGAGGATAACACCTCTATGGAAGGCTTTGATTGATTGATTGGTTGGACCATCATCATTGCACTTTGGGAGTAACCATGTGTTCGCCGATCTATTTCTTACACAGGAAGATCTCTGCGACAGTGCGCGAACTCCATGCACCAGCGAGGACCCTGACGTAATTTTAAAGATGGTGAAAATATTTAGAAAGAATTTGATTTTTTAAACCTTCTAATAAATTTTGCTAGGGAACATGTAATTGAATTTTTCTGGGACCAATTTTTAGGATACATCCAATCAAAAGCGAATAATTAAAGTACAATATAACAGTATAGTACGTTTGATAGAAAGTGTGATGATTATAATGATATAATCTACTGAATAGTCTAACATCAAGGCATAGAAGAAAGTAAACAGCGGAATTGATAAACTACACTAGGGAACATGAATTTGTGGAATTGTATAATTTCCTGCACCAGTTGATATGACAAATGAAGAAATAGATATCATTGTATTGTGAATTTCAATATGTGTATGTGTTTCTATCCAGTACTTTGCCTTTATGTACACGTATGGCATGCCTGGCAACCTGAAACAGTGGGTGGATGAACATATCAACTGTGAGGATATTGCCATGAACTTTCTAGTCAGCAATGTGACTGGGAAAGCACCAATTAAGGTCAGCATTGATTTTACTGAATCTAGATTTGAACTTTGTCACTCTTATTGTGATATTTTGTTTGTAACAATTGTTTTTGTCTTTGCTGCAACATGGTATGACAAGCTTAGGAGATCATTGAACATCATTGATAGACAGGGAGTTAAGGATGGATAAGGGGGCTATTCTTTGGTCTCTTGACGACGTACTGTTGGATGAAGACACTAACATTGATGTTGAATCTATCCAGCGATAATAATAATAGCCGTCCATCGCAAGCGATGATGACAACAATCTCAGACGTGTACTGTTGCACCTCTCTGATGTGTGCGGAGGTGACTGTAGAGTCAATCTTAGAACAGAATCCCGACACAGGTGGGGCATACATGATCAAGGTTAGACATGTGCGTGTTGTGTGCTCTGTCTTTTGCTCGTTTTCTCTGTGACTTAACAATACGATGATTCTTAGCTATTCGGGTTCCTCTTTTGTTGTTACAGCGATATAAGGATTATGAAATTACACAAACTGGATGCTTGAGTCAGAAATACAATGGAACTGCACAACGGACCAAAATGTAATGCAACACAATAGAGCAAGGGCCCTTTATGTTAGAAAAAGAAACCAGCAGTGTAGAAAATCCTGGAAAGAAAAGACAGCCTCTTTGAACATGGAAAAAGATACTCAAAAGTTGTGTAGACTTACAAAAGCCCTGAACGATGACAACCCATCTAGAGGGAAAACAGTTCTCCAGCAAGGAGAACAACTTCTAACAGGAAAGCGAGCAGCCACCCTGATGGCCCAGTGTTACAAGCAAGAAAGCTCATGCTCAATAAGTCAGGAGCAAGGGAAAGAAGTCAGAAGTGAGATAAATGCTACATTCAAAAAAGCAACAAGTGAACCCTGTATGGAGGTAGACATCACACTGACTGAGCTGCAGAGAGCACTGAAAAAGCTCAATCGTAAAAGGCCCCGGGACCAGATGGAGTATCAAGCACATGCTCAAACAAATAGGCCCAATTGCACAGAGTCTTCTACTCCAGATTTTTAACAATAGTTGGAGACAGGGAAGAGTCCCAGACATCTGGAAAAATGCCACAATCCACCCAATTTTCAAAAGTGGAAAAGACAAAAAGGATCCACAGAGCTACAGACCTATAAGTTTGCTAGTTGCACTGCAAAACTGCTGGAGAGAGTGATAACCACTAGACTCAGTGGTTTTTAGAATCCAACCATAAACTGGATCCAGCCCAGACAGGCTACAGGCAGCATAGAAGCATTGACGACCAAGTGGAATACCTCACACAGGACATAGAAAATGGCTTCCAAGAAAAGAAGAAAAACCCTCACAGTGTTCTTCGACATGTCTAAGGCCTTCGACAAAGTCTGGAAAGATGGTTTGTTACTCAAGCTCTTACGCAGTGGAATACGGGGTAGAATGTACTATTGGATAAAGACTTTCTTACCCATAGACAAGCATCTGTAAATTGGATGGAGTGCACAGTCCCAGATTCAAATTAAGAGCAGGAGTCCCAGGGCAGCGTACTGTCCCCATTGCTTTTCCTGGTATATATTAATGATCTGCCACAAACTCTGCCCAGACATGTATCACACTCTCTCCATGCTGATGACCTAGCTGTGTGGTACACCTCCGAGTTTCTGGGTCCTGCCATCTTTAAACTCCAGGCCAGCCTGAACAGCGCCATAATGTGGGCAAGTAAATGGGGTCTAGAAATAAACCGAAGCAAAACTATAGCAACGCTTTTCTCATTGTCAACAAAGGAAGAACACTTCAGACTGAAATTTAACGATGATATCGTTCCCATTCCCATACTCCAACCTTTTGGGAGTTAAGCTTGACAGTCGTCTGACATGGAAACATCACATAATGGAAACAAACAGAAAGGCTATGAGGAAACAAAGTGTGATGCGGAAGCTGGCTGGAACTACCTGGGAGCTGATATTCGAATCCTGAGTCAGGTGTACACTGGTGCAGTTAGACCGACCTTCGAATATGCATCATCGACATGGATAGCAGCAGCCCATTCAAACAAATCGATACTGGAAAAAACACAAAACAGGTGTCTCGTATATTTTGGGAGCCATGAAATCTACACCAATTGTAGAAATGGAAAAGGCAGCCAACATCCAGCCCTTGGAAGACAGAAGAAGGAGAAAAGTGATTCTACAGACTGAAAGGATCAAAAGAATGCCTCACCATCCACTGCATGAAAAAATGGCGCTAGAACAAAGAACAGACTAAAGCCACAAGTCTAAACCACAAAGCAAAAGAAATAGGAAAGTCATACTTGGAACTACTAAATCATAATTCCATACCTGAAGAATTGCTTTTGATCACTGGGAACCAGACTCAGTACCACTAAACTTCTCAACCTCCATCCCTAAATTATTAAGCAAAGATGCCGAGCCTAATCTAGTGAAAAAGCAATTACAATGGAACATCTCCATTACATGTTTCCAGAAGACAGCTGGATAAGAATTTACACAGATGGATCGGCAATGGAGGCAACCATGAATGGTGGAGCAGGAGTGTACATTAGGCACCCAGATGCTACCACTGTGTCTCTAGCGCTCCTACTGGAAGAATATGTTCCAACTACAAAGCAGAACTCATAGCCCTTCTGATGGCAGCACAGCACATGAATAAGCTGCAAGCAAGATGGTATTTCTTACAGACTCATTGTCAGCTATACAAGCCCTGGAGGCTAAATCCACTGACAGCACAGTACAAAAACTACAAAGAGAACTTGCTCAGCTTTCAGAAAAGCAGAAATTCACTTGCAGTGGATTCCATCTCACTGTGGCATTGCAGGCAATGAGAGTGCTGATGTCTTAGCTAAGGAGGGCAGTGCCAAAGAGCAAATTTACCAACCCTTGTCTTTTCAAGAGGTCAAAACCTCATACAGAGAAAATCTGCAGTAGACTGGAAGACAAACACTGGATATGATTATGGAAAAGACTCCCTCAAAGACCTAAGCAGAACAGACCAAGTCATTATATTTCGACTACGCACTGGACACTGCAGACTCACAAACACTTATACAGACTAGGAATAAGTCAAACAGCTCTCTGCCAGTGTCAGCAGGCAGAACAGACACCAGAGCATATCCTGCAAGACTGTCCTCTTCTGTGTGAGCTGAGAAGCAACATGTGGCCACACCCAGTCGACCTGAAAACTAAGCTTTGGGAAACCTGACAGACCTGAAGCTGTCTGCCCAGTTGTGGTCCACAGTAAATTAGCGCATGACCAGAGATCGCTGAAGAAGAAGAAGAATGCTTGAGTGAGTTTAACCAGTGATCCACATGAACCATTGCATACCTTTTGGCATCTGTTGAGAGAAACTGAGAACCTGTGGGTCTGTCCGGTTCCGTAACCAAAAACCAGTATACAATTTAAAAAAATGTTAAGCATAGGAGCAAAAATAAGAGTAAATCTATACAATATAATGAGATAGCCTTATAGAAATGTTTGACCACTATGTACATTCACATTTGTAAGTTAATTTATCCAAGAGCAGGGCTGCCAGATTTCATAACTGTACATTCAAACAGGCACATTTACAAATTAATTTACACTACAGCAAGGTTGCCAGATTTCATACTAAATTTCTACAAGAGAACAGTTGTCAGATTTCAAAGTTAATTTTTACTAGAGTAATGTTGCTAGATTTCATACTTAATTTATACAAGATTACGTTACCAGATTTCATACTTAATTTATGCAGAGTAAGGTTGCCAGATTTCATAGATAATTTATACAAGAGTAAGGTTGTCAGATTTCATAGATAATTTATACAAGAGTAAGGTTACCAGATTTCATACTTAATTTATACAAGAGTAAGGTTACCAGATTTCATACTGAATTTATACAAGAGTAAGGTTACTAGATTTCATAGATAATTTATACAAGAGTAAGGTTACCAGATTTCATACTGAATTTATACAAGAGTAAGGTTACTAGATTTCATACTGAATTTATACAAGAGTAAGGTTACCAGATTTCATACTGAATTTATACAAGAGTAAGGTTACCAGATTTCATAGATAATTTATACAAGAGTAAGGTTACCAGATTTCATAGATAATTTATACAAGAGTAAGGTTACTAGATTTCATACTGAATTTATACAAGAGTAAGGTTACCAGATTTCATACTGAATTTATACAAGAGTAAGGTTACTAGATTTCATAGATAATTTATACAAAGTAAGTTACAGATTTCATAGATAATTTATACAAGAGTAAGGTTACTAGATTTCATACTGAATTTATACAAGAGTAAGGTTACCAGATTTCATACTGAATTTATACAAGCGTAAGGTTACCAGATTTCATACTGAAACAATACTACTCATTTCCAGGTTGTACCTCGTAAGAAGTTCAAGTGTCCAGAGTGTGTTAAGGAGATGTTGTCTGCCGACACATCCCACATGGTTGAGAGATCTGAATGTATCAATCATTTTGTTAAGTTGTATGGTTCCATGCCACTGAAACCTATAGAGTTCCGTGCTGACCCAGTTTTATACAAGGACAAATTGCCAGGTGTACTGAAAAAGTTTAATGACCTTGGAACTTTATGATATGTTATGTAGAACATATCAAATCTTTATGTGATGTATATGTGTGGCTTATCAAGTCTTGTTTATCATCATCTGCTGACTGGTTTGATTAAATGTGATTCTTGTCTGAAAACATGTTAGCTATCATCCATCGAAGACAATATTATCTAATCTGTCATTTCTTCTTCTTGCGTTCGCCTGATATGAAATCAGGCGTTGCCGGGCAGCTTGTGTGCGCTTCTGACTGATTTTTACATAAAGGCGGCTTTTCTTTTTAATCAGTGTTCCCTGCCATACAGGCGTGCCTCCTCCGACTTCAGAGGTCTAATCTGTTATTGAGATAAGGAAAGACGTCAATGGAAATTTTGTTCTGACGTGATGAAGTTTGATCATTTTATTGAAACATATAGATGGAAGATATTTTTTCTTGTTATAGATGATCAAATAGATGTTTGATGAAATATACTAATTGGGGATGATATTATTGTTTTATAAATGGGAGATAGAATAGATGTTTGATGAAATATACTAATTGGGGAATGATATTTATTGTTTTTATAAATGGGAGATAGAATAGATGTTTGATGAAACATACTAATGGGAGATAATATTAATTTTTTTCACAATTTCAACTATCCCTAGCAGATATTTATTTTATCTGTCGCTGCTCTTTCTGCCCATGTTATTTCTTGTGAGTTGAATTCCTTGAAACAGATCTGTTCTATCTATTCGCTAATCCTGTTTTGCCTTTCTGCATCAGGTCAAAAAAAAAAGAGACACCCAGAGTGAGTTTTCCTATGCTCTTTGTACAAGATGAAGTTTAGTACCTCTGATATTCTGTCATCCATCGTTTACATGGTCGTCCTCTGGGTCTGTTGCTGTTGTATCTGAGTGATAGTGCTCTTTGTGGGTGTCCGTCTTGTGGTAACCTTGATACGTGTCCAAACCATTTGACCTGTTGTTTCTTTATGTATTGCAGCACCGGCAATGATCCCACTCTTCTTCTGATCTTATCTCTTCTTGTAACATTTAGAACTCGTCGTAAAAACTTCTTCTCTGTCGTTTGGATTCTTCAGATCTGTTCTACATATTTATTAACAAGAAAACTTATGTTATCTACATTGATATTTATTCTTCATCTGAAATGCTGCTAGCTACATTTGTATGACCAGATTTTGTTTGTGTGTTTGTATACTGCCTATATATGATGACATGATTCAATATCTTTAGCAGCATGACCAATCTACATGATGTTTCATTAGTGGCTTGTTTTGGTGGGTTCATATTATATGATTATTCTATCAGTTTAAAATTGTTGGCAACACAAATGTATTTTATTGTTTATGTCACATGTGTTCATTTTTGGAGATTATACACATTTAACAATGTCCTAAGCTGAAAATTGATCGCTTCGAGTGAGCGTAAACGTCTGTCCTTGCAGGTTGTCGTCGGTTCTTTCCTGATGAAAATCACATAGGTCACAAAGAGTGGTCAACAAGTGGTAATTCTAGAGCACTCACGGAAGTGGCTCCCTGGACTATAATCACTAAGTGATTTTTTCAGAGCTTCTACTGTGCTAGAAATGAGAGAATCCTGCAGTGATGACCAATAGACTCTACCTGAGTAGGAGTTTCCGCAGCACTGACACGCCTAACACTACACGCCTAGAGTTGTTGGAAGTTTCCAGATCTGAAAGAAAGCCAGGTACTCTCCCCTATGGTACGCCTAGATAAGAAGGGTGGAAACTCATAATTCCTGGTGTTCGCGACAAGAAAACGTCCTATGAGACTGCGACAGTCAGCCGTCAGAAAACTGCACAGATTGGTTTGCTATCCTCACATTTTATCAATAGAGAGAAAATAGAAAATGTGAACAGTTTTAAATATCTCGATTCACTACTGACATAAGATGGAAATGGGATGAAGGAAATTAAAAGAACAAAAAACAACAAACACATTACAAAAAAATTAAATTAAACAACTAAAAACAGTATGGAGTGGAACTGATAGGAAAATAAAGATCATAATACTAAGAGCATCCCAGTGGCAAATAAGGGTGTGGAAGCATGGAAATATAACAATACAGTGGAAAAACATATATATATTGAATATAAGTGTTATAGAAGAGTTCTTATATCATGAACAGAGAGGAAAACAAATAGATATATCCAGAAGGAACTCAAAATCAAAGAAAACTTGCTGATGATACAAATAATAAATTTAGGTATTTTAGATATATAGAGATTTGATGAAGGGTTGGAGAAGACCATCATGGAAGGAAGCATCCTGACAAAAAGGAAGACTACGGAGAAAATAGATTCAGGATGTAACTGATGATTTGATCATGACTGCAGCAGAGTTTGAACATCCCAGTGTCATCTTCGTGTGAGAGAGAGAAGATATGCTAATCAATGTCTGTTAGCAAGTGGACTTTGAGATGGCTGTTGCAGTGAGGACAGCACGCATGGGAATACCCAATGTGCCATGAGATCAATCGCATAACATATTGTATTCAAACAAACATACACACAAATCTGTCATTCATGTTAATTATTATTGTAGGGTTATTTTTTAATGTAAATGTATACATCTTTTTGGTTTTTTTTAGTGAATTTTATTGATATAGTTTTATTTTTGTAATAGGGAAGCTTATATTTTGTCATCTTTGGTATACATTTCTCTACATATTTTGTCATCTTTGGTATACATTTCTCTACATATTTTGTCATCTTTGGTATGAATTTCTCTACATATTTTGTCATCTTTAGTATACATTTCTCTACATATTTTGTCATCTCTGGTATAAATTTCTCTACATATTTTGTCATCTTTAGTATACATTTCTCTACATATTTTGTCATCTCTGGTATAAATTTCTCTACATATTTTGTCATCTTTAGTATACATTTCTCTACATATTTTGTCATCTTTAGTATACATTTCTCTACATATTTTGTCATCTTTGGTATACATTTCTCTACATATTTTGTCATCTTTGGTATGAATTTCTCTACATATTTTGTCATCTTTAGTATACATTTCTCTACATATTTTGTCATCTTTGGTATACATTTCTCTACATATTTTGTCATCTTTAGTATACATTTCTCTACATATTTTGTCATCTTTGGTATAAATTTCTCTACATATTTTGTTATCTTTAGTATACATTTCTCTACATATTTTGTCATCTTTGGTATGAACTTCTCTACATATTTTGCTGTACCAACCTCTGAAAGATATCAAAAGAAAGATGTTCATTTCTTCACCCTTTATAAATGTGTTGACAACAGCACCATGCTGTAGGCATGAGTTCAAGAACACAAATGATACACTGCATAGATAATATGTCTATATTTATATTTGAAAATTGTAGCATATCCTTTACAGGATGTCACCATTAACCACAGTAGATGAGTTGTTGATTTTCTAGGCATTACCTATACGATCAATAGTTTACCATTGCTTTCTGAACGGTGAGGTCTATTTTGACCGTTCATAAAAATTCACGTAAACTTCTGCTTCTTAGGACGCTCCATATAGACCACTTGTTAACCACTCTTTGTGGTTTGTATGTGATCTGAGTCTAAGAGCGATTGTATGTTGTGCCAGTTATGCGCCTACAAGTAGGCAGCACATCTGATTTCTGCAACACTTTTAAAATTTACTAGGGTAGCCTCCATAGGCTCCTACCTCAGTCGCCTTGTAGTTCGCAGTTTTACTATTCTTTTCCACCCTTGCGGACCCCAGCAACACATGGGCGCCACGCAGACAAACTTACTTCCAAACTGCCTGCCGCAAAGTTTGAACCACTTGGTTTGTGATCGAGCTCACTAACGCTTAAGATACACCCATATATATATATATATACATGTATGTCTGTTTTTATTTTAAAAAATAAGTTTTTATAAATTGATTGATATTTTATTTGATAATCTTTAGCAACTGATCTATAAAATTATGGATTTTTAAAATTGACTTTTTATGTGGAAGAATGGGAGAAAACTAATAATAGTATCTTGTTTTTTATATGAATATAATAATATATATTTGATATATATATATATATATATAACCATCTGTGAAGATAATGCATTTACCAACAGAGAATCTGTGTTTTATTTATAATCTATTTTTGTGTATTGTACATAGAATTAAATGTTCATTTGTTGATGAAATATAGTTAGTTAGAGATGTTGATGAAATAGTATGCATGTGTCATGATAGAGAGATGTTGATGAAATAGTTATAGTATCATGTGTCATGCATAGAGAGATGTTGATGAAATAGTTATAGTATCATGTGTCATGCATAGAGAGATGATGAAATAGTTATAGTACATGTGCATGCATAGAGAGATGTTGATGAAATAGTTATAGTATCATATATAGAGAGATGTTGATGAAATAGTTATAGTATCATGTGTCATGTATAAAGAGATGTTGATGAAATAGTTATAGTATCATGTGTCATGCATAGAGAGATGTTGATGAAATAGTTATAGTATCATGTGTCATGCATAGAGATGATGATAGATAATCATGTCTGATAGAGATGTTATGAAATAGTTATAGATCATGAGAGATGTTGATGAAATAGTTATAGTATCATGTGTCATGCATAGAGAGATGTTGATGAAATAGTTATAGTAGCATGTGTCATGCATAGAGAGATGTTGATGAAATAGTTATAGTATCATGTGTCATGCATAGAGATGTTGATGAAATAGTTATAGTATCATGTATAGAGAGATGTTGATGAAATATGTTGATGAAATAGTTATAGTATCATGTGTCATGTATGAGAGATGTTGATGAAATAGTTATAGTATCATATAGAGAGATGTTGATGAAATAGTTAGTATCATGTATGAATGTTGATGAAATAGTTATAGTATCATGTATAGAGAGATGTTGATGTAATAGTTATAGTATCATGTATAGAGAGATGTTGATGAAATAGTTATAGTATCATGTATAGAGATGTTATGAAATAGTTAGTATCATGTATAGAGATGTTGATGAAATAGTTATAGTATCATAGTATAGAGAGATGTTGATGAAATAGTTATAGTATCATGTATAGAGAGATGTTGATGAAATAGTTATAGTATCAAGTATAGAGAGATGTTGATGAAATAGTTATAAAGTTATCATCTGTATTAGAGATGTTGATGAAAAACAGTAGAGAGATGTTGATGAAATAGTTATAGTATCATGTATAAAGAGATGTTGATGAAATAGTTATAGTATCATGTATAGAGAGATGTTGATAAAAGTTATAGTATATAACAAACTGTAAATATTTGATATTGACTATCTTTTCTTCTCTTTCTGTAAATCTTACATTATTTATGCCCACAATAAATGAATCAATAATATATGTTATTTTGCCCCAATTGCAACCAATACATGGCTGGTGTAGATTGGGAATACAATATGTTCAACTTTCAGCGGTGGAATGTACAAATTTGTAATAAAATTGGAAGAGATCACTTGTTTGTTGTTGGTATTGATCCATCTTTGAAGATAATAGTGTGTTAGTTGTGTTCTAAACAAGGTATAACAATGACACGTGTGACTAGCAAGACTAATGATAGTGTGTTAAGCTGTACACTAAACAAAGTATAACAATGACACTGTACTAAGACTATTGATAGTGTAGTTTCACTAACAGAATAACAGTGACACAGTGACTAGCAAGATAATGATAGTGTGTTAAGTTGTGCACTAAACAAAGTATAACAGTGACACATGTGTGACTAGCAAGATCAGTCTGCACTGAGATTGTTGTATGGGATTTCAGAAACATTCTTCTTCTTTGAACACTCCAAATTGACCACTCTTTGTGATTTGTATATGATCCAAGCCAAAGAGCAATTGTACACTGTGCACCTACAAGTAGGCCAACACATCCGATTTCTGCGATGCTTTTTATTTACTATGGTAGCTTTCCTAGGTCCCTACCTTAGTCGTCTCTTATGACATGCCTTGTAGGTCGCAGTGTTACTATTCTTTGCTCCCCTTGTGAGCCCCAGCAACATATAGGGCAAGGCATTATTTTATTTTGTAAAAGGAAACATTGTGTGGTTATGTACTGCATCATTTACTATTCTATCTTGAGCATGTTTGCACCCAGGTTACAGTCTGTTGTGTGAATATTGTATCTACGATGTAGATGGCGTTACAGTCTGTTGTGTGAATATTGTATCTGTGATGTAGATGACTGTCTAAATGTCTATATTCGTCTTCTTCTTCACCTTTGCCTCCCAACAGAGCACAGTTCTTCAACAAACTTCTTCCAGCTCTTCCTCTCTCTTGCCATCCCTTCCAATTCTTTCCATGTTTTACCTATCCTTTTCATATCAGCCTCCAGCTCTCTTCTCCAGGTCTGTCTAGGCCTTCCCTACTTCTCTTTCCCTGCAGGTTCCAAAACAGAGCCTGTCTTGCAATGCTTCCGGTTGGTCTTCTCAATGTATGTCCTATCCATCGCCAGCGTCTCTTCCTGAGCTCTTTCTCCACTGGTATCTGCTTAGTTCTTTCTCTGAGTTCCTCGTTTGTAATCTTATCATACCATCTCAGTCCCTCTATTCTACGTAAATATCCATTTATGAAGGTCTGCAGTTTTCTGATGGTTTCTTTTGTTGTCTTCCATGTTTCCATGCCATAGAACAGCACTGACTTGACATTTGATTGAAAGATTCTCAACTTTGTGTTTGTTTTAATCTCCTTTGACTTCCATATCTTACCCAATGCAATAAAGTTTCCACTTGCTTTTTGTATTCTTATCTTGACATCTTTGTTTGTTCCTCTTCTGTGTCTATGTTGCTACCAAGGTATGTGTATGATTCTACATCTTGTAGAGCTGTTTCCTCCAGCATAATCTGGTTTACATTTACTGCATTTATTCTCATGACCTTGGTTGTGTATTTTCCAACCTAGTTGCTGAGACGTATTATTTAGGGTATTCATTTTATCTTTAATCTGTGTGTGGTTGTGGGACAGCAATGCCAGATCGTCTGCAAAATCCAGGTCCTCTAGTTGTTTCATAAGTGCCCATTGTATTCCCCATCTGTTGTTGATTTCATGATCCAATCTATGGCCAGCAAGAACAGGAATGGTGATAACAGGCATCCCGTCTCACCCCTTCTTATCTCACAGGATTCAGTCAATTGGTCCTCATGTATGACTCTGCATTTCATTCCTTCATACGTTTCTCCTTTATTAGGTTTTAATCTTGGGTGGAACTCCATAGTGTTTTAATAGTTTCCACAATGACTCTCAATGCCTTTTCATAGTCCACAAAACCTATGTATAGTGGTGAGTTCCACTCTAAGCTTTGCTCTACTATAATGTGCAGTGTAGCTATCTGGTCTGTGCTGGATCTATTCTTGCGAAACCCTGCCTGTTCTTCTCTCAGTTGTTTATCTATGGCCTCTTTAAGTCTATCAGTGTAATCCTGTTTAGTATTTTGCCTGGACTATACTGATAATAGCATTATCCCTCTATAGTTTGTACATTCATGCATGTCTCCTTTCTTTGGTAGTTTGATCAAGTGAGCTACTTTCCACTCTACTGGTATCTCTTCTCTCTCCCATATTTTACCTAGCAATTTGTATAGTAACTCTGTTGAGATATCTTTATCTGCCTTGATGTCCTTTGCTGGAATATTGTCTGGCTCAGCTGCTTTTCTATCCTTTAAGTGTTTTATGGCCTTCATTATTTCATCTTTACTTTGTCTTTCACAGTTAATTTGTAGCTCCTCTTCATCTGGCTCTATTTCCGGTGGGACCTGGGGTTTTGGCATATTAAGCAGTTCTTCAAAATGTTCTTTCCATCGTCTATATTACCAATAAAAAATATTGCAATTACAACTAAAATATAAAACAAGAATAGAATAAAATTACATAAAAACATTACAATTACATTACTAAATATAACTAAAACACAAATCAAATAACATAATAATTACATTACTAAATATAACTAAAACACAAATCAAATAACATAATAATTACATTACAAATATAATAAAACAAATCAAATAACATTACATTATAATTACATTCAAATACAACTAAAATACAAATCAAATAACATAACATTATAATTCATTACCAAATATACAAACAAAATCAAATAACATAACAACATTATCAATTACATTACAAATACAACTAAAACATAAATCAAATAAATAACATTATAATTACATTACCAAATATACAAACACAAATCAAATAAATACATTATAATTACATTCAAATACAATAAACATCAAATCAAATAAATACATTATAATTACATTACCAAATACAACTAAAACACAAATCAAATAACATAACATTATAATTACATTACCAAATACAACTAAAACATAAATCAAATAACATAACATTATAATTACATTACCAAATATAACTAAAACACAAATCAAATAACATAACATTATAATTACATTACCAAATATAACTAAAACACAAATCAAATAACATAACATTATAATTACATTACCAAATACAACTAAAACACAAATCAAATAACATTATAATTACATTACCAAATACAACTAAAACACAAATCAAATAACATAACATTATAATTACATTACCAAATACAACTAAAACACAAATCAAATAACATAACATTATAATTACATTACCAAATATAACTAAAACACAAATCAAATAACATAATAATTACATTACCAAATACAACTAAAACATAAATCAAATAACATAACATTATAATTACATTACCAAATATAATTAAAACATAAATCAAATAACATAACATTATAATTACATTACCAAATATAATTAAAACATAAATCAAATAACATAACATTATAATTACATTACAAATATAATAAAACATAAATCAAATAACATTACATAAAAACATTACAATATTAATCATAACTAATTTTTATATCAAGAACATAAGCACAATTTATTGGACATATACTTAGACAGGAAGGTCAAGAAAATATTGACAACAGAAAATCATGAAAAAAATCAAGATATCTGGGATGATGTGACATGAGGTAAAAAAATTAGCTATTATCTGAAGTAATAAAATGTTTTCTATGAAAGATGATTGTGAGTGGAATTGATTGCCAACATCAATATAAATGCCATGAGATTCTCATCATGTAGCATTCTCTTTGCAGAATATTGTTCTGAAGTCAGTTCTCCGCTCCATCCTTGACTCATACTCAAGGTTTTCTTAATATCATTCAGTCTCATTTTCCAGGAACCTTGTTTCATTATTGCTTATACAGGATGTTCAGATAAATGCTGGTCAAGGAACCAATCTGACATGTTTATAAAAATGAGATGGTTCAATTATGATGTAGTATAGTTCAAGTGAGCAAGTCTTTGGTGGAATATGTGCAGAAGGTATGAACAATGGTGACAAGCACGAGCTAGCAAGAGCCGGTTTCAATAGTAAATAGACAGAACACAATGCAAATTATCACTTAATTTGTCAATGGGGATACTTTTATCTTGAACACCCTGAATAAAACCCATGTGATGTTCATGTGACAAATTATTTCAGGTTCTGAAACATGTTATTGTTTATACAGAAATGGTCTACGATGTTGTAAGTCTTGTAGGACTTTTCTCTGTCCAGAGCACATTTATAATTCTTCTGTAGCTTTTTGTTTCAAAAGATTCCATTTTCTTCTGGAATCTTAGCGTAATAGTTCATGATTTACATTCATATGTTGTTACATAAAAAATGTATGTCCTCATAAGTTTTACGTTTTGTTATCTTGCCACCTGTGTTAGTGATATATAAGGAGAGACATTAAGAGCAGATTGCTAGAAAAGTCTACATGTCAGGTTCTTGATTCACCCGTGTGTTGCCAGGGCTCGCAAGGGGAGAAAACAATAGTAACACTGCAACCGACAAGGCATGGCGTAAGAGGAGACTGAGGTAGGGGTCTTGCCTAAGAGTGAAAACTCGTAGCCCTGGTTAGAAGAAGGTAGATGTCTAGAGAATCTATGCTAGTAAATAAAAAGTATTGCAGAAATCGGATGTGCTGGCCTACTTGTAGGCACATAACTGGCATAGCGTACAATCGCTCTTAGGCTTGGATCACATACAAATCAAAAGAGTGGTTAACAAGTGGTCGATATGGAGCGTTCAAAGTAGAAGAAAGTAGGTTCTTGACTTTTAAAACAAAAGTTTACTTTTGCTGAATTTTGTCATTTTACTTTGCTCATGCTACTTCACAGATATCATGTCTGCCTCTTTTTATTTATTTGCCCTATATATTTCCAGCTATCCCAATATTTACACATATAGTCTAGCTGTTACAATATCTATATGTATAGTCTAACTGTTACAATATCTATATGTATAGTCTAGCTGTTACAATATCTATATGTATAGTCTAAATGTTACAATATCTATATGTATAGTCTAGCTGTTACAATATCTATATGTATAGTCTAACTGTTACAATATCTATATGTATAGTCTAACTGTTACAATATCTATATGTATAGTCTAGCTGTTACAATATCTATATGTATAGTCTAACTGTTACAATATCTATATGTATAGTCTAACTGTTACAATATCTATATGTATAGTCTAACTGTTACAATATCTATATGTATAGTCTAACTGTTACAATATATATATGTATAGTCTAACTGTTACAATATATATATGTATAGTCTAACTGTTACAATATCTATATGTATAGTCTAGCTGTTACAATATCTATATGTATAGTCTAACTGTTACAATATCTATATGTATAGTCTAACTGTTACAATATCTATATGTATAGTCTAGCTGTTACAATATCTATATGTATAGTCTAACTGTTACAATATCTATATGTATAGTCTAGCTGTTACAATATCTATATGTATAGTCTAACTGTTACAATATCTATATGTATAGTCTAGCTGTTACAATATCTATATGTAGTCTAGCTGTTACAATATCTATATGTATAGTCTAGCTGTTACAATATCTATATGTATAGTCTAACTGTTACAATATCTATATGTATAGTCTAACTGTTACAATATCTATATGTATAGTCTAGCTGTTACAATATCTATATGTATAGTCTAGCTGTTACAATATCTATATGTATAGTCTAACTGTTACAATATCTATATGTATAGTCTAACTGTTACAATATCTATATGTATAGTCTAGCTGTTACAATATCTATATGTATAGTCTAGCTGTTACAATATTTATATGTATAGTCTAGCTGTTACAATATCTATATGTATAGTCTAGCTGTTACAATATCTATATGTATAGTCTAACTGTTACAATATCTATATGTATAGTCTAACTGTTACAATATCTATATGTATAGTTAATGTTACAATATCTATATGTATAGTCTAAGCTGTTACAATATCTATATGTATAGTCTAGCTGTTACAATATCTATATGTATAGTCTAGCTGTTACAATATCTATATGTATAGTCTAACTGTTACAATATCTATATGTATAGTCTAGCTGTTACAATATCTATATGTATAGTCTAACTGTTACAATATCTATATGTAGTCTAGCTGTTACAATATCTATATGTATAGTCTAGCTGTTACAATATCTATATGTATAGTCTAGCTGTTACAATATCTATATGTATAGTCTAGCTGTTACAATATCTATATGTATAGTCTAGCTGTTACAATATCTATATGTATAGTCTAACTGTTACAATATCTATATGTATAGTCTAACTGTTACAATATCTATATGTATAGTCTAGCTGTTACAATATCTATATGTATAGTCTAGCTGTTACAATATCTATATGTATAGTCTAGCTGTTACAATATCTATATGTATAGTCTAACTGTTACAATATCTATATGTATAGTCTAACTGTTACAACATCTATATGTATAGTCTAACTGTTACAATATCTATATGTATAGTCTAACTGTTCCAATATCTATATGTATAGTCTACTGTTACAATATCTATATGTATAGTCTACTGTTACAATATCATATGTATAGTCTAACTGTTACAATATCTATATGTATAGTCTAACTGTTACAATATCTATATGTATAGTCTAACTGTTACAATATCTATATGTATAGTCTAGCTGTTACAATATCTATATGTATAGTCTAACTGTTACAATATCTATATGTATAGTCTAACTGTTACAATATCTATATGTATAGTCTAACTGTTACAATATCTATATGTATAGTCTAACTGTTACAATATTATCTATGTATAGTCTAACTGTTACAATATCTATATGTATAGTCTAACTGTTACAATATCTATATGTATAGTCTAACTGTTACAATATCTATATAGTCTAACTGTTACAATATCTATATGTATAGTCTAACTGTTACAATATCTATATGTATAGTTTAACTGTTACAATATCTATATGTATAGTCTAACTGTTACAATATCTATATGTATAGTCTAACGTTACAATATCATATGTATAGTCTACTGTTACAATATCATATATGTCTAACTGTACAATTTATCTGTATATTAGTTAACTGTTACAATATCTATATGTATAGTCTAACTGTTACAATATCTATATGTATAGTCTAACTGTTACAATATCTATATAGTCTAACTGTTACAATATCTGTATGTATAGTCTAACTGTTACAATATCTATATGTATAGTCTAGCTGTTACAATATCTATATGTATAGTCTAACTGTTACAATATCTATATGTATAGTCTAGCTGTTATCAATATCTATAGTATAGTCTAACTGTTAAATATCTATATGAATATTAGTCTAAACTGTTACAATATCTATATGTATAGTCTAGCTGTTACAATATCTATATGTATAGTCTAAATGTTACAATATCTATATGTATAGTCTAACTGTTACAACATCTATATGTATAGTCTAACTGTTACAATATCTATATGTATAGTTAATGTTACAATATCTATAGTATAGTCTAATGTTACAATATCTATATGTATAGTTAATGTTACAATATCTATATGTATAGTCTAGCTGTTACAACATCTATATGTATAGTCTAACTGTTAGAACATCTATATGTATAGTATGTTACAATATCTATAAGTATAGTCTGTTACAATATATATATATATATATATATATATATATATATATATATATATATATATATATATATATATATATTAGCTGTTACAATATTATATTATAGTCTAGCTGTTACAATATCTATATGTATAGTCTAACTGTTACAATATCTATATGTATAGTCTGTTACAATATCTATATGTATAGTCTAACTGTTACAATATCTATATGTATAGTCTAACTGTTACAATATCTATATGTATAGTCTAAATGTTACAATATCTTTATGTATAGTCTAACTGTTACAATATCTATATGTATAGTCTAAATGTTACAATATCTATATGTATAGTCTGTTACAATATCTATATGTATAGTCTAGTTGTTACAATATCTATATGTATAGTCTAACTGTTACAATATCTATATGTATAGTCTAAATGTTACAATATCTATATGTATAGTCTGTTACAATATCTATATGTATAGTCTAGTTGTTACAACTGATACCTTTGTCTCCAACATTGCCTCACTTGATGTCCTTGCTGTCTCCTCAACATTGCCTCATGATGTCCTTGCTGTCTCTCTAACATTGTCGATGACCTTGTTGTCTCTCAATTGCTCATATGTCCTCAGTCTCCTCTAACATGCCTCACTTATCTCCTCCAACTTTCCCTCATTGATGCCCTTGTTCCTCTAACATTGCCTCACTTGATGACCTTGTTGTCTCCTCTAACATTGCCTCACTTGATGTCCTTGTGCCTCACATTCCTCATGATGCCCTGCTGTCTCCCTCAACATTGCCTCACTTGATGACCTTGTTGTCTCCCCTCTAACATTGCCTCACTTGATGTCCTTGCAGTCTCCCCTCTAACATTGCCTCACTTGATGTCTCCTCCAACATTCCTCACTTGATGCCTTGCTGTCTCCCTCAACATTGCCTCCTGAGCCCTTGTGTCCTCAAATTGTATGCCCTTTTCCCCTCTAACATTGCCCCAATTTATTTCCTGTGATCTCTTTAAAAACGGGTCTAAATGTGATGGATTGACTTCAGTGCACTAGGTTTCCCCATATGACTCTGTCAGCAGAAATGACACGCCACCTGCCGAGAGTGTTGCACAAAGATTGAACACCATAGCTCCAGTAACAATACTATGGATCATGTGAAAAATTTCACTTATGATTTAAGTCCGGATTTGAACCCACAATCTTCAGAACGGCAGGCAAACATCTTAACCACTTCACCATTGAGACCCCCTAACATTGCTCCTCTATAATGTCTGCTCTTTAACATTGCCTACCACAATGTCCTTGCTGCCTTTGCAGAAACAAAAACACCACAATTTATTGTACACGTTCTGATATTGAATATATATACGTGACAGTAGATTACAACGTAATAACATACACATGATAAAATATCATTTAAAAAAGAAAGTAATGAAACAAATCATCTGTAATGATCAAATTGATCAATGTTATAGGGCACCATGGGTAGCTTATATTTCATCATCCAAATACCCATGAGAAGACAAGACACTGCTAGGATCCATGTAGTATAGGTTGTAGCCAGCAAGACCAGTAACACACTGTATGGGGTTAAGAAGACTACAGCAGGTTCGGATGCAATCTCACTCTTCCATAAGATACCCCAAGCAACGTAGAAGATAGGGAATGTCACAATCACAAGTAGGACTTCCATCATTCCCCCGATAATTGTCAAGATGGAGGTCAACTTCCATAATCGAGAGTGAATGAGAGAAGAAATGACTAGAGTACCAATCGAAGCCATGATTATAGGAGTTGCCTGCTTGTTTCCACTGAAGTTGGATAGAAAGAATGCATCTTGATGTAAGCATCCTAGAACAATGGTCCAAGAACAACACTGGGGAAAAAAGAACATCAGAATCAACGAGATCAATATAAATATCCTTATACAAACACAGAGATTTCACAATGTATACAAATATCTTTATACAAACACAAGATTACTAATGTATACAAATATTTATACAAACACAAAATTACTACAATGTATACAAATATATTTATACAAACACAAGAGATTACTACAATGTATACAAATATATTTATACAAACACAAAGTTTCTACAATGATACAAATATATTTATACAAACACAGATTTCACAATGTATACAAATATCTTTATACAAACACAAGAGATTTCTACAATGTATACAAATATCTTTATACAAACACAAGAGATTTCTACAATGTATACAAATATATTTATACAAACACAAGAGATTTCTACAATGTATACAAATATATTTATACCAACACAAGAGATTTCTACAATGTATACAAATATCTTTATACCAACACAAGAGATTTCTACAATGTATACAAATATCTTTATACCAACAGAAGTAAAGGTTTATGGTTGGAATCCTGTGTTTTGGTAATTTGTTTTTGTCTCTCTCTCTCGATCGTTCTTTTTGGCCATTTTGATCATTCTAGAGTGATATATAAAAAGCCTTTGCCAAGAACGTCTTTTTTACATCACATCTTCAGTGCCCTTTGGAGCTCTGGTCCTTGTCCTTTGGCGAAGTGTCCGATTTCAACCAGCGTTTACTGGGTTCGTTCTCCATTAGCCTTTGACTGTCCCCAGCTGACCTGTAAGGCAGCAGGTTTTGTTTTTGTCTGAAGAGCTTAATACTTATTTACTGTCTACTTATTTACCATATTCATTGGCTCCTGCACTTCCCCTGGGGGTTCTTAAAACAATCTCTTATTTAATATTTATGGATTTTATGTTAAAAATTCACCAATATCTGACATCAGTAAATATGTATTGGTTTAAAACAAATTGTGGAAAAATATATCCACGTGGTTCCCTTGTAGTTAAATCTCAGAGCTGAACAAATCAAAAACTGTAACATGTAGAAAAAATATAACCATATGGTTTGAATTAGTTAACTCCCTGTTGACCAAATGCCTATGTGGCTTTAGGTTGGATGTCTTTTTACCAGGAGCCACACTAAAGGGCATTTTTATTCTAAAAATAAATGGCTTGTAAAAATATGGCCTTTGCCCTGGTCCACAAAGAGTTAAAGCTCAGAGCTGAACAATTCAAAAACTGTAACATACCCACAAGTCATGCAACGTCTGATCAGCCGGACCCTGTGTGCATGCCACTAAAAATGTGACAACAGTGGTAATATTACCAATAACTGGTAGAGTCATTCTACCAACCATTTCTTCGCCAGTGACTGGTAGCTTTTCCGGCCCCTGTAATACACAACACATTGTTATTAGAAACAAGTTTAACCTCAGAGTGTAAAGAACCCATTTTCATACTTTTCTTCTTCAAACACTCCATATCGACCACTTGTTAACCACTCGTGTGATTTGTATGTGATCTTAGCCTAAGAGCGATTGTACATTGTGCTAGTTATGTGCCTACAAGTAGGCCAGCACATGCGATTTCTGTGATGTTTTTATTCACTAGGGTAGCTTCTCTAGGTCCACATCAGTGTCTCTTACAACATGCCTTGTAGGTCATGGTACTATTCTTTCCCTGAGCCAGCACCACATGGGTGCCATTTTCATACAATGTGGCGTACTGAGAGGATACAATGTTGGTCTTTATTATTCTTCAATTAATGGTACATGAAAATGTATGTTCCACAACTAGTAACAACCATTATAAGAAAGAGAAGGAAATATTGAAGAGGAAGGCAAAGGGTTCAAGAAAGAGAGGACACACTAGAGAAATCCTGAACAAATTTAACTGAGAGAGGTGAGAAATATCGGACTCAGTTCCATGGAAGGGATTAAACAAATTGCCCAGGATAGAGCTGTATGGAGAAATTGTTTGCAGGCCCTATGTAATGTATAACAGTGCGTGAGGAATATAATTAATGGTACATGATGGCTGATGTAGTTAACATCACACTAACCATATTTTACTTCCTAGAGCTGCTCCAATACCAAATTGGGAGATATGGATAAGGACAGGTATATTACAGTATTACATAAGCAAGGAAAAATGAATCACTAAATATGAAAAATGACAACACTCAATGTTCTGACTGTAGTTGAGACTGAGTCGAACCCGGGAACTGTTTGAACTAGCATGATGTCAGTATCATCATATTCAGAATATATTTGGTATATTATTGAAGATTTAATTACTTGCTTGAATTACATAGAGAAACAAAGAATGAAGTGGTTTGGCCTTAATAAGAATGCATCCAAACTCCACAGTATAGAGTCTTCTACAACAGAACATCAGGAAAAAAGGCAAGAGGAAGACCACAGAAAAGATGGTTAGATGGCGTAGCAGAATCCTGTGAAAGAGCAAAAATAACAATCACACAAGCCACCAGAACAACGCAAGACAAAAACAGAAAACCACGACACTGGGCAACAACCCGGTAGCAGTGTGACATCAAAAGAAGAAGAATTGAAGATTCAGCCATCATTTATCCTGGTGAAGTGAGCAAACTATCTTAGTCAGTGTTGATGTATATGCTATGAATCCTAGACACATATACTTTTGATGATATTGTTATCGAAAAGAATTGATAAAACTTCTAAATAAATATTGTTATTGTAAAGCATTGATAAAACTTCCAAATAAATATTGTTATCATAAAGCATTGATAAAACTTCAAAAGGATATAAAAGGATATGAAGTCATATCTCCATGTTATTCTTCCTGGTTTCTTTAATGGTACTAATGCCCGCATGCCTAGCGTGTTCATAGCGCGTTGGACTACGGGTGACTAGTCCTCTGTAAGTGCGGGTTCAACTCCGCGGACTGGCAGAAAAGCTACAGGTTCTCCAGATTTACGGTGTTCGCAGCACCAAGCCGAAGGGTTACTATGTCCATGACACCGAGCCGAAGAGCTTTCAGCTCAAGTGCTTCTGGATCGGAAAAATTTTTAAATGGTACTAATCATGTTTACCTTTGTACACTGAACTACTTTCAGGACAACTGAGATGATTAAAAGAGTGACTAGGACAGCTCTCCATGCTGGCAGCTCCAGTAATGTAAGAGGCAGATGTGATGGCAGTGACATGAAGAAGCAGACCAGATCAGATGCCAACATACACATGCCGCAAGTGATGGCAATAGCAATGCTGAAAGAAAAAAAGTATTTCACAAGTCACACAATAATAAAAAAAAAAGTAAAGGAACCCCTTTTATACTATGTGGTATATAGGGTAATAGGTAATATGGTGTTAGGCCTGTATTTTCATTGATTCGGGACACAATGGGTGATATGGTCAACATCACACTGGCCACCTTTACTTCTCAGTGCTTTTCCTGGTGCCCAATTGAAGCGGGGTAAACCTGAGAGCCGTTACGGTCTGAAAAAATTACACGCCCAATGTGGAATTGAACCCAGACCACTAGCCTAAGAAGTGAGATCCCTAACAACTACGCTACTTTGGCACCCAAGTCACATAATACCTTCTGTATATAATACAAACTGAGAAGGAATCAATTTGACAAGTGATTTTCCAAGATATACAGAAATTAACAATGGGTCTAGTTTTCTTAAGACAATACCAAAATGTCACTAGCTGCAACTTACTAAAGTCAACAAAAGTAAAGAACCTATTTTCATACCATGAGGTATGTTGGGAAATAGTTATCAGTTATATATCATATCAGTTACTATCATCATAGCACTCTGGACATGTCCATAGGTGCCCCGATCCCGGCCTCAACAAATCCAGTAGCGTCCAGTGAGCAAACACATCAGTTCGATGATGATCAATCTTTTCGCATATTTCATATGTCGTTCTTTTCAGGCCTTACCAATATTGACACCCATTTATCTCAATCTGGTCAATGACTGGAAATCACAACCATGAAACTCCTCTGTTCAGAAAGACTCTCTCAATGCATTAAGAATGTGATTTTGGTACATTGCGGCTCCCTCTGATATTGTAGCCATTCCAGCCAATCTATCAGCTTGTACATTACCCCAAACTCCTGTGTGTCCAGGGACAAAAATGAAGGTGATTTCTCTGATCTCTGTCTGTACCAGTGCCTCACCCAGTTCCAGTTTCACCATTCCTGTTTTGGCTTTACAAATCATACTCATTGAGTTGTGGAATAGACTTATTTTTCTTTGACAATCGACATACTATGGGTGATGTGGTCAGCAATCTGTCAGTTGTCTTTACTTCCAAGTATTTCTTTGGTACCTAATTGAGGCTGGGTAAACCTGAGAGCCATTACGTTGTTAAAAAATACTCCTCCAATTGTGGTTGTGATCTTAGAACTGCACAAGTGTATAGCCGGTGTACTAACTACTATGCTATCATGGGCTCTAGTTAACTTACTAAAGACAACTAAAAAATTTAACTAACAGAAAGTTAAAACTCAACTTTCTAAAAGCAAAACAAACTTTAACTAGAATTTTGTCTTTCTAAGGACAATACAAAACTGTTTATTCATGAAGTATGGCAACATCTCTCAAGCTTTTTTAACATTGTTTGGACATAGGTCCTCAACCAACCAATGGCAGGTCTTCCTTTCTTTAGCTACCTCCTGCAGCTCCCTCCAGCTCTTCTGTATCATTAATCTCTGCCTTCAAATCTCTTATCCATGTATTTCTAGGCATTGCTTTCTTTCAATTTCACTGTGGGTTCCAGAAAAGGGCCCTTTCTTGTTATATTTCCCTTGGATTTTCTTGGTGTGTCCTATCCAGCGGCAGTGTCTTTTTTTAACCTCTTGGTTCACTGGAATCTGTCTTGTTCTCTCGATAAGTTTATCATTTGTGACCCTATCAAACCATCTCAGTCCCTCTATTCTGCGCAGACACCAGTTAATTAATGTTTTGCACATGCCATAGTGGTCTATGAATATTATATTTAGCGCAACATATTTATATTCTTGCAACAAACCACACAGATCATAAAGAGAGGTTAACTTGCTTGATAAAACCAACACAAAAAAGAATAGACATAAGGAGAGCAGATAATATGGACAAAAACGACATCATCAATGCTCTAAGAGAAAACACACGCTCTCAAGATGTCAACGAAGATAAAGGGTATTCTCTATCTTGGTTGAACAAGTTGTGCATACTGATAGGTGCAACAAAATGGGAAAACCATGAGAAAAACCCCAGCAGATACATCAACCAGCACAGAACGGGAGTTGTTAGTCTAAACACAATGAAATACATAAATGGGAGAAGATTGGAGCAATTATGGACATGTCCGATGAAGATGATCCTCAAATGAACAATGAGCAGATAATAATTCTTCTTCACATTTCAACTCCCAATGGAGGTCTTCAACAAACTTCTTCCAGCTCTTCCTTTCTCTTACCATCCCTTCCAATTCTTTCCATGTTTTACCTATTTTTTTCATATCAGTCTATAGGTCTCTTCTCCAGGTAGATAATAATTAGACAATTCAAAAATATAAACTTGACTCGATTACAAATATTTCTTGTTTTTTTAAATGAAACAATTAATAACTTTTACATGCCTCTAGGCATATGATAAATACAGAAACTAACCTGTACTTGATGATTCTGTCTGAGAGGTCAGTCATTTCTGTGATGGCCACACACACAAAGACAAGAATGAGGAGAGCTATACTGTCCAGGACACACAAGACAGCATACAGCAGGCTCAGCTTAGACCACAGCTGTCAACATCAACAAAGTACATGGGTTAATAGCTGTAACAAAACTGAAAATTCTGACTGAAGTGTACAGAAAATATCACAACTAACCTCATACAGGTTTATTGTCTTGGTCTATTGTCTTTCCCAGGTGGATGATATAATTGGTTGCCACTCTTTCCGTTAAGCGTAGGGGTGGGAGCTTTAATTGACGTTCCAGGGCTAGATGAATCAACTTTGTTGTATTATATCAGTGTTTATTTAGTGTGGTCTTGATACTGTCTATCCATCTTTTTCTTGGTCTTCCTTGGTTCTAGTACCTGATCTCTTTTTTTTGTATGCTGTTATTGGTGGTTGGTTGTATTCCATTCTCATTAAATGTTCAAACCACTGCATTGTTTTGGTTGCAGTTTAAAACATAAACTCTTTGGTCAGGTTGGGATATGTGACCTTTTTAAAACATATCAACTCTTTGGTCAAGTTGGGATATGTGACATTTTAAAATACATAAACTCTTTGGTCAAATTAAATAATATCTTTCATTTTTACCGCAGACCAACTGTTAGATCAAACTGTCACATTTTTAGAACAGGCCAATTCTGAAATCAAATTACGATATCTCACTTCTTCTTCTTCACACGCTGTATATCAATCATTTGTTAAAGCACTCTGTGTGATTTGTATGTGATCTGAGCCTAAGAACAATTGTACATTGTGCCAGTTGTGTGCCTACAAGTAAGCACATCCAATTTCTTTTTATGTACTATAGCAGCTTCCCTAGGCCACTACTTCACTCGCCTCTTATGACATGCCTTGTAGGTCGCATGTTACTATTCATTGCTCCTTTGCAGCCTCTGTAACACACAGGCAATCTCACTTATTTAAAATAGATCAACTCTGAAATCAAATTAGCATATCTCACATTTTCATAACGGCCAAAATCTGCAGACAGTCTATGAACCATACTTACATAAATACATGCTCGCAGTCCCAAACATATTGCAAGAACATGGGAGATAATAACCACGGCTCGAGGGGATAACTCCACTTTCAATGACAAAATGGCTGCCAGGATGAAGACACTGAATATTTCCATCCATTGGAAAACAGAGTAGCTGTAAGAATAAATGATTATTTACGAGAAAGGAAAGGAAATGATTATGAATAAAAATAAAATAATATGACTTAAAATCCTGTATTAAGTTATTCGCTCCATGAGCCAATTATAGGGCTCAGGTAGGTTCTTGAAATGCTCAAGAGCAAGTTTGTCAGCTCAGAGAATGTGAAGTGTTTGACACACTAGTTGTGCAAAAATGTACAAAAGTAAATCCATGAATTGTAAAAGGATACACGTCACATCCTTTTAAACTAAAAATATGAAGTACTTGTGAGCTAAATGACATGGTCCAGATTCGAACCTATGATCTTCAGAGCATAAGGAAACAGTGTTAGCCGCAAATAAGCAAGCTGGAAATGCAACCTCTGTAAATAATATAGCACATTGTTTTATAGCCATCAACTGGAGATGGAAAGACTACTGGAGACAATTCGACATAAACACAACACAATCTGTCAAAGACAGGGTGTGTCAATTGTGGTACAGAAGGTATACAGATGAAGGAACGACTTCATTGCACCAGGTTTCCCCCTATGGCTTGGTCCCTCTCTGCAGAAATGGCACGCCACCTGCAGAGAGTACTGTCATCAAATAGCTTGTCCTGAGCAGAACTTTGCCACCCAAACAGTTCTCCTGAATTTCTCTCTCATAGGCCAGATGTCCTGCCTCTGCGCCGTCATGTTCAAACCATCAGATACATCCTGAATCCATCTTCCTCTTCTTCTCTTTGCCGGTATGCCTCCTTCCATGATGGTCTTCTCCAGCCCTTCATATCTTTTTATGTGTTCAAAATATCTCAATTTTCTCTTTCTTATGCAGTATTGTACAAAGCACAAACTCCGTAAACAATCCTCGGGATGCAGGGATAAAAATAAGAACTACTTCTTACGCATTAAACAAACATTCACAAACAATATATAAACCTGAGAATATATAACTAATATATGTAGCTTTCTAATGAATGACACTCATCATAGAGGTGCAATGTCAGGTTATGAAGATACGCTTGCCGTGACCATTTGGAAACATGACTAGAGTATAGTAGAACTCGGTATGACCAGCAGGTATTCTGATAGTGGGGAATGAGCACAGTGAACCTTATATTGGCTGCTGAAGGACTGAGCAGCAGAGAGAACTTCTTAGTGATAGACTAGTACAATTATGTGTATTTTTGTGAATGAATACTTATGTATTTCTGTGAATGAATACTTATGTATTTCTGTGAATGAATACTTATGTATTTCTGTGAATGAATACTTATGTATTTCTGTGAATGAATACTTATGTATTTCTGTGAATGAATACTACTTACATGGTGAATGAAAGTTGCGGATGAACTATAACAACTGTGACTCCCATGATACCTAGTACTAGTGCCACCTTCATGACCTGTTTTGCATGTACAGAGCTGATTGTCCGACTGTACAGTAGAACCAGACCTCCTCCCAGAATACACCAGAGACCTAAGGAAAACATTCAAACAAGGAAATCTATTTAAACTTTTCAAATAAAAAAATCAAACCTCACAACTAAACATTCATCATCACGCAACAATCAGTTCGAAGCGTCATACCAGGCACCAGAATTCATAGCGGGCGAATGCAAGAAGAATAAGAACATTCATCATCAAATAGCTTGTCCTGAGCAGAACTTTGCCACCTAACAGTCCTTTGTAATTTCTCTCTCATACGTCAGATGCCCTGCTGCAGCCGTCATGCTCAAACCATCAGTTACATCTTGAATCCATCTTCTCGTGGTCTTCCTCTTCTCCTCTGTGCCGGGATGCCTCCTTCCATGATGGTTTTCTCCAACCCTTTATGTATCTTTATATATTCAAAATACTTCAATTTTCTTATTTGTAGCATCAGCCAGTTTTCTTTGATTTTGAGTTCCTTCTGGATAGATCTATTTCTTCATTCTCTTCTCTGTCCATGATATATGGAGGACTCTTCTGTAACACTTATATTCAAAGCACATATATGTTTTTTCCACTGCGTTATTAAATGTCAATGCTTCACACCTATACTTTTAACATATTACAAGAAACATAAGCAGATGACAAGAAACTTACCAATAACATTGGTATATGATGCTGATCCCTGGTACATAAGCATAGACAAGGGAAGCAAAAAATGATGACTGTTGACAGCAAGAGCAGCTAGCAGCATCAGTAGCTGACTGGTTATCTAATTAAAAAGACAAATGTGATAAGCATTGTACCATCAGATAAAGCAATGACAACGGATGATTCAAGTACTGGTGCATGCGTTCAGAAAGAGAAGTATGCAACATCTTGAGATAGAACATGCAAAACAAGCAATTATCTGTTCTTTCTTCTTTGAACACTCCATACGCCCGCCTGCCCAGCGTGTTCGTAGCGTGTAGGACTACGGGTGACAAGTCCTCTGTGAGTGCGGGTTCAATTCCGTGAACTGGCAGGAAAGCCAGAGGTTCTCCAGATTTACGGTGTTCGTGGTACCGAACCGAAGGGTTATGATGTCCATGGCACCGAGCAGAAGAGCTTTCAGCTCAAGTGCTTCTGGATCGGGAAAACACTCCATACCGACCACTTGTTAAACCACTCTTATGGTGATTTGTATGGGATCTATGTCTAAGAGCGATTGTGTGTTCTGCCAGTTATGTGTCTACAAGTAGGCCAGCCCATTCGATTTCTGCAACACTTTTTATTTACTAGGTAGCTAACCTAGACCCCTACCTCAGTCATCTATTACGACATAGGTCGCAGTGTTACTATTCTTTGCTCCCCTTTAGAGCCCTGACAACATACGGGCGAGATGAACCTAAGTACTGGTATTGTAGTACTGGTATTGTAGTACTGGTATTGTAGTACTGGTATTGTAGTACTCGTATTGTAGTACTGGTATTCAGAAAGAGAAGTATGCCATATCTTGATGCAGGACATGCAAAACAAGCGGTTATGTGGTTCAAACATAAATGACTTTATATCATTGATTATCATCCAGATAGTTTTTTCCCGCTCATCCGCTATGAATTCAGGCGCAGTCTAATATGGCCCCTCTGACTGATTTGTACGTGAAGACTTGCTTTCCTTATCACCAGTGTCCTCATAATTCAGGCGAGCCTTACTCAGACTTCATAGGTACTTGTAATTTTGATCCCCAAGTTAATGATCAGGGTCTCATGTTGTCCATTTGTGTACTCTGTGCACATTGAAAATTCTTGGTTCAAGCTGGTCTCAAACCTTGGATTTCCATGTCATGTGGTCATTAGTGCAGTGTGTTAACTTTGTTATCTGTGATCGAATGTGTCATCATGATACACAGAGATGTGTCGATACTCATGTTATCAATTTTGTTATCTGTGACAGAATGTGTCATTGTAATACACAGAGATGTGTGGATACTCATGTTATCAATTTTGTTATCTGTGACAGAATGTGTCATCATGATACACAGAGATGTGTAGATACCCATGTTATCAACTGTGTTATCTGTGACCAAATGTGTCATCATGATACACAGAGATGTGTAGATACCCATGTTATCAACCTTGCTATTGGTGACACACAGAATAGTTTTAATTTGAGAGCAGTGAAACATTATGAAACATACAAAAATAGCAGCATATCCTTTATAGAACTTGGCCATCAACCTCAGTAAACGAGTCGTCAATTTTCTAGGCATCACTTATACGTTCAATAGCTTGCCCTTGCTTTCTGAGCAGTGGTCTATTTTTACAGCTCATAAAAATCCACGGGAAGCGAATTTACTTCCAAACTGCCCAGCACAGTTTTGAACCAGGTACACTTGGGTTATGATCAAGCTCACTACCACTTCAGCTACAGAAGCCCACATGTGAAACAGTATATACATTGTTATCTGTAAATGTTACATAGTTCATTTGAGGATCATCTTCATGGCACATGTCTGTAATTGCTTCCATGTCCTCCAAGCGTGTATTTCATTTTTAGACTAAAACTCCCGCTCTGTGTTGATTGATGTATCTATTGTGGTCTCTCTTGTGGTTTTCCCGTCTTGCCACCCATGTCGGTAAGCATAACTTGTGCAACCGAGATAGAGAATATCCTTTATCTTCTTCATTGAAATCAATGTGTTTTCTCTTAAAGCGATGATGTCGCCTTTGTCCATAGAAGACCCATTCTCGATCATAGCATTGCTCACCAGTGCATCCGCTCTCTCATTGCCCTCCACCTCAGAATGACCTGGAACAATGCTGAAGGTAAGTGTCTGGATTTTCACACTTTGTATTAATTCTATCCACTGCCTTCGTACATAACAGGTCCTGATCTTCTGTATAATGCAAACATTATATAAAGGTCTCCAATGCAAAAGTTGGACCACAAAAACATTAGACACAATTAAAGACTCCATGCATGAAGCACACACACACGAGCTCGTTCTAATAATCACTTCTTATTCTGACATTGTGAGACAAAAACTGAATTAGAGAAAGAAGAAGATACACTGACACTGTGAGACAAAAACAGAATTAGAGAAAAAAGAAGAAGATACACTGACACTGTGAGACAAAAACTGAATTAGAGAAAGAAGAAGAAGATACACTGACATTGTGAGACAAAAACTGAATTAGAGAAAGAAGAAGATACACTGACACTGTGAGACAAAAACTGAATTAGAGAAAGAAGAAGAAGATACACTGACATTGTGAGACAAAAACTGAATTAGAGAAAGAAGAAGATACACTGACATTGTGAGACAAAAACTGAATTAGAGAAAGAAGAAGAAGATACACTGACATTGTGAGACAAAAACTGAATTAGAGAAAGAAGAAGAAGATACACTGACATTGTGAGACAAAAACATGAATTAGAAAGAGAAGAAGAAGATACACTGACACTGTGAGACAAAAACTGAATTAGAGAAAGAAGAAGAAGATACACTGACACTGTGAGACAAAAACTGAATTAGAGAAAGAAGAAGATACACTGACACTGTGAGACAAAAACTGAATTAGAGAAAGAAGAAGAAGATACACTGACATTGTGAGACAAAAACTGAATTAGAGAAAGAAGAAGAAGATGCACTGACACTGTGAGACAAAAACTGAATTAGAGAAAGAAGAAGATACACTGACACTGTGAGACAAAAACTGAATTAAGAAAAGAAGAAGATACATGACATTGTGAGACAAAAACTGAATTAGGAAGAAGAATCACTGACTTTGTGAGACAAAACTGAATTAGAGAAAGAAGAAGAAGATACACTGACACTGTGAGACAAAAACAGGATTAGAGACAGAAGAAGAAGATACACTGACACTGTGAGACAAAAACTGAATTAGAGAAAGAAGAAGATACACTGACACTGTGAGACAAAAACTGAATTAGAGAAAGAAGAAGAAGATACACTGACACTGTGAGACAAAAACAGGATTAGAGAAAAAGAAGAATACACTGACAGCTTTATTAGATGATATATCAAAAAGAATCAGAGAGAAATGTTTAAAAAATTTGTAATATATAACTTGAACACTTACTTCAAAGCCAGTCTTTTCTCCCATGACCCCATATACAAAAACTGATAAGATTACATATGTCATTAGTGTCAGTACTGCAACCTCTAGGAAAGTAACTTCTCCGTTTTCTTTGTCAAGAATTAAGGACATTGCACTAGCCAGCGACTTGGCCATATGAATAGCAGACGAAACAATGGCAGCATTTTTAGATATCTTCTGTGCCACATGCAGACGATGTATTGTGTAGCTGGCGCTTACACTTGTCAACTGCAGACGTGAAGTCGAATACAAGTTTGTGTTATGCAATGAAACCTCACAGATGGTCAGTACTGAGGAAATAAAAACATTTTTGTTCAGATTTCTTGTACTAAATATATATTCTGGGAAAACTTACTAGTACGGCACAAGTACCAAACTAAGAATATATCACAGCTGTATGATATTAATGTGTTTGTATAGGTGGGGGGGCGTGATGCTGTCTCTGTGGCGTAATGTTTAGGTGATCGCCTCTTGTTCCAAAGGTACTTGGTTCACTCCTTAGTGGAGCCATCTGAATATTTTACCAGAGATCCCTGATGTCAGTGTGAGATCAAGTTCCTAGTTCCATCAAAGACGAGTGATAAAACGTAGGTTTCGTGTTCAAGTTGAGCACATAAAAGAACCTTTGACAGTTCAAAATAGAGAACAGGCTGGAAAGCCGCTACCCAGGCTAATTCACTAAAAGATTTTAAAAAATATATATATATTAAAATTTCTGTAAATTATTTTCACCATCATCTAAATGACATCGGAAACCCTTGCTGGTGCTATGAAGTTCGTGCACTGCTGCAGAGATCTTCCTGTGTAAGAGAGAGATTGGAGCATACAAAAGAGATTGGCAGCTATTAATTTTCATTGGACTATCATCAATGCACTTCAGTGAATAACCGTAATTTTATATATATATATTTATGAGAGCCACAGTAGCGTAGTTGTTAGTGAACTTGCTTCTCAGGCTAGTCGTCCAGATTCAATTCCACAGTGGGTGTGGAATTTTTCGTCTGTTAACGGCTCTCAGGTCGACCCAGCCTCAATTGGGTACCAGGAAAATCCCTGGGAAGTAAAGGCGCCTCGTGATGTTGACCATATTACCCATCGTGTGCCGACGGTCGATGAAAAATACGGGCCTAACACTGTATTACTCTATAAACCTCAAGGTATGGAAAAGGGTTTCTTTACCTCTATATACATATATAACTACTTGAACACAAGATATCTGATATATATGTCTATATGATTCTTGAGGTAGACTTACCAACAGCTTGAAGAATCAACAAGGTACCCAAAGTGTCTTTAGCATCTATAGAAGCCATCCACAAGCAGAGAAGACATAGAAGGAAGTTGGTACAGATCATCAAATAGAAAGCATTCAATGGAAAGACACCCATAAAATAATGTCTTAGTTGGAATTAAGAAAAATATTATTTATAATGAATGTTGTACAGATTGGTGGGATGGATTAGCGTTATGCACAAGCAGTTGTCTATCGCCTCGGACGCTTTTCCTGATCAACAAACGATTATCGAAAAAGGGGGAAGACTGCAGTAAAACTTGGTAAAATAGCGAAACACGTACAAACAAAGTACTATAGTTTTACAAAATACAGAAACAGTGACGATAAACAGCAACGTTTCGACCAAAAGGCCTTTATCAAGCAAAAGTAACATGGAGGTGCTTATTAGATTCAACAGTCCTTTCCACTAAATTTCTGATGGCGAATATCGCATCTGCACAGATTGTCTTTAGGGAATCCCATTTGTGAGTCGTTAAGCTATGGCTCAATGGTATGGCACAACCTTTTTTTTGTGGCGTATTTTACAAAATATTTTTCCGGTGTGACTCAGTAGCGCTATTACTCTATATTTCGTCCCATTTTCTACCTTTCTTCTTCTTCCAGATGTGAACTATTATTTCATTCCTCCAATATGTCAAATATCATTATGCTGTTTGTGTGCAACATGGCATTCTGTAATTTGTATGTAACTTGTCATTCCACTGTTGGTTATTGGTTATGAAACTGACGTCACTGCACTCCGGGCTGACCCATAGGTGCTCAGTCTCCCTAACAGATATCAAAGGGTATTATACTGATGGTTCCCGTAGCTCGCTGATTAAACATACGCCTCCCCCTGCCCTTTCATTCCACTTTTGGTATGTGCGAAGTGTCATTCTGTTGCTTGCACGAGGTGTCATTTCATTGTTTGTGTGCAATATGGCATTCTGTTGTATGTGGTATGTCATAGGTGCATAACTGGCACAACATACAATCTTTCTTAGGCTCAGATAACACACAACTCACAAAGAATGGTTTAACAAGGGGTCTATATGGAGCATTCAAAGAAGAACTTTTATTACCCACTGGCTCTAAGTGACAGTGAATACTGTTATAAATGTGATGACATCTATTCATGATCAAACTAAATTCAAACCAAACTTTCAAATTAGAAAGGATACTTTAAATTGTGAGGCATTCCTTGAATCCACAGGATGAACAAGGCAACAAGGCTTGTCACCAGCACCAAGGCCAGTACCTGCAAATATCATCAGAAGCATATATAATCTGATATTTAACATAGCTTATGAAGGTTATATATCAGCATATTTGATATGGTTCACACAGGATTAGTTTAGTTTAGTTGTTGAATCATCATCACTGCACATAACATTAGTTATAAGTGATACGATATTCTCTCAGTATGTTCTTTGCATTTGCGACACAGTTTAGTTTAGTTGTTGATCATCATCACTGCAACTAACCAATTAGTCTATAAGTGATACGATATCCTCCTCAGTATGTCTCTTAGCATGTGGCGACACCAGTTTTTAGTTTAGTTGTCGGATCATCTTCACTGTACACTGAACCAATTAGTCTATAAGTGATACGATATCCTCCTCAGTATGTCTCTTAGCATGTAGCGACACCAGCTTTTAATTTAGTTGTCGGATCATCATCACTGCACATTAAACCAATTAGTCCAGAAGTGCTTCGTATCCTCCTCAGTATGTCTCTCAGCGTGTGGCAACTAACGACACCGATTCTTTGTTGGTTTACTTTTCTTCTTTGGCTACCAGTATAGTGCTCTTGTCTAGCTACACCACAATTGATTTGGTATTCTTGCAGTCTTGTTAGGGTTGTAGACTCGCCACTATTACTTGAATCATTTATATGTCCTCTCTCCATTAGGGAATTCCGAATAACAGCCTGGTCTATTACTTGCCCACTAGACCTGGTTCATAGAGGATATAAAAGTGTAGTGGTTAATGCACCTGCTCCGAAGGCATCAAATTACAAAGTATAAGTTAAATTTGTCTGACTTAACAGCTGTCAGATTGAGTCCGATATTTCTGGCCTCTCTCAGTAAAATTCATTTCAGGGTTTTCTTTAGGTTGTCCCTTCTTTCTTTTTCATTTCATTCAACTATTTGCCTCCCAATTCAATACCTGCTTTGTTATTCTTTCACCAAACAACAAAAATTCTTACCGCCATGACCACCCTCCGTTTCTTAAAAGCCAGCACAACTCCAAGAGCAGCAAAAATGGCTATAGCCACAGGTAGAAGTGGTAGAAAATGGGAATCCAGTCCATATGCTTGCAGTACTGGGTAGCAAAGAAGAGTACAGCTAACACCGCTTGCCCAGCGAACATAAATGGCTGTGGAGTACGGCATCCCTGTTGAAGAGATCATGAAAATATTATTACGTGGTTGTTAGAGCTAACTCTCTTAAGAATGAATGTTCACATGAGGATGATGACCTGGCCTCTGAAATTATGACAGTGCGTGATAGACTACACAAAATGTAAAGTAAGTAAATAAAGAACCCATTTTTCATACCATGAGGTATATTGAGAAGTATATTGTTAGGCACAAATTTTTCTGTGAACATCGACACATCATAGGTGATGTGGACAACATCATGCCGGCAACCTTTACTTTCCAGTGTTTCTCTGCTAAACTGAGGCTGGGTTGACCTGAGATTGTACAGTTGGAAAAAAAATCTCATCCCCACTGTTGAATTTGATCCAGGGACCCTAACTACAACAAATAAAGTGCACTAACAACAATTCTATAGCGTTTCTCAAACTATACAAGACAGGTAGTTAATGAGACCAAATAATCATGCTGTATTTCAGATTTTCAAACTATACAAGACAGGTAGTTAATGAGACCAAATAATCATGCTGTATTTCAGATTTTCAAACTATACAAGACAGGTAGTTAATGAGACCAAATAATCATGCTGTATTTCAGATTTTCAAACTATACAAGACAGGTAGTTAATGAGACCAAATAATCATGCTGTATTTCAGATTTTCAAACTATACAAGACAGGTAGTTAATGAGACCAAATAATCATGCTGTATTTCAGATTTTCAAACTATACAAGACAGGTAGTTAAGGAGACCAAATAATCATGCTGTATTTCAGATTTTCAAACTATACAAGACAGGTAGTTAATGAGACCAAATAATCATGCTGTATTTCAGATTTTCAAACTATACAAGACAGGTAGTTAATGAGACCAAATAATCATGCTGTATTTCAGATTTTCAAACTTTACAAGACAGGTAGTTAATGAGACCAAATAATCATGCTGTATTTCAGATTTTCAAACTATACAAGACAGGTAGTTAAGGAGATCAAATAATCATGCTGTATTTCAGATTCTCAAACTATACAAGACAGGTAGTTAATGAGACCAAATAATCATGCTGTATTTCAGATTTTCAAACTTTACAAGACAGGTAGTTAATGAGACCAAATAATCATGCTGTATTTCAGATTTTCAAACTATACAAGACAGGTAGTTAAGGAGATCAAATAATCATGCTGTATTTCAGATTCTCAAACTATACAAGACAGGTAGTTAATGAGACCAAATAATCATGCTGTATTTCAGATTTTCAAACTTTACAAGACAGGTAGTTAATGAGACCAAATAATCATGCTGTATTTCAGAGGCGAAACACGTAAAAACAAAGTACTTTCATACTCCATAGTATATGTGTATATGTTAAATGTAAATATGCTATATATATATATATATTTGATTATTTTTGTTCATCTTATTTTTCCCATTTCTAGTTTTTCGCATATATTTCGTTTTTCATTACATATTATCATTTTAGGCCAGTTAGGGATTTATTGTCTAATTGTATAAGAAAGAAAAAGTAAGAAAGGAACCCTTTCATACCTTGTGGTATGACAATACAGTGTTAGGCCTGTATTTTTCAATGACCGTCGGCACACGATGGGTGATGTGGTCAGCATCACACGGCCGCCTTTACTTTCCCAGAGCATGTCTGGTACCCAGTTAAGGCTGGGTCAACCCGAGAGCCATCGCGGTCTGGAAAATTCGCGCACTGGGAGTTGAACCAGACCACCAGCCTTGAGAGGCGAGTTCACTAACAACTACGCTACCGCGCTCTGCTCTAATTGCATGTCTGCTGTTTAAGAAGTGAATTTCTTCCCTTCTGGTGTATTCTTTGCTTGATAAAGGCCTTTTGGTCGAAATGTCGCTGGGTATTGTTATTGTACTTCGTAAAACTACAGTATTTAATTTTTACGTGTTTCACTATTGCTACATAGTTTTACTGCAGTCTTCTTCCTTATAAGATAACTATTTTAGAGGTTATTACAGCTCATACAAAACAGATATACATTTATCATCATCTAGCAGTCTTCACTTGATAATGAGCATGAGGGCCATTACTACAGTTGACAACATTGCAGGTTGGCCACATCAATGCATTTGTCATCCTATAGTGGTAGTTATAAGATAGAAGAGAAGGGAGGCCAAGACAAGCTATGCACTGGGCACAGCAGGGACAGGAAAAAAGGAAGCTAAGGGTACATATTGGAGAGCTTTTGAAGCAGAGCTCAAAGACATGCATAAGACTAGGTTTGAGGTAGAAACAAAGGCACACGATTGAATTAAGTGAAATTTTTAAATGTGCCCTTGGGTGAGACAAGTACTGATGATGTAAGTAGTAGCCTTATCACATGTGGCTTGTGGGGTAGCAAATAATAGAACCACTGACTACTCTTGAATGTTGCTAAAGGCAACTAAGGAAGCTGTGCATAAGGCCGGCAACCCCACTTATAAATTAAAAAGTGCAGAGAGTAGTTTTCCAGAGACCCCTAGGATTGTTGCTGGAGCTACGGAGTTCGTGCTTTGTGCAATACTCTGGCAGGTGGCGTGCCATTTCTGCGGAGAGGGACCGAGCCATATGGGGTAAACCCGGTGCGATGAAGTCAATCCGGCTTTAAAACCCTTTAAAATTAAAAAAAGCAAACAGCAGGAGAAGAGAAAACTCAAAATGATCATGAAAATCTGAATGCTATTGATAAGCACAAGATTGAATTAAGACAATATTTTTTTGGTCTCTGTCCTGTACCCTTGAGCATGACATGATGAGGACTAATAATAATAATGATGTTGAAAGTGGTAACTTTTGGTAGTAATATGTTTGAGTTCTAAGACATTGTGAATGAAGTAGACATAATATACTATACATATACTTACCCAGGTACTCAAAGATCTGTCGAATGCTGAGCAGGGTTGATAAGAACAAGGTCAGAGACACTGTAAAAATCAGCTGCACCTGCAAGTATCACACAAACTATTTGTAAAACAATCACACTACTTCTTTCTGTGTCAGAAAGAGATCGGAGCACACATGGTTATTCACCAAAGTGAAATGATGATGGTTATCAGTTATAAGCTATCTTATAGAGGACATGTCCATAGGTGCTCTAATCTCTGCCTCAACAAATCCAGCAGCCTAACATGCCAGTATGATGATCAATCAATCATATTTGGGTATGTCGTTCTTTATGAGCTGTACCAATATCGACACTCATCTCTCTCAATCTGAGCAGCGACTGGGATTCACAACCCTGAAACTTCTCCATTCGGAAAGACTCTCTCAATGTGTTAAGAATGTTATTTCGGTCCATTGCAGCTCCTCTGATATTGTAGCCATGCCAGCCAATCTATCAGCTCGTTCATTACCCCTGCGTGCCCAGGGACAAAAATGAATGTGATTTCTCTGTCTATACCAATACCTCCACCCAGTTTCGTCTCACCGTTCCTGTTTCGACTTTATGATGGTCTAATGATGACCTAATGATGATGGTCTTATCAATCAATTCTTAACTTAGCACTGACTTAATTTCTTTTCATTTCTAAATATTTCCTAGCATACTACTGTAGAAGCTAATCTTACCTTTTGTATCCATTGCATCCAAGGCTCTAGGTTGCATTGTTGGAATTCTGGACTAAGTCCATCATAATATCTTATTGGTTACTAAACTGACGTCATTGCACTCGGGCAGACCCATAGGTGCTCAGTCTCCCCCAACATATCGAAGAGTATGCATACTGATGGTTCATGTGGCTCGCTGATTAAACACACCTCTCACTCTGCCTCTCAGACATCCAGTTTGACTTGAACAACGGGTAACTCCAAACTGCTTAAATCGCTGATCGATTCAACATCGATTTTAGTGTCCTCATCCAACAGAGAGTCGCGAAGAGACCGAAGAATATCCCCTTATCCATCTTCAACTCCCCAACAATCGATGCTGCTGATGCAAGCCTTGCCGCTCTCTCATTACCGTAAACACCCGCATGCCCAGGACAGTATATCCACGTAAGCCGCTGGAGGTTAGAGAATTCTATAGACGACATCCACTCATACCGAAACCTGCCCTTCTGGATCTTGTGAAGCATCGACTGAGAGTCAGATACAACAACTGCCCCAGTAAATGAAGTCCCAGAAATCCAATGGAGGGCAGCAGTAACGGCCTCAACCTCCATCCTCATACTAGAAATAGTTGTCCTGTACGCCCCACTTCGCTCTGCAACATCCCTACCATGCGCATTAGCAAAGAAACCCCAGCCGGATTTCTCACCACATTGAACTGACCCATCGGTATATACAACAACATCATCATCCCTTGCATTATCTTCTATCAATTGCTTAACTGCGAGATCAGCCTTCATGTTGCCCCAATCTCTACATTCTCTTCCAAGAGTAATGATAATGTTGAGATAGTTGGTCATGCTACCATCTGTTGGGATCCATTCTTCCTTTTGGTAGGATTGCAACCGTAGTCATCTGGCCAATTGTTCTCTCAGCCTGGGCCATCCACGACATGCCACGCTTGATTCTCGTGCCCTTAACATCATTAGTGTTCTTGTGTAGTGGATGTCTCTTATCCGAAGTAACCAGCGGCTCTCAAAATTATGGTGGCCGCACACCTTGAGCAGAGACTACTTGCCCTTTTGTTCGATCGACTGGTAATGTCAGTGGTAGATTACGGACTCGAAATTCTTACGATATCATATCTTACAATGGTACAATATATAAGTACATCTTCTTCTTCTTCGAACGCTCCATATTGACCACTTGTTAACAACTCTTTGTGATTTGTATGTGATCTGAGCCTAAGAGCAATTGTATGTTGTACCAGTTATGCGGCAGTTATACCAACAAGTAGGCCAGCACATCCGATTATTAGGATGCTTTTTATTTGCTAGGGTAGCTTCCCTAGGCCCCTACCTCATTTGCCTCTTATGACATGCCTTGTAGGTCGCAGTGTTACTATTCTTTGTTCCCCTTGGGAGGTTCGGCAACAAAAGGTCAATACAAGTAAATAATAAATGCTGAAACTTACAAAGAAAATCAAAGACAATGGAGCTGGAGTGTCTACTGCCACCACTGACAGAAGTATATGAAGAAGTGGAGCCAACAATATAAAAATAAGTACAGTTGCCACAAGCAAGGGTACATGTACTATATCCAGGTTCTCTTCCCCTGTTGTTTGTGTTTTGAATGATGATAAAGTTGGTACTAAGTACAGCTGGAGCAGAACAAACCTGAAAATGTAGAATTTATATTTGGGTTGAAATGATGTTTAATTTTGAAAGAATTTGACTTTAACATTTCATAAAAAATATGTAATAAGTGACATCTGTAGCTTAAGCGGCAGTGAGTTCTATCACAACCCAAGCATACCTGGGCAGTTTGGAAGCAGATTTGTTCCCGTGGATTCTTACGAACCGTAAAAATAGACCTCACCGCCCAGAAAGTAATGACAAACTACTGAACGTATAAGTGGTGCCTAGAAAATCTACGACTCGCTTACTATGGTTGATGGCGAAGTCCCGTAAAGGATATGACACGATTTTCATTTTGAATAAGTGACACCTATGTTTGCACATATCTAAAATAATTGTTCATGTCAAAAGCTTCATTTACCTACTTGTCTACACTTTCTTTCTTTCTTTCTCTCAATCCTGTTTTCCCTTACAGCGTCAGGATCAGAAGAGATTTATAGAACGAGTCCTTGTGTGTGCTTCATAAACAGTGTCTTTCGTCGCATCTCTGAGGTTAACTTTTCCGTGGCTGGCCTTTTGCTTTGTATCCATTGTATCGGAGCAACATCGCTCTTTGAGGTACACTGTCTGTTGGTAATCTGCGTATGTGGTGGAACCATTTAATTTGTGGTTTCTTGGTGAAGTTTAGCACCCACTTTTTTCCCTGATGTCTTCATTTCTCAACTTGTCTATATTGAATTCCAGAAACAATTACTTTCTTAGATAGCTTAATGATGTGTGCATTGTGTATGAAAATGTAGTATCAATATCTTTAAAATTGAATTTTTAATGATTTTTTTTACTAACGGCAGCAAAGTTCTGCTAGTACTGCTCCCTTAACTTAGAATAAATACAGAGGTGGGAGAAGAATTTGAGTATGTAAAATGTGAATATACAGAAGAATAGAGCGAGTGTCATGGAAAGAGAAGAAAACTAATAGACAAGTACTTCAACAACTAGGAATGAAAATACAGGGTGTTCAAGATAAAAGTAGCCTGATTGACAAATCAAACGTTGCCAGTTATGCATTGCGTTTTGTCTATTTACTATTTAAACCAGTTCTGACTAGCTCTTCCTTTCATCACATTGGTTCATCGCCTTCCGCACTATAATTACACACCATCACAAAAAGACTTGCTATTGACCTATACTACATCATAATTGAACCTTCTCATTTTCATAAATATATGTCAGATTGGCTCCCTTGACAAGCTACTTTTATCTTGAACACCCTGTACAACTTCTCAATGAGATAGAAATTGGACAATTGTGATATTTTGGTCACATTAACTCTTTCTGTACAGTCATTTCCTCAGTTTTACACAGTTAATTCAAGGAGGTTAAAAAATCAATAAAAAATCATTACTTGTCAATAAAAACATAAATATATATCTGATTATTTACTAATATTAAGAAAACTGGACAACATATCAGAATAACAAGGTTAAAAAGTAGTAGAAGTAAATTAGTAGAAGTAAAACTAGAAAGACTTCTTATAAGGGAAACAAATAGAATGGTGCAGTATGCTGCGATAGGCGAGGAAAGAGTTAAGAGGCATGACACTCTGTTGAGCACTATTTTCAAAGGAAAGGTGGAAGGCAGGAAGAGCAAGGAAAAGACAGAGATATAATTGTGAAGGAAGTATCAGGAGATGAACAGGCAATAGTCTGATGTAGTGTAAGGTCAGGGCAAGGGACATAAATTGTTGGAGAGCCATTACAGTAATCAAATGATACCAAGATGGTACATGAATAATTGATTGAAACTTGAATACAAATCTGTAAGGATGGTTTCAGGAGAATAATTGTGCTACTAGAAGACATAAATAGTTGTAGCTATATGACAGATGTTGTTACAGTGTTAATAACTAAATGTACAACTTTTTTTGTATAGAGGAAACCACATGTTATATTGTAATAGAGAAGATCGTGTGTGCTGTTGAGACATAGCTGTAATGAAGAACATGTGGAATGTTGAGATAGAGAAGTATATGTGTGATATTGAGATATAACCGTACAGAGGAACATGTGGGATGTTGAGATATAACTGTACAGAAGAACATGTGGAATGTTGAGATAGAGAAGTATATATGTGATATTGAGATATAACCGTACAGAGGAACATGTGTGATATTGAGATATAACCGTACAGAGGAACATGAGATATAACCGTACAGAGGAACATGTGTGATATTGAGATATAACCGTACAGAGGAACATGTGGGATGTTGAGATATAACTGTACAGAGGAACATGTGGGATGTTGAGATAGACAGGACAGGTGTGATGTTTAGATATAACCATACAAAAGAACCTGTGTGACATTTATTATCATAACTGAGACATGATAGATAGCCAAAAAAGGATAGAAGACAAAAATATAATCACAGTCTACAAGAGGCTTCAATTCACATTTGTGTTTCCATAACTATAATAACAACTACATAGACAAACATAATTAAACACGTTCAAATCTTACCAAATAAATGAGAAAACTGTTGGAATGACTGAAGCAGATATGACTGTGCCAAGTGCCCAGCAGACCAGACATGTGCAGATAAAAGGGTAGACTGTAAACAGCAGCTGTTCTGTGACCTTAACAAGAACGAATGTAGACATTGACCTTTTTGTTATGTTTTTAAAAAAGGGCCTAAAGCTGAAGGATTTACTTTATTGAGCTGGGTTTTACCCCATATGACTCGGCAGTTCTCCGCAGAAATGACATGCCATCTGTTGAGAGTATTGCACAAAGCCCAAACACTGTAGCCCTGGCAATATTCTTAGGGTCTCTAGAAAAATTCACTTGTGAACAGAACTGCACTTCCCTGCATCGAACCCACAACCTTCGAAGCACAAGGCAAAGGCTTAATAAGCACTTAGCGACAGAGAACCCCTTTTTGTTAAGAAGTAGCTGTCAATCAGTGGCAGTGATATGGGTTTGCACCAGGAGACAGTTTTTAAAGGTATTCAATTTAAGGCAGTCAATTCTGCAGTCTCCCTGCTGAGAATGGATCCTCATCAACATCCAATGGCTTGTCCCGTAGAAAACTTTGTTTCCAAAACATCCCTTCTGTAATTCTCTCTATCACAGACTAGATAACCTGCCTCTGTTGTTGCCATGTTCCATCCATCACATCCTATATCCATCTTCATCCTTCTTCTTTGAACGCACCATATCAACCACTTGTTAACCACTCTATGTGATTTGTATGTGATCCGAGCCTAAGAGCAATTGTACATTGTGCCAATTGTGGCCTAGCCAGCATTCTATGTGATTTGTATGTGATCCAGCTAAACAATTGTACATTGTGCCAGTTGGCCTACTAGTAGGCCAGCACATTCGTTTCTGCTATGTTTTTATTTACTATGGTGGCTTCCTAGGCCCTACCTCACTCCCCTCTTACAACATGCCTTGTATGTTGCAGTGTTACTATTCTTTGCTCCCTTGCAGCCCGGCAGCACACAGGCAGTAGTAAACTCTATACCGGAGGCCAAATGCATGTGAATAGGTTGGGTAATATTGGCAGAGTGCAAAATCAAAAGCTGCGTTCTTGCACCTAATGCATGCTGCATCTGACAACACAACTGATATAAGAACTTACAGTAGCAAGTACTGGTTCCTCCATTCTGAAAGCTTTGAATTGCAGCAACACCCAAGCTGCTGTTAACACCACAAACAGGTTTATCAGTGCCACTAGAAAGATGTGCCAAAATGACAGCCTGAAATATAAAAATATGATGACACACTGGAATATATAGCTTTGTGCGATGATGATGATCTGATGACAAGTTAGTAAGGACAAAATTAACCTTTTTATAAACATCATGAGCTATTTGGGGAAATGTTGTTAGGCCTATATTTTTCATTGACTATCAGCACACGATGGCGCCTGAGAGGTTATGGGGCCCAAAATTGGGGTGTAAAGAATAGAACCACTGTTACCTGCCATGCATGTCGTAAGAGACGATTAAGGAGGTTTGGCTGAAATTGGATGCACGTGTAGTAAACGTGTAGAAGTCTATGCGTTTAGGGACCAATCAAACCAATGTGCAACGTATACATGTTCTTGGCAAAGATCAAACATATCACAAGGAGTGATTAAAATTGGTCGCAAAGAACGAACGAAAGAAGAAGAAGCACACGATGGGTAATGTTGTTAACATCTTGCCAGATAACTAAGCTTTAAACTTTTTAGTAAATCAATCAATCCTGTGTCATCTCCACATCAATGGTTGATTATTTTTTAAGTGCTTAGTTGGTGGAGTTATATAGAATGTATTTATCTCATGGTACAGTGTTACTACAGTTGGGACACGTTTAAGATTGATTCTGGGTTGTCTATTTCTATTTTTTTACAGAATAAACAGACTATATAAACAAAACAAACAGATTATGATATAAACAAAACAAACAGATTATGATATAAACAAAACAAACAGATTATGATATAAACAAAACAAACAGATTATGATATAAACAAAACAAACAGATTATGATATAAGCAAAATAAACAGACTATTATATAAACAAAATAAACAGACTATTACATAAACAAAATAAACAGACTATTATATAAACAAAATAAACAGACTATTATATAAACAAAATAAACAGAGTATTATATAAACAAAATAAACACTGTATTATATCACAATCATAAACAAAATAAACAGACTATTTTATAAACAAAATAAACAGACTATTATATCATAATTATCAACAAAATGAATAGACTTACCATAAAAGAGGAATTACTGATGCCAGTATGTAGGTATGGGTTGGTATGAAGATAATCACAAATGTGATAACACACCTGTATAAATAAAACATATTCTATCAAATATCAAATGATAAAACAAACATTTTTTTTCATATGCTACCAAATAAAATGCATACATAAATAGTAATGTGTTCAAGACCCATCATGTCCCAGTGCATCATTCTGGCCTATACCCCAACCAGGTTTAAAAATACACAAGAGAGAGATTTCAGCCTATGCATTTATAAGATTTCATCTTTTTATTCCATTATATTACAGAGACTAAGGAAAGAAGACGAGAGGAAGACCAAGAAAAAATTGGCTAGATGGTATAACAGAATCCTGAAAAAAAGCAAAAATAAATATAACCTAAGCCACTAGAGCAGCGCAAGATAAAAACAGAAAATCATGACACTGGGCAACAACCCAGTAGAGTGTGATGACAAGTAACAGAAAGAAGAATTCCATTATATTAGGTCGAAACTTTTTGAATGCATCTGTCCTACATGCTGTAGGTGCCTATGAACCGGTGCACAACATATTCACATTCTCTGCACAGATCACAATGAGTGGTTAAATTGGTTAATAAGAATGAACACACAGAAGAAGATGCAGATTCTATCATATTTGTCAACCAGATACCTTCTACTATCTCCAAGCTGTGTCACAATAGCAATCACTGCAGTTCCAACAGCTGTCATCAACACAAGGCTGCAAAATAAAGGAAAATTTGTTGAAACAAATACAAATACCCTTTATTACTATACTTCTAAATATTTTAAAAACAAACGTTATATGAAACAATATAATATGTTTATACATGATTGTTGTTGTGCTAAACTAACATCTTGTTGAGAGCCCCAGTAGCGTAGTTGTTAATGAACTCGCTTCTTAGGCATGTGATCTGGTTCAATTCCACAGTGGTCGTGGAATATTTTTCCTACTGTAACGGCTCTCAACTCGACCAAGCCTCAATTGGGTATCACGAATAGCAATAAGAAGTAAGGGCGACCAGCATGATGTTGACCCCATCACCCATCATGTGCAGAAGAAAATCAGTGAAAAATACGGGCCTAACACTGTATTACCTAATATACAACTCAAGGTATGAAAAGGGTTCCTTTTTTCCTAACTCAACATCTTGTTATTGTTTACCAATTGATGTATATTTATTGACAGAATTGAAAGTATACTTATTTTTACTGAGGTAGTTAAGTGTAAAAATACTGTGTATCATACAGATAGATACTGGTGTGTCTGTGGCATTTAGGTAGTGTGTTCACTTCATGCTTTAAAGCTTATTGGTTCCCATCCCATATCCAGTGCTTCTATAATAGTATAGGTGAGATCGAGTGTCAAGCCCTATCAGAGACTGATGGAGAAAAGTAAGTTTTATGATAAGTTTAGCAGGTAAAAGAACCTTTGACAAGGTCCGGCTGTAAAGCCACTGCCTGGGGAAAATTTGAGATATATAAAGTTAAATTTATAATTCCAATCACATCTCCCATAATGAAAACTCTATCTCTCTCTAACCTGTGAGGCTCCTGACGCTTAGGGAAGTAACAAATGCATACCATTCTTCTCTATTCTTGGTCATCCTCTGTATTGTTTTTCAACTATGATTAACTTCTTTCAGTTCTTATTTGACTATTCTCGTCCAGGTCTTTTTGGGTCTTCCACTTTTTCATTTACCCTCTGGTGTCCATCTCTGTGAAGTTTTCATGACAGAGTTAGTCTCCATGTGTATCACATGTCCGATCCATCTCCAGCATCTCTTTGGAATCATGGTTCTCATATTCTCCTATTAACACTGTGCAAGCAGCTTTTGGTTAGAGATAGTACATGGACAGAATATACGTAAGATCTTTAGTAAACAAGTTGTATGGATGGTTTAGAGTTAATTAAACATTCTGGAAGGGTCAAATAAGCAGAGAATAAGGTCTTAATTTATGGTCAGTGATCTGGTACTAATCAAGTTATTAATCAATCACCCTGTGGTGGCCCTGAAACCAGCTGCCTCACTGTAAGGCAAAAATGATTCCCTAGATGTTATCCACAAGATGTGATAATACTGTAAGTACATCCGCGCACAGAATGAAATTTGCTTGCACAGCGGTGAACAATATTTCAGAATGTCTGCGCCTACACCTTTTCTGTGGAGGATGCTTAGAGATTTGACTCCAAGCACAGCTACTGTATATTGTGTTTGCAACAACTATTCTAGCACACTCTGCTGGGTTATCAAAGTAGCATGTCCTTAACTGGGTAATTTGTTGGTTGTGTCCAAATGCTTTGTACTGGAAAATTCGATCAGTGGCTGTTGTATTTGTATTCCCAACAGGAAACCAACACAGAGTAAAAACTCTTAATTACCTATGAAGTTGGAGAAAGCATGCCTGTATTACAGGGGACACTGATAATAAGGAAAGCAGGCCTTCATGCAAAAATCAGTCAGATCCACCATACCAGGTGCCCTGACCGCGCATGAATTCATAGTGGGTGAACGCAGAAGAAAACTCTTAATTTCTTTGAATGATGCAAAAAAAAAAAAAAACGTGTCCCATTAGTTTTGCTCAACTGAGATATGTCATTGGCTTTACAGTGTAATGGGTCAAGGACAGTTTACTGACTGGTTCTGCCTATGTGTCTGATCTCTGTATACCTATATGTGTCCACCATTTCCATATGTCTTACAAGAAAGCATTACAGAATAAAAACTCAGGGAGACACAAATGATATGTATGTCAGAAACACTGAGAACCACCATAATCCTTATCCGAAACTGTCTTCATGCTGTAAACCATAGCAAAACATACTCACGTTATTTGACTTAAATCACAAAGAGTGCTTGAAAAGTTGTTACAAATGGAAATCAGTACACAGATTAAGCTATAGAGAGTTCTAATGGGATGAAAAGAATGCAGGTGGCGTCTTGTAGTCAGTGTACTGACTGCCACAGACTAGGAAGATGAACCCAAATAAATGTGCATGCTGAAATCAGATATGCTGGATCTAAAGGCCCAAAATGTAACAGCTATAAACCAGAGCCAAACATACTTATGCTTTTTTAATTCAAATAACAAACAGTGGTCGGACCGATTAGCGTAATGCATACGCTTGCCTATCGACTCAGACAAGAGGGTTGTTGGTTCAATTCCACACTCGACGTTTCAACGTGAGGAAAGGAATTGGCTCTCCTACATCCTGCACACTAGGAGCTAGAAATGTGAAGTGACTTCAAACCCTAAGGTCTGATAAGGCTACAGGAAATTATAGTTTTTTTATTTAACAAACAGTGGTTAATAAATAGTTATTCTAAAGTGACATGCATTTCATATCCTATGGTCTGGAAAGATTATAGAACAATACTATTTTTCGTAAACAAATAGAGATGATATTACTAACATATATAGTATAGTCTGCTTACGTTTCTCCTCCCAAAGCCAGCACTAACAACAGTGCTGGAAGGCTTGTCACAAATGTGCGCTTGTTGTAACGAAATGGTCCTGGGTCAACCAGATTTTTGGACCGGTCATCATCTTTATTAGCCTTGGCCCATTTAGGATCTGGCAGAAATTTGTCATACAGAAATGGATCATCCATAGGGTCATCTTCTGACTCTCCAGATGACCCTGAACCATTCTGTACATTTGTTCTGTGATGCAGAGAGTTTTCTGCATCTTCAAGAAATGTTTCCATCATTTTCTGTAGGAAACAATAAACAACAAGGTAGTTACAGAAAATATTAAAGTTTACAATAGCAAATGTGAAGAAGTGTCTACGCAGAATGCTGGGAGTATTAAGAAGAGACTGGTTTCAAAATAAAGACATCAGGAAAAATGTTCGCACAACATCAGTATTGAACATCAAGAAACAAGTTAAATGGTTTGACCACATAAGCAGATTACCAGCAATGCTTCAGAGAGCAATGTTGCTTTGATACAGTGGATACAAAGCAAAAAGGATATCCACGCAAAAGATGGACCTCAGAGATAACAGAGGTGACGAAAACACTTTATGTAAATGTTGTCCATTGTTGTTATCTCAGGTGAATCTACAGGACCTGATTGATTCAGGAGCTCTTTAAAATATGTCCATGTTCTTGTGCTTGTCAATATCTGTGATATTGGTTCCAAATTTATTCTTGATTGATATGCAGTTGTTGCTTTCCTGAGTTATTTGTTGTACAGTATATATAGTAGCATATTTTCTTTCAATGCTGCTTTCTCTGCCTCTTTAGTAAGACTATCGATATAGTCTTTCTTCATTAAGGATGGCTTGTGTAAGTATTGATTGGTTAAACATTTTGCAGCTATCTTAAATTGTTAACAGGACAGGGTTGTTGGCCCCCATATGCAGTCATTTCTTATGAAATCTCTTATGGATACCCCTTCAGCTTCTTCTTCGTCTTTGAACGCTCCATAACGACCAGTTGTTAAACCACTTGTGAGTTGTATGTGATCTGAGTCTAAGAGTGATTGTACGTCGTGCCAGTTATGCGCCTATAAGTAGGCCAGCACATCCAATTTCTGCTACACTTTTTATTTACTAGGGTAGCTTCCTAGGACCCTATTCGCCTCATACAACATACCTTGTAGGTCCCAGTGTTACTATTATTTGCTTTCCTTGCAGACCCCAGCAACACATGAGCGACCACTTCAGCAACTAACCGGACAATGCAAGTAACTGGAACACATATGAAAATATGGAAGATTGAATAGCAAAGCGCCTGCATGTTGCCAGGTCCAGCAAGAGGAGCAAATAATAGTAACACTGCGACCTACAAGTCCTGCCGTAAGAGGCGACTGAGGTAGGGACCTAGGGAAGCTACCTATTAAATAAAAAGTGTTGCAGAAATTTGATGTGCTGGCCTACTCGTAGGCGCATAACTGGCACAAAGTACTATCGCTCTTAGGTTCAGATCCCATACAGATCACAAGAGTGGTTAACAAGTGATCAATATGGAGCGTTGGAAGAAGAATAGCAAAGACAACAGCAAAATAGATGGCCAGAGAGAAGCCAGATCTCTATAAAAAAAAAACAAGACAGTCTAAAGTATAATGGAAAATGACACTACAATGAAAGTTGAAGCAATGTCTAATCTAGAAACAATGGCTACTCTGTTAGCTGTAACTTTTGGATAAGTTTTGAAATATAACACACTATCATCATCGCCCGTGGCTGGCGTTGGCAATCATGGATCTTTGCAAACATTTGTACAGACTATCAGTTTGAGTGTTGATACTTTTCCATACCATGAAATTAAACTATTCAGAATTGTTTTTCTTTGTCTTGTCTTCTAGTGACTGTTCCACGGTTGCCATGTGTTCCTAACCTTCTTTTCTCATGACATGTAAGAATAAAGATGACTTTCTTGCTCTGATGTTGATAAGCTTCCTCTGTGCAGCGACTTATCAACATTACTATTTTCAACAGTTTGTTGGAATTTCAACATTCTTTTGTAAAATCCCACCTCTGTGGCTTCCAAAGATCTTTCTGCTTTCTTTATTTTCTGCCCACGACTCATTTTCATATTCCAGTACTGGCTAAATATAGCAATTACGAACTCACTTCCATAGACTTATTGTATATAATGCCCTTCATTTTCTGGAATGCTGTCTTTGCTTGGCCTATTAAATTCTTTATTTCTGAGAAAAATCTATCAGATCCTATTGATACGTTGAGCTCCCATGTTTTAAATTTTAGAATATGTCTTAGCAATGTTCAATATGCTCTGTTCAATGAAGACCTGTGTTCCGTTGGGAATTGAAAGGTGAAGAAGAATGTTCAATGTACTTTGATGGTACATTTTGGTGCAACTTTAATTTTGTAGATGATCATAACAATCGTCTTCTTGCTATTTAGACTTAGGTCTTTGCTTCAACTTTCTGTCACCACCATATTAACTAGCTCCTGAAGATCTATTTCATTGTTTGCTATCTAGTAAGTGTTGTAGGCAGATTTCAAATTATTTATATTATATCCACCTACTGCAATTTCAGCTATCTTGGTTGTTGATCTCAAAATGTTTTCACTGGACAGATAGACTAGATCAGATAATAAACATTCTTGCCTAACTCCCTTCGTGGTGTGCTAGAAAGTTTCAATCTGTTTGTCTACTTCTGTAGCTGCTGTGTATTGTCAATATATTTTCTTAATTGCTTTAGGCACTATACTGTCAATATTTAATCCTTTCTTCATTTTGGTAATTTCCTGATGAACCACTTTGATGAACTCCTAGGTGTAATCTATAAAGAACAAGCACTGATCTGTTCTAAGGCTCACTCTATTGCCCCTGTCTTGAACAAATCCACACCAAAAATTTCTACTTCTCACTCTTATTATTTGTAGAAGTATCTGTTATATGGTTCACAAGGCTGCTACTGCTGTTATTCTCCCATTCAACTGCTCTTGATTTGACACCTCTTGATGTTTACCTATAGGGGAGTGGGGGTGGCTTTGGGGGCAGGGAGATAAGGTGCTCGCCTCACGATCCAACGGTATTCGGTTTGTTCCCTGTCTGAAGAAATAATTTTCCAGAGATCCTTAATATCATTGCAGATCAGATTTAATTCCTAGTCTTATCGGAGATGGACGATAAAATGTAGATCTTGTGTACAAGTAGAGCATATAAAAAATCTGTAGCAGTTGAAGATCGATAAGAATAAGCTGTAAAGCCAATGTTCTAGACAAATTCATTAAAAAGATCAAAATAATTCCTACAAAAATGTTCACCATCTTCAAAATCACATCGAAGACCTTTGCCTGTGCCGTGCTAAAGAATTTGCACACCAAAGTAAAGTTATGTCAAACTTCTATTCTTTTCACATCAATAAATTGTAAAATTTCATACCATCTATTTCTTCGTTGCATTTTTAAATTGATGGAATAATCTCCAGACATTTTCCACTTCATCAATAATACTAACAATTTAGTAACAGATATTCAATACTGCCAAATAATATTAATACTTATTAATATTTCAATGCCAAACCATCCAATAGAATGGGGGTAGAACATTGCCTTGGGGCGTTTAGCGACCAATATAGCTGCAAAAACGAAAATGGGGTCAGACTGCTTGAACTTTGCAATCAGCATGACCTATTTATAATGAACACATTCTTCAAGCACAAAGAAGTACACACCTAGTACCTACACATGGTGCAGATGGCACAACCTAAATCACTCCAATAGGAAATGAAGACCCACAACCTACCAACATAAAAGACATAACTGAACTAGAAATACTGAAGTCATAATTTCCCCGATCCAGAAGCACTTGAGCTTTTAGCTCCTCGGCTCGGTGCCATGGACATCGTAACCTTTGGTTCGGTGCCACGAACACCGTAAATCTGAAGAACCTGTGGCTTTTCTGCCAGCCTGCGGAATTGAACTCGCGCTCACTGAGGGTTTATCACCCGTCGTCCAACGCGCTACGAACACGCTGGGCAGATGGGCTGAAGTTATAAATAAGGAAAGCAATATGGTCTGCTCCAGCAAACAAGTCTTCTGGATCTAATAACATTCCTGCTGAATTGATTAAGACCGCACTAGAAGCTGGAGTAGAATAGCTGTGCAGACTTTTCAACCTAGTCTGGATCACACAGGAAACACCAGAAGATTGGAGAAATGCAATAATAGTTCGGTCTGGAAGAGATGAGAGGTAGCAAACGGATTGTATGTGTACCATGAGCGCCACTGAGTCACACTGGAAAAGTATTCTGTAAAGTACTCGAAAAAAGTTTGTGCCATATCATCGAGCCACAACTCAGCGACTCACAAATGGGATTCTGGAAGAATAGAATCTGTACAGACGCAATATTCACTCTCAGGCAGTTAGTGGAAAGGACTGTCAAATCTGACAAACACCTGCACATTGTATTTGTAGACCAGGAAAAAGCGTTCGCCCATGTAGACAGAAACAAGTTGCGGAAAGTATTGTCAAACTATGGGGTTTATGACCACCTAATTCATCTATGCAAGAGCATCTATATAAACAGCCAGTGCACAGTTAGAACAAACACAGGTCTATCAGAAAAGTTCCACGTTGGGTCAGGAGTAAGACAAGGATGTGTACTATCATGACTGCTGTTCATCACAAATATCGATCAAATCTGTAAAATTGCTAACACTAGTGAAGAAAACAGCACTGGGGAACTCTTAAACAAATTTCTTTTTGGAGACAACCAGAGGAACAGCTACACATACATAGACTTCAGTTAGCATGCAATGAATACAATATGAGAATAAACATAGACAAAACTGAAGTAATCTTCTTCTTCTTTGCGTTCGTTCTTTACGACCAATTTTAATCTCTCTTTGTGATATGTTTGATCTTTGCCAAGAACGTGTATACGTTGCACATTGGTTTGGTAGGATCCTAAACGCATAGACTTCTACATGCTTAGGACATGTGCATCCGATTTCAGCCAAACTGAAGTAATGACATTCGCTAGAGAGGAAAATACCACCAAGATCTCCATCGACAAACGCCCATTAAAACAAGTCAAAGACCTTACATAACTAAGGTGCATTTTTTCAGCAAACGGAAGAATAACTAACTAAATCCAACATAGATGTAACAAAGCAAATCAAACACTCGGACAAATGGCGCCAATTTTAAAATGTAAACATATCACCATGAACACAAAGAGAGCATTGCGCAACACAATCTTTCTCCCTACATTATGCTATCGGTACCAAACCTGGACGCTGCACCAAAATGACAAAAGAAAACTAGTCACAACAGAGATGAAGTGTCTACACAGAATGCTGGGAGTAACAAGTAGAGACCGGTTTAGAAATGAAGACATCAGGAAAAAGTGGGTACAACATCAGTACTGAACTTCGTCAAGAGACAACAAATTAAATGGTTCTGCCACATAAGCAGATTACCAACAGGTGGTGCACCACAAACAGCAATGTTACTCGGATACAGTGGATACAAAGCAAAAGGTTGGCGACGCAACCACAAAAGGTGGACCTCAGAGATAACAGAGGTGACAAAAGACGTTTATGAAGAGCACACAAATGCCCTTTATATAAATCTCTTCTTACCCTGAAGTTGTGAAACAAATCAGGACTGGAAAAGAGAAAGACAGACAAGGTGCATAGAGAGGCTCGCTTCAGGTGTCTCCTTTTTCTACCTGATGCTGAAAGGCAAAACAAGATTAGAGAATAGATAGTAAGATACTGATACTACTAATAATGCAAATTCAAAACTTTTCAATGTTATCGAGTAACTTCGTAAGGCAGTCGAGCAATAGTAAGTTTTAATAATATGAGTATGAACATATCGTTATGATGATGTAATTGCATTGTTTCCGCGAGTATTTATTGAGATATTGTGCGTTCTTATTGTTGCATTTTAAATCATCAAATCGCCCGAGTGGTTACCGGGACCCAAATTTGGGGTGTAAAGTCACTAAAGAATAGAACCACTGTTATCTGCCACGCATGTCGTAAGAGGCGACTAAGGAGGTTTGGCTGAAATCGGATGCATGTGTCCTAAACGTGTAGATGTCTATGCGTTTAGGGGCCTACAAACCAATGTGCAACGTATACACGTTCTTGGCAAAGATCAAACATATCACAAAGAGTGATTAAAATTGGTCGTAAAGAACGAACGCAAAGAAGAAATCATCAAATTGATGTCGACGATGGATGTGTTGAATCCGGGTGCTTGACACAAACAATAGTATAATTTCGCCGCATTTGGTTTCATTGTTCAGTCTATTATAAACATACACCACGTTATCATATTCAACCAACTGATATTCATTCAACTACCTCGATATTGAAGTGGTGTCCTGATTCAAATTCAAGAACTTATTGCAGACCTTCAACATGCTAAACAATATGCAGCCATATTGGTTTTTGAGTTTCCTTCGTGGAAAACCCCCACAAAACGTCACAAAGCAACTAAAGCACAAGGGAAACTACACATTTTTCTAAACGTCACAAGGGATGGTGGTGGCCATGATGGCGGTAGTCGGGTGCATGGAAAATAGATTGTTTGACACAATAAATGTATGTGCAAAAGAAGCAATGTTTGTTTTATCCAAAATGTGCAAAAGGAATGGTATGCAGCATGGTTAGTCCTCTGGAGAACCTCAGCATGCTACAGCTGTAATGGATTCTGTGCAGAACAGTATTATCATGGAATTGTCAGGAACAACCGTTTTCGCAAAACCGTCCATTCCATTACTTCGGTCAAGACACATCAGCCGGGGCAGCATTGAATTGTCCAAGAAAGGGAAAAAAATAGACAATGCAGATGTGTTCTCTGATTTACCAGCAGTGAGGTAAATATATTTTTCTCCAAAAGGATGGAATATGGTCCTTCATATACAAATATGCGTAATAATAGCACACATGATCATGGAATCTGTCCGGACGAAAATCCATAACGGGATTTTTTTTTCTCACAAATCTCTGCTTTGCTTGTAGACACTGCGATTTCAAATGATACGATAGATTATATTAAAGTCATCTTTTATTTGTTCATTTTAATTTTATAACACCTAGTTTGCTTTTAATTTGAAATTATTTTGCAAATTGGAAGACATGTGCTTCTTGTATAAGTTTATCAAGTTTTATGAGTAAAATTCAACAAAAACATTCGCATATTTATTTTTAAAATTGTAGTTTCATGTCCTGTCTTACTATTTGCAAAGTTAAACATACCCATTAATATTTTTGAGTTTAAGTTTTGTTCAAAATGAAATTGAAAAATTATGGATTGATTGAAAGGTCTACTCTTGTCCTGTGTTGACTTAAATTTTTTTTTCAGATTGTTTTCCTATTTCAAACTTCTTCTCTGTACTGTTAAATTGATTCATACATATGCATCTTTCGTTCATTTGCATACATTGTTTTTGTTATTGTCAGTTTGGTAAGTGGTGCTAATTCATTTAATAATTAAAGGTATGTGTTAGTTATTAGATCAGGTAGGTTAATTAAATCAATTCTTTTTGTTATAGTTTCAGTCCTATTTTATATCATTCAGTCCAAGTCTGTTTTGTTATTTTATTATTAGCAGCTTCAAATTACTTAATACTTACCAAGCTCTCATGATACACCACTAGGAATTCTACATATTGTGCAACACACTTATGATTATGTACTGCAATTTATCTTGTCACTTATACTATATTTAGTTATTTTAATTCATTTGTTGCAAACACAGTGTCAGGTTACTAAGTTAGACTGGTTGCAAATCAACAAGCTCTGGTTTTTGAGAATTAGACTCTCACTTGTGAGATACTAGTATCAATGTGTTTAACAAACATATTGATGTTGCACATTTTTAATGTTTACTGATATCTAGTTACATTCATCATCAATAGTTATATTCAAGTGCCATGCCAACAGATGTAGGTTATCATGTTCTAGTGACATAAATTATTAAATAGACAGCTCTTGCTTTGTGAACTGAGAAATGTTTCTGGGTTGCCTCTTGTTTGTATATATTGTTTCTTCTTGCGTTCGCCCGCTATGAATTCAGGCGTAGTCAGGGTGTCTTGTATGGCGCTTCTGACCAATTTTTGCATGAAGGTCTGCTTTCCTTGTTATCAGTGTTCTCCATCATACAGGCGTGTCTTCTCCGACAGTATTTGATTATGATTGGCAGATTTAATAAATATTGATGTGAAAGTACTGAGTAGTCTCTTAAATATTAACTTTTAGCTTTTGAATGAAAGTTCTCACATGTTTTTGGCTGCACTGCCCTTTGAAATTAAAATCGTGGCCTATCTTTTACAGGACGTAGCCATCAACCACAGTAAACGAGTCATTGGTTTTGTAGGCACCACTTATACGTTCAGTAGTTTGCCATTGCTTTCTGAACGGTGAGGTATATTTTTACCTTTTGTAAAAATCCCACTTATACGTTCAGTAGTTTGCCTTTGCTTTCTGAACGGTCAGGTATATTTTTACCTTTGTAAAATCCACGGAAACGATTTTGCTTCCAAACTTGCCCACTGTGGGGTTTGAACCAGTTACACTTGGGTTTGTGATCGAGCTCACTACCGCTTGGGCTACAGACGCTCACGCACTGCCCTTTACATTCTTATAATTCAAGTGGAGCCCCAAAAGGTCTGCTGATATGATTCCTAGTTTAGTGTTGCTTGTAGTATATGAGCCATTTTCTACTATTCTTTTAGTGTGGGTGGCATCTCTACTGTTCAGTTTGTGAACTTTGGCTGGGAAATATATGATGGGGGCAAAATATTCTGTTGACTTACATGTTTCTAATTTTATTCCAAGCCCTGTGCCGGTTTTGCTTATTTTAAATTTCTCAGTCATATGACCCTCTTGCGAGATATTCTTGTTTCTTATGATGTTCCCACTTAACATTTAACGTCTGGTGGTAGATTTTAGATGTTTGAAAATGAATTTTCCTATATGATTGTCTGTTTGGTATGTTTAAACCTTTCTTAGATTGTCATTAATTGTTTTTACTATAATGTGGTCCAGAGAAAAACGATAACAGAGTAATTAGAATACTTGCTTTGTAGACAGGGTTCCAAGTTTTAAAATTCGCAGTTGAAATTCAATTATTTTTTTAATGTCTCGGTCATGCAAGCCTCAGTTGGGAACCAGGCAAATACTAGGAAGTAAAGGTGTTTGTTTTGATGTTACATTATGTGCTGTTGTTGGTCAAAGAAAAATATTAGCCTGATACAGTATTCTCCAATATACCACATAGTATGACAATGCATTATAACTTTTTATTTGTAATAATGTGTTCCAGGGGTGGACAAATGAACCAATAATTTAGGAGTCATGCATAAATTTATTTGGTAACGGTATAGGTCACAGAATTAATACTTATTAACCAAGTTGACCAGTTTTGTTGATGGTAAATTTCTCCATCTTTTATGCAATGTATCATAACTTAGTGACTCGGTCTATTAACCCTGACGTTCTGAATTCGAATCACGCTGCGGACAGTTTGGTTGCAAATTGTTTCCGTTGATTTTAACAAAGGACGATGACACCACCCATTCAGAAAGCAATAGCAAACTACTGAACGTATAAGTGATGCCTAGAAAATCAACGACTGTGGTTTACTGTGGTTGATGGCTACGTCCTTTAGGATATGCCACGATTTTCATTTTTCATCATAACTTAGGCGTCCTTGCTGCAACTTATATTGTTTTGTTGGTAAAAATAGTTATTATAACTATGAATGCTTTTATAATTCATGATATATTTCATTATGCATCAGCTTTAAGATGATGTAGTAGAAGATCCAGGGTGGTTATATTATTATTCTTTTGTCACAGCGTTGATCTGAACAAATTTAACTTGAAAATATTCAATTACTTACTGTGTTGCAACTATCTTCACTTTTCTGATAATTTCAAAGAAATTACAGTAATTGATAGTTTGGTGCTCATAAATTGACATGTTCAAAATACAGAATGCATATTCTTTGTAATTGCATAATTTTTGTCATGTTCTTCCATAAAAGATATCATTAGTGGTCATCTTGTTCTATAAAAATATTACTTTCTGAACGGGAAGTTTAAATAATAATTCTATAACTGTATCTATGCTCACAAAAATGACTTTTACCTTAAGACAACCAAAAATTGGGATGCTTATTTGATGTGGAAAGAAACACACTTACATGATTGTTTATATTTTTAGGTGCAATGATTTGTGAAGTATTTTATTTTTAGTTTAAAAATTATTTATTTTATTCAGAAAGTTTATGAGTGCAGTTTTCCAGACTTTTGAAGTGTCTTCTCATTTTTAAGTTCTGAAGTGTCTTCTCACTTTTGCAAATGAAAATAGTTTCTAGTTTATTGACAATCATTGAATTATTTTTTAACTGTTGAACTCTTATTTTTAGTTTCTCTTGCAAGTCTTTACATGTTTTAGTGTTCTTAAACTGTCATAACTAGAATTTGCTTTGTCATTTTAATTAGTGTCATATTCAGCCAGTAAGAGTTATTTCTTCAGAAGTACTTTCTTTGTCTTACTTTAACCTGTAACATTTTTTGGCCCACATTTTAACTGATAAGGATGTAAGACATGTTTAGTCTTGTTTTTAGTCAACTGCAGTATATCAGTTTCCTGTTTATATCCTTATGTTGTTGACTGTCTTTTGACTTGTTCAATTCAAAGGTTTTCCCCATTTTCTCCTTCACTCATCTTCTCATATTGTTCCGTTTCTCTTTGTCTTCAAGTCTTTTGAAGCCATTTTTAAGGACAGCGATTGACAATTTTGCCTAATTGCTGTAGAGTATTTATTTTCGGTTTTAGCATGTCGAAACAATTTTAACATATTTTTTTAACTGCTTGTCGAACTTGCAATCTGTGATTGTCATTAAGTAAATGAAGAAAAGGGAATATGTAGGGGGGTGGGTATGATAACGATTAGATGTTTGGATTATAAGTTCCATATTTGTTCTCATGTGTTCTTTATTCTCAAATGCTGTCATTATTTGGTTTTATGTGTATGTATTCTGCACAAAGAATTAGGTAGTTCTTCCTGGATTAAGCAATCTGTGCTGTAATTGTAGGTTATATATATTTTGTTCATGATTACTGTTTTGTTGTGAGAAGATATACAGAGTTAAGATTGGTAGTAAATTAGTCTAATTTACTTTCCATTAGCTAGCGCAAATAATGAGAGTCAACGATGCTGGCATAATGTCCATCCATCTTCCAGCCTCACGTAAAGTAAATTGATTGGCAACATTGAACTTCCTTTTCTAGCTTCTTCATTATGTTTGGTGTGTGTGTATTTCAATGTAGTGGGCAGGTCTATGAAGGTTGTTTATGTAACATATCTTTACTTCCGTGTATTGAGACTTTTGTGAAATCTGGTAGCAGCTGTCTGTAAGGTTATAGTTATTTTGTAATGATTCAAACAGAGATCAAATTGTATAGCACATTAACTTAACTCAAATGATTTCAAGCTACTGTTGTTAATTTACTGTGGCTTATTATTTGAAGAACAATACACTTAACCTGTCAGCATTTTATGTAATTGATAGATTAATATGAATATCATCATTGCACTTCGGTGAATAATCATGTTTGCTCTGATATCTTTCTTATACAAGATCCAATTGCGAAACCTCAGTATAATTTTGTAATATTACATAAAAGTACACATATTATATAATTGTAATTTTGTATTAAGCCTATGAGATCCGCCATATCGTAGTTTTTAGTGCACTTGCTTTGTAGACGCGAGGTCCCAGGGCCAAATTCTACAGCGGTAGTTATTTTTTTTGTTACCTATATTGGTCTATCCGACCTCAACTGGCTACCCAAACACTGGGAAGTAAAGGGGGGGCCAGTGTGATGTTGATCACATCAGCCATCGTGTGCCACTGGTCCTATAGAAAATACGGACCTAACACAGTATACCACATGGTATGGATGAAAACCGGTTTCTATTTATATAAATCGTATATAAATCGTAAAGCATATAAATCAGTGTATAGTAGTCACGTTTATGTGCAACTAAACTAACGTCTCTTATGTATGTAGTAAAGTGTTACGTTTCTGGTTGTATCATTCCTTTCATTCTGAGCTTTGTGTAATATGTACACTATACACGAATCTGTTTAAACTACAATCGGCAACGCAAAGTATTCATTAATCTCTGAATGATACCAGACAACATTGCCGATATAGACAATATATCTCTGTGGTTTAGAGGTTAGAGATAATCGTCTCTAGTTTCAAAGCTACTTGATTGCTCCTCGTTGAGCCATTGGGTTAATTTTTTCACAGAACCCTGGGGTCAGCGTAGGTTAGATCTCTCGATCGATCGTTCTTTTTCGGTCATTTTTATCATTCTTATTGTGATAAATAAACAGCCTTTGCCAAGAACGTGTTTTACGTCACAGTCTTCAGTACCATTTGCAGTTTAAAGTGCTTGTCCTTCGGCGACGTGTCTGATTTCAACCAACGTTTACTGGATTCGCTCTCCGTTAGCCTTTGACTGTCCCCAGCCAACCTGAAGGGCAGCAGGTTGCTATTTCCTTTTAGGGTAGCGACCCTTAGACGACCTACCCTCCCGGGTTGTTGAGCTCATCTGTCCAGAAAACTTGTTTTTTTTTGGTGTGTGGACTACATGGTTTTCCTGCCGTCCAGTTTTGTGTACGGTTTACTCCGCTAGCCTTTGATTGTCCCCAATCAAACTACTAGGCAGTAGTAGTTCTTTGCGAGCGGAAATGCGCACTGTACTCGACCTCTGCTGGGCTTTCCAGTCTTTTCAGTCTTTTGCATATTTGGGTGGCCCTCGCTCACGCCCCATCAGCGCCGTACACGTCTGCCCTAGGTTAGATCGAGTTCCTATCTTTGACGGACGATAATAAAACGTAGGTCCCGTGCTCAAGTTGAGCACGTAAAAGAAACCTTGGCAGTTCAAAATCGAAAAGAGCAGAATGAAAAGCCGCTGGTCATACAAAATATATTAGAAAGATTTGTTTTTCCTACAATATATTTTTATTATCATCTAAATTACACCGGGTTCCTCGCAGGTGCTATGGAGTTAGTGTACTGCTGCTGAGATCTTCCCGTGTAAGAAAGAGGTCGGAGCACTATTGGTTACTCACCAAAGTGCAATAATGATGTCCTATCAATCAATCTGTATAAACTACAAAAGAAAGTGTGATTGACACGAGAGACAACATTGCCGATATAGACAATATTTTAATTAAAAGGAAGGATTGTAAGCTTTGTGCCGATGTCAATAACAGTGGAATGCCAACATGGAACTCAGCACGTACTATACTAACCCACACACAAAATACTCGCTGTCAGAAGTGATGTTTGATCATACAACGGAAGCGACTAGCAGACGAGACTAATGAATACTTTGTACCCATTGGTCTGTGCATTCAAGGTGGATCTAAGACAGTTTCCCAATCTTTTTAAAAAAAATGAAACTCCCACATTAATGCCTCTATAATTTAATCTTCCCCCAACATAATAGTCAGCCAGCTTCTGACAAAGTATAATATATAAATAAATGCTTGAAATGTATATTAACAAGAAAATGTAGGTACAAATGTTATTAATACACGCCAAGTATTTCGGGGATCTCTGTGGTGAAGCCCTTGCGTTCTGAAAGGTCGTGTGTTCGAATCCGGGCCGTTCTGATCACGAATGTCTTTTTTCAAGAGACCCTTAGGATTGTTGTCGGTGTTCATGCTTTGTGTATTACTCTTGACCGGAGGCGTGCAATTTCTGGGGAGTGGGCGTAACATACGGTTTAATGAAGTCAATCCTTCGGTTTTAGTTAACTTCTTTCTTCTTTTCTCCAATCCTGATTTGCCTTACAGTGTCAGGATAAGAAGAGATTTCTATAACGGGCTTTTGTGCGCGCTTCATAAACAGCGTCTTTCGTTGCCTCTGTTATCTCTGAGATCCACCTTTTTCGTGGCCGGCCTTTTGCTAACATAATCCGATTATCACAGAGTATTTTTATGTTGTCTGTTGTGGACTAGTGTTGCCAACATTATTTTCTCGGAAAGTTAAGATTGCAACATCATTATCTAATCGCTTACGATTGTGATATTTTAAAAAAATTACAAGTAGTAGCATCTCCTTTGCAGACCGTCGTTTTCTTCACAATCCGCCTGAAAAACGATCGTCTCTTGCAAGTTCTCCCGCCTCTTCCAGCGTCACGTTCAATGTTTCTTTGATGTCCTGCTGCCACCTTCGTCTTGGTCGTCCTTTGCCTCGTACCCCAGGAGCCATGCTTTCCATTACGATCCTCTCCAAACCACTGTGACGTTTAACATGGCCAAAAACAATCTTTTCTTACTGCATTGGTGATATCATTCTCGAATTGTCCGTCCCCCATGAGACGTACTTCCGACTTTGAGAAACACTGTCTAATATATTATTTAGTCGCGCTGTCATGTCGCGTTGTATATTAACAATAGTTTGTCATTAGTTTATATATAAGACAACCATTTATTTCTCCGAGCGCTCCATATCGACCACTTGTTAACCACTCTTTGTGATTTGTATGTGATCTGAGACAAAGAGCGATTGTACGTTGTGGTGCCCGTTATGCGCCTACAAGTAGATCAGCACATTCGATTTCTGCAACGCTTTTTATTTATTAGGGTAGTTTCTATAGCCCTCTTCCCTTGTTCGTCTCTTACGACATGCCTTGTAGGTCGCAGTATTACTACATGTATTCTTTGCTTCCTTTGCTAGCCCCGGTAACACACGTCCGCAACAATTGATATGATGTTCTGTACACAATCTTTCTGCTTCCTGCTTGAACACGACCTAAACCAACTCTATAATTATTCTAGAAGAGTATTGGAACATTCGGGCAATTTGTATTACTCATGTCTTGTCTGTGTCAATCTGTAGACGTCTGCTGTTAGCGAAATACAATTATGTGCTAAAAATGAACTTGTTTGATAATGGTGTCACGTGTCTGAACACTTCTTTCTCCTATACTATAATGTTATCTGGTACATTTTCTAGTGGATGTTATGTGTAGCATGTTCAACCTCAGCAGCTTTGAACTCTCCATATCGACCACCTGTTAAACCACCCTATGTGATCTGAGCCTAAGAGCGATGGTACGTTGTGCCAGTTATACGCCTACAAGTAGGCCATCACATCCGATGTCTGCGACGCTTTTTATTTACTAGGGTAACTTCCCTAGGTCCCTACCTTGTTCGTCTTTTACAACATGCCTTGTAGGTCGCAGTGTTACTATTCTTTGCTCTCCTTGTGGGCCCCGGCAACACACTGGCGAACTTCCACAGCAAGTACAGATAGCCTTTCACTATTATATTTAATACAGGGTGTTCAACTTAAAAGCAGCCTGTGAATGGAGCTAATCTGGCATATATGTATGGAAATGCGAAGGTTCAGTTATGACGTAGTATAGGTCAAGGTTGTGTGGTGGTGTGTGATTGACGTGCGGGAAGTGGCGATGAACAAATGTGACTTAGGACAAGCTAGTCAGAACCGGTTTAAATAGTAAATAGACGAGATGCAATTCGTCCCTGGCAAATTTTTATTTATCACTGGGGCTGCTTTTAAGTTGAACATCCTGTATACGTATGCAGAAATGAGTAAATTATATTTGGAACACTTCTTTCTTCACGCTAGTTGCTTTGAAATCTGTGCAGTGATATTTTTGCTTCCCTTCCTGCTTTATAATATAATTTGTGGATATTTCTCCTAATTGTGGATAGTTGTCCTAAACGTGTAGAAGTCTATGCGTTTAGGGGTCTACAAACCAATGTGCAACGTATACACGTTCTTGGCAAAGATCAAACATATCACTAAGAGTGATTAAGATTGATTGTAAAGAGCGAAGAAGAAGAGGAGGAGGTAGGAAGTGACTGTGCGAACTAAATGAAGCAGCCATATTTGAAACTGATTACTATTATGGTGTAGGTAAGTGTGGTACCAACGTCTAAAATAACAAGTTTAGTACTAAAGTCTCACATACTGTTCAAGTTTAGTACCAACGTGTCATACCTAACGATTCAGTTTAATGTTCTTCTTCTGCTGTGTGACTACTTCGGTATGTGTCATAAACATGGCAGTGAGCTTGAGGTCTTCATCGGTCCCCCATAGTTTGTTCGAAGGATTGTTTCTGTTGGCCGTATTTCCAATATCGCGCTTCTCAGGTTGGACAGTCATGCAAGATGTGCTCTACATGCGCAGGCAACTGAGACTCATTCTATGGAGGTGTGCTCTGAATGTCCGCTCTAAATCTGAAGACTGGTGGTCTGCTCTTTTCTGTTTAATGTATTTATGTTCTCGTGCTATGTGTTGCATCCTACGTTTTTTGTAATCGTTTTTTTGTGACTGTTTCAGGAGAGTTTTTGCGTCTGTAAAGCTTTTTGTTGGATGGGGTTGTGTTAGGTTACCTCCAATCTTGCAAGCTGGTCAGCCCTTTCATTTCCTGTGATGCCACAGTGTACTAGTATCTACTGTAGAACTAATTCTGATTTCTTGAACAGAAAAGTTTAACATTTAAGAGGATGGTATGATGAGATTACGAATGAGGAGAGAAATAACTAAGCAGATACGAGTGGAACAGGAGAGGCTAAGGAAGAGAAGCTGACGATGGATAGGATACACATTGAGAAGACCGACTGAAAACATTGCAAGACAGGCAACGTTTTGGAACCTTTAGGGGAAGGCCTAGACATATTCGGATAAGCGAGATGGAGACTGATATTAAAAGGATAGATAAAACATGAACAAATTGGAAGAGATGGCGGGAGAGAGGAAGAGCTGGAAGAAGTTTGTTGAAGACATGTGATCCGTTGGGAGCTGAACGGTGAAGAAGAACGATTAAAATTTCACATAGCAATTAAGTTCAGTACCAAATCCTGGCATAACGAGATAAATATAGTACTTAAGTCAAATATAAACTTGTAGGTGTGTGCTCAGTATATATTAGCTTCATGAAACTAGTTAACTGTGTTACTAACAAGGAGTGCACTCCTCTGTAGACTAGTTAACTTTGTTACTAACCAAGGGAGTGCACTCGCTGTGTAACGAGCGTGAGTTGTATTTTGAACTTGTTTTATGTATTCTATTAAATGGTATTATAAGTAGTTGCCTATTGGATTGTGTATGAGTACGTCTTTGGTCAGAACAAAATAATGGTCTATTATTGTTAATGAATGAGTTATAATGTGTGTTATGTTTATTCTTTTCATGGATTCATTCTATTTCGACATTGTTAATGGTTGTGTTACATAATTCTTCTTCTATCGCTCCATATCGACCACTTGTTAGACCACTCATTGTGGTATGTATGTGATTACGCCCAAGAGCGATTGTACGCTGTGCCAGTTATGGGGCTACAAGTAGATCAGCACATCCGATTTTTGCGACACTTTTTATTTGCTATGGTAGCTTCCCTAGGCCCCTACTTCAGTCGCCTCTTACGATATGCCTTGTAGGTCGCAGTGTTACTATTCTTTGCTTCCCTTGTGGACCACGGCAACACTTGGGCGGTGTTACATATTTGTTATACGTCTTCCATTATGTCATATACTTGATTAACTTCTTCGTGTGTCACACATATTTGATTGATATGTGTCTCTTATGTGTCACACATATTTGATTGATATGTGTCTCACATACTTGATTGATATGTGTTCTTATGTTCTCACATATTTGATTGATATGTGTCTCTTATGTGTCACACATACTTGATTGATATGTGTATCTTATGTGTCACACATACTTGATTGATATATGTGTCTCTTATGTGTCACACATACTTGATTGATACGTGTCTCTTATGTGTCACACATATTTGATTGATATGTGTCTCTTATGTGTCACATATATTTGATTGATATGTGTCTCTTATGTGTCACACATACTTGATTGATATGTGTCTCTTATGTGTCACACATATTTGATTGATATGTCTCTTATGTGTCACACATACTTGATTGATATGTCTCTTATGTGTCACACATATTTGATTGATATGCGTCTCTTATGTGTCACACATACTTGATTGATATGTGTCTCTTATGTGTCACACATATTTGATTGATATGCGTCTCTTATGTGTCACACATACTTGATTGATATGTGTCTCTTAGTGTCACACATATTTGATTGATATGTGTCTCTTATGTGTCACACATATTTGATTGATATGCGTCTCTTATGTGTCACACATACTTGATTGATATGTGTCTCTTATGTGTCACACATATTTGATTGATATGTGTCTCTTATGTGTCACACATATTTGATTGATATGTGTGTCTTATGTGTCACACATATTTGATTGATATGTCTCTTATGTGTCACACATATTTGATTGATATGTGTCTCTTATGTGTCACACATATTTGATTGATATGCGTCTCTTATGTGTCACACATACTTGATTGATATGCGTCTCTTATGTGTCACACATATTTGATTGATATGTGTGTCTTATGTGTCACACATATTTGATATACGTCTTCCATGTCATATACTTGATTAACTTCTTCGTGTGTCACATAGTTGATTGATATGTGTCAATATTTGATTTTATGCGTCTCTTGTGCGTCACATCTTCTTCACCTTTCAACTCCCAACAGAGCACAGGTCTTCAACAAACTTCATCCAGCACTTCATCTGTGATGCCATCCTTCAATTATTTCCATGTTATATCTATCCTTTTCATATTAGTCTCCAGCTCTCTTCTCAAGGTATGTCTAGGTCTTCCTCTACTCCTATTTCCCTGCAGGTTCCAAAACAGTGCCTGTCTTGCAATGCTTCCGGTCTGTTTTCTCAATGTGTGTCCTATCCACCGCCGGCGTCTCTTCCTTAACTCTTGTCTTCACTGGTATCTGCTTAGTTCTTTCTCTGGGTTCCTCGTTTGTAATCTTACAATCATACCATCTCAGCCCTTGTGTGTCACAATGATTCTGTCTTTTACTATACTGTGCATGAAAAAAATAGACTTATATTACGTCAAGTCATACACATCTCTTTGTTTCTATTAATGACTTATTTATTCTTGTTTAACCAGCAAAGTACACAGCGAAGCGACGCTGACAGCTTGAGTTCTCGATGTTTGGTCTGGCATGTTGTTGTGAGCCACATGTTGGCGGTTCGTTCTTTGGTGTAATATTAATAATAATTCCGCTTCACTTTTTTAGTACGTTTATTTTCGTTTCACATGTTTAATGTAATGTGTCATCTAGACTAATTTTTTTATTCATTTCTTTCTTGTTTCGCGGGTTTTAGTTATGCCAGTTTGTTAAGCGTGTCGCCAAAGCTATATCTGCAGTCTTTTTCTAGACTCGTCGGCAGACGCATACAACCCTAATTTCATCCCGTTCCGCTTCTGACTAACTGATAAGCTTAATGATATGATGATAGATTGCGTGTCACGTGTGTGTGTCACATTATTTACCATGCTTTCTGAACCGTGTCTTGACAATTTCTAACTTCCACTAATCGAGTTGATGATAAGGAAGCGGTTCGGACATTTAATGAGAATGGAATACAACCAACCACCAATAACAGAATACAGTAAAAGAGATCAGGTACTAGAACCAGGGAAGATCAAGGAAAAAAATGGATAGACAATATTAAAACCACACGGAATACAACACAAGAGTAACTCATCTGGCTCTGGAACGCAAATTAAAACTACCACACCTACGCTTAACACCGTAACCAATTCCATCATTCACCTGGTGAAAGACAAGGAAGTCACAACAAACGTAACTAATACCGCACAGGTACATGAGGTTTCCAGGAGACACAATGACTAAACAATGAACAGCAAACACCCATCAACAGAAGACATCAATAATCTTCCGTCACAGAACAGTACACTGCAGGCTCAACCAACACATGCACATAAATACGTCTTCTCTGACTCTACAGTGTGTGTGTCAGACCGAAACACAGACTCCAGAGCACATCCTGCAGTCCTGTCTATCGGAAAAACTACATTTACTGTATTCTCCCCGTATATCGTTTCCGTTTACACCAGCGAAACGAAACATGGACGAAGTTTACATAGCATGCTCTGGGGAACTCAAACAGACGTGCAGTTTCAGAGACAAACAAGTCCATCTCATAGTGTAGACTGAGCATATAAAACCGATCTCAAAGAAGATTGATAGATAGAACCATCGTCAGTGCACTTCGGTGAGTAACAATGTGTGCTCCGATTACTTTCTTACACAGGAAGATCTCAGCTGCAGTGCACGCACTCTGTAGCACCGGCGAGGATCCCCAATGTAATTTTGAAGATGGTGAAAATATTTTTGTAGACATTTTATTTTTTAAAATCTTTTCTAATGAATTTTGCCCGGGCAGCGACTTTTCAGCCTGTTCTTCTTGATTTTTTTGATCTGTCATGGGTTTTTTTACATGCTCAAATTAAACACCGGACCTACGTTTTATCGTCCGTCTCCGATAGGACTAGGAACTCGATCTCACCTAAACTGAGATCGGGAATCCCTGGAAAAATATCCAAATGGCTCCACGAGGAAACGAACTTGGTATCTTTAGCACGAGAGACGAGCAGCTAACCCCTATGCCACAGAGACCCCTAATCTCACAGAACAGACACTTATCTTCTCGCCTAACCCTAGCCAAGATGCCAAGCGTCTTAGATACAATGACCAGCACACTCCTTTACCCACACCGTCTTCTTCGCCTTTCAACCCCCAACAGAGCGCAGGTCCTCAACAAACTTCTTCCTCTCACCTGCCATTCCTTCCAATTCTTTCCATGTTTTACCTATCCTTTTAATATCAGCCTCCAGCTCTCTTTTTGAGGTATGTCTAGGCCTTCCATATCTCCTCTTTCCCTGTGGGTTCCAAAACAGTGCCTGTACCCACACCATCTACCTCGAACAAATGTTTCTTAGTGCATTTACTTTCTCGGAAGACCACGGAAAAGATGGTTAGATGGCGTAGCAGAATCTGTGAAAGAGCAAAGATAACAATCACACAAGCCACCAGAACAGCGCAAGACAAAAACAGAAAACCACGACACTGGGCAACAACCCGGTAGCAGTGTGACTACAAAAGAAGAAGAACTAGATCAAATAAACCGTCAAATATATATCGAGGCATCTCAACCAGTCTGTTCTGGCTAAATTGATGAGACCAGACCGTTATGGACTACTGAATTCCCCTCTGTGTGGCGGGTTTTATTGGCAGGTGTTCACAGTCCTGTCAATGGAGATTTAAAAAAAAAATTGCGGTCAGCATTTTTACCAATCCTCTTTTTTTGTACCTTCACAATCTTTGTTTGCTCCTATTTCTGATGTTCCGATTTATTATTTGCTTTTAACCTTAGTGTACCCATTTTCTCTGTTGGATCAAGTATGGTGTACTGATCTATTATAATATACTAGTAAAGTTGTCACCATTATATTCTTTTTCTTCTTCAAACGATATATATTGACCACTTGTTAACCACTCTGTGTAATTTGTATGTGATATGAGCCTACGAGCGATTGTACGTTGTGCCAGTTATGAGCATACAAGTAGGCCAGCATATACGATTTATGCTATGCGTTTTATTTACTAGGGTAGCATCCCTAGGTTATACATCAGTCAAGATATATGACATACCTTGTAGGCCACAGTGGTACTATTCTTTGCTTCCCTTCCGGACTCCGGCACCACACGGGAGGCCATTATATTCAAGAATATTGTCGAACATTCTTCATTCATGTCTCCAAACTCCATTCATTCTACCTCCCTTATGCTCCGATCCTGCACACACGGGACAGATGGTTTATGCTATTTTTATCGTCTCACGTGACACTTGAATACGTTTAATCGTGAACACTGTTGTCAATGCCTGGAGGAGGCCTAGTTCTGTTACCACCGCCGCTATTTCTAGACTATAATAGATTTCAGACTTGAGGGTTGTGGGGTGTCTGATTCCATTCTCATTTGAATCTCCAAATTAAGGCCTAGCAAAAAATGTCGGGCCTTCTCTGTCATTATCTCGTGCTATCTGCCTGTTACTCACGCACGCACTAGAGAGAGCAACATCTACTGTGATTGTTGTCTTCCATCCGTTTCTCGTGTCTTTATTCTGTATTTATCGCTCGTTCAACACTACTAATTCCTGTCGTTTGCATGTCTGTCACGTTACTAAAAATAGAAACTTTGATATATGCATGATGTGTTGTAATAGATTGGCGCCTATCGTCCTACAACATATTTTAGATAGAAATAGCACCTAAATTAAAAATAAATCACTGATTAGAAAACAGCAAATCTGAATTCTAATAGTTTTGGATTAAAAAAGGGAAAAACTTTCGTCACTACCTGTAATACCCGATTTTAATTAGGAATTTTCTTTATGTACCTGACAGTAAAACTCATTGGCCGTACCGTGGATTGAAGCCGGTTCTCCAGCGCTCTAATACCTCCAGTCAGACTCTCCACAATTGTTGGATACCAGTTTTAAATACAGTCGGTTCTATTTTTTATTAATGACCTTCTTCCGTTCACTTGAAATTTTGTCTATATATTCAATGTTGTCTCTTGTATAAACTTCACTGTCTTTTGTATCTCACACAGAGTGTATTTTTCTGTCAAGTGTTGTTTCGTTAGGCCAGTGATATTAATGACTGACCACGGTGACGGTCAATTCTAGATTACCAGCATTGTCACATAACTTAGATCAAGGTAGATAATTGAGTATGGTAGTTGTGCACATTTGCTGATTTATGCATGTTAACTGGTCATATAGCTAGTGTTACAGTTACACATATCTGATGTGTCAACCTTGTTCATGTTCTATATATGTGTGTTCTAGTTTGCTGTGTCACGTGCTTAGTCGGAAAATGATGACCTGGTTTATGTGGTGCTGGGGCCTGCAAGGGAAGCAAAGAATAGTACCACTGCAACCTCACGACGGCTGATGTAGGTCCTAGATCAGCTACTCTAGTAAATAAAAAGAATCGCAGAAATCGGATGTGCTGGCCTACTTGTAGTCTCATGGCACAATATACAATCGCTCTTAGACTCAGATCACATACAAGTCACATGAGCGTGGTTAACAAGTGGTCGATATGGTGCGTTCGAAGAAGAAGAAATGACCTGGTCCCGTTTATAGACCAGGTTGATATGCTTCAGTTTTTAGTTAAATTGTGTTTTTGTTTAATATTATGAACATGACCACGCCCAGTTACTGTTGATTAAATATGAGATGGATACATATATCAGTTCTAAGAGCGTACAACCTAAAAGTGGAATCATCAAGAGACAGACAACGAAAAAGATGGACTGATGAAGTTACAGACATCTTAAAACTCCACAATATCACAGCCTATCGAGCGACCGAACGTGAACTATCTCGGAAACCGATCATCAGTTAAACATGCGAATCATCAAGTGGAATCATCAAGAGACAGACAACGAAAAAGATGGACTGTTGAAGTTACAGACATCTTAAAACTCCACAATATCACAGCCTATCGAGCGACCGAACGTGAACTATCTCGGAAACCGATCATCAGTTAAACATGCGACGCCTAACGACAAAAAAGCAGAGAAAGATACATATATAATCAGAGAAAACAATCAGCAAATATAATTAAACATGTTTTAGATACATCGGAAGAATATAAATCAGACGGGACCAGCTCATGATCTGAATAAATAATATAACATGACCTAGAAAGTAAGGACTAGCAACAGTTGGTGGACATGTGTTGCATATGCGAAGAGAATTGGATGGTAAAGTATATTCCACTTTGTGTTTGGTGTGACCCATGTTTTACGATTGCCATTCATTGATTGATCACCAGAACTATTATTATATCGAACCTGCCTTCATAATCATGCTGTACGTGTCCCTGTTCACACTTTTATCAGAAACAGTGGCACGTGAACTGTTAGTTAATTGTTGTAGCTGGAAGATGGTTGAATTGTTAGTTAATTGTTGTAGCCGGAAGATGGTTGAATTGTTAGTTAATTGTTGTAGCTGGAAGATGGTTGAATTGTTAGTTAATTGTTGTAGCTGGAAGATGGTCTGCGTATCGATGCCGAGAAATGATGACAAGCTTTGTTCATGTATTCGTGAAAATGCATTAGTGTTTGTACGTATCTTGTCTTTGTGGCTTTGGATCGATGAACTAGCCCAGGCTGTTGGTGTTTCTTTGAATGTTCAGCTGGAACCTTCTCGTTCACTTTGTGACATTATCGATCCCACACTCTCTTGCATCATCTGCTCTCTTCCATATCTTCTATTATCTGATATAGCAACTGTGGGTGTGGTTTCATGACAATGTTTAAAAGGGTTTTAAAGCTTAAGGATTGATTTCATTGCACCGGTTTTACCCCATACGGCTTGGTCACTCTCCCCCGAAATGGGACGCCACCTGTCGAGAGTATTGCACGAACTCCGTAGCTCCTACAACAATCCTAGGGGTCTGTGAAGAAAAAATTAACCCTTGAACAGAACGGCGCGGATTCGAACCTTCGACTCGCAAGGCAAAGGCGTAACCACTTAGCCACAGGAAACTACATTACACGATAATGTACGCTTATTCAATATGGCTCCCATTTCTTCAGCCAGTATCATGGACAGATAAATCTCTCGAACACACACATTTACATTTTTATTACTGTCCCTGTCCATTCCCAAATGTATTTGATATATTAGTTAGACGACCTAAATGTAACAATAAGGTTAGAAATGATGAAATTGTGAGGATCAAGTTGAACATAATATAGAGACATGATATTGTTGAAAACCATACGTGAGAGAAAGGTTGAAGGTAAGCTGGCATAGGGATAAAGTGCTTTCATTGGGAGTAAAACATAAAGATATGAATGAAGGATAATTTGACAGAATTCATGACCCTTGCAATAGGCAGAAAGTTTTGGAGATAATTTGCAGACCATTGGCGATACGAAGATAATACTTCAACTTCTTCTTCGAACGCTCCACATCAACCACTATCGACGATCCTGCACACAATGTGGAAATCTAGCTCTATCTCCAGGAAAACAAAGCTCAGGATATTCAACTCAAATTAGAAATCTGTGTTGCTGTATGGCTCAGAAACGTGGCGAGTCACGAAGTTAAATACAAATAAGATTCATACCTTTGTCAACGGATGTCTTCGGCGAATTCTAAGACTAAGCTAGTATGACAGAGTTGTAAACACAGACCTGTGGATAAGAACAGGACAGATAATAACATCAGGAACCCATGATGCCCCAGGCCAAGAGGAGAAAATGGTGATGGGACGGGCATACCCAACGGAAAACACATACGAATGTCACTAGACAAGCACTTGAGTGGAACCTGCAAGGAAAACGGAAACGAATATGTCATGGACAGACCCGAAGACGAAGTCTTCTTGAGGAACTGAAGGGTGCTCGGCTATCCTGGGAGACCATAAAGAAAACAGTCAGAGACCGGAAAAAATAGCGAACTATTTTTGATACCCTATGCTTCTCGATGAGCGGAGAGGAGTAAGTCATAAAATATTTGTAAATATTACTTTGCAAATCTACATTACTTTGTCTGTGCGTGTTGGACCTTGCTACATAGTTTTACTGTAGTTTTCCTTATAGAGATAACTGATGCTAACGCTGTCAGATTCTTATCACAGTTTCTCTGTGTAACACATCTGCTATTTTTTGTAAAAATAGATTTGGGTATGTTCTAACACCTCCAAACGTAACCTAGAAAAAATAGTGCCCAATAGAATACCAATTTGTACAGGTGTGTATAAGAATGTACTAACTATACAGCCAATCCTTATTGTAAACCTGACCTTCATTGTTGCTAGGTTACCTTACTGCTAGAGACATATCTATAACCGAGTTCTGTCTTCAACAAGTAGCGGAATCTTGCACACACACTTCGTCTGATAAATGAATATCATCAAATAGCTTGTTCTGAGCAAAACTTTGCCACCCTAATAGTCCTTCTGAATTTTTCTCTCATATATGTCTCTGCAGCGGTCATGCTCAAATCAGCAGTTACATCATGAATTCATCTTCTTCGTTGTCTTCCTCTTCTCCTATTTGTCGGGATACCTCTTTTCATAATGGTTTTCTCAAACCCTTCGTGTCTTTTTATATGTCCAAACTATTTGAATGTTCTTATTTGTAGCATGCGCTAGTTTTCATATTTGATTTTGAGTTCTTTCTAGATAGATCTATTTATTTTCTTCGTTGTGCATGATATATAATGGATCATCGTTGGCCTCTTTGTCTCAGGAGACAATAGTTCTTGCGTCACGTAGTATGTTCTGCGCTGAATCACGATTCTTGTAGCTGTAATGGCCTGATCTGGAGTGGCACTCCTTGCCACAGTTGCTGCAGATAAAACTGGAGACTAGTTGATACACAGGATGTTCTCTCTGCACTCTCTTTTGCCTCCACATGTGATGTTGTTTTTCTTTTCTTTTTGGACCGCCCTTCACTGCAGCTTGCCATGCTTGCCTGTCTTTGGCTAGCCGTTCCCAGTGTTCTTTAATAGAATGCATATAGACACATTTAATACACATTATTTCTTTATGCCATACTAGTGGTTTCTAAAGATTTCACTAGTAATTGATATTTCGCTGTTTGTTGTACAAATGCAGTTCGTTGTCCACTTTTTTTTACACTTGAAATTTTCACTATACTATATTTATTCGCTCAAGCAATGTTGCCGGGTGTGATGTTAGTATTCTTGCAGGACTTCGGTGCTAAAGACACGGACTAGCAAGATACTATTTGGTCTATTTTACTGAAGATATACCTGTTTCTAAACTTTGTGTGGGTTGATAACAGTGGAGGATGTGGGGCCTTTCAGTTACTTTATTTTCCGATTAGGGCACACCTCATTGTATAAGCAAATATGAGAGGATGGGTCAGATGTTGCATTAATTTTGTAGCGCATTGTATGAGTCGTTCAGTGTCCAACAAAAGAGCTTTGAATAGTTGTCCGGGAAAATAATAATTCTATACTTGTGTGTATTTTACAATAACTATGGTTTAGTAAGAGACTTTCTATTGTGTCCTCAACTGAGCATGATTTGTTAGGAATGAATTAACTACTCTTGCAGCTCGGCAGGAAACACTTCTGGCAGGATGAAACCTCATACTCTCACCTGTTGAACTTGTCAACTGATGTGATTCCCTTTCAAAAACATTTATTTCGAAACATTCAAGGATGGAAGGAACAAAGAAAAGCTGGGGGTTGATGAGATCGAGGATTGATCAGGAAATTACTTTTCCACATTCGTTGATATCGTTAAAGGAGCGAGATCTTCGAAGAGACTTCAGTGTTGGTGATTCCGTCGTAGCAACTACTTGTTCTTCTTCTTCGCCCCTAGGGAGGCATATGTCCGCAAACCGAGGCCATCATTTCCAGATCTCTCCCCATTTTCTTGCATTCCGTCTCCAGGTGTTCCTGGGTCTTCTCTTACCTTACTTCTATTGCCCTGGGAGTTCCATCGGAGAACCCTTCTCGTGATGCTGTCCGGGGTTTCCTCGGTATCCACCGCCACTTTCAGCCCCTTATCTTTTGTTCCACCTGCCGTCGCCCCGCTCTCACCCAGAGTTCCCTGTTTGTGGTCCTGTCAAGCATCTAATGATTAATGTCTGCAACGTTTTGGGTGTCCCCCTTAGTTGTTCTCCATGTCTACGCTCCATATAGAAGGGCAACCTTGACATTTGAGTTAAATGTTATTATCTTAGTTTTATTCCTGATCATTCTTGAACTCTATATGTTCTTCAGAATGGCAAATGCTGATCCTGTCCTTTCTCAACTACTTGTTACTTATAGATTATTTGTGTCATCAATAATGTCTGCTATCAAGTATACAGTTATATAATCGCCAGAATATGGTTCTCGACAGTAACAGATACCTATCTTCAAACTGACTCAAAGGTAGTAGCTATTACTGGCTATGTAATTAATAGTTACCAGACCGCCTAGTGCAATGGAAAGATGGATGGAATACTTCAAGGAACTCCTGAACAGACCAGCACCTGCAAACCCCCAAGATATCCAACCGGCAGAGATTGACTTGGACATCAACTGTGAGAAACCATGCAAGGAGGAGATTAGTAAAGCCATTAAACTTTTAAAAGATGGGAAAGCGGCCGGTCCAGATGGCATTCCAGCGGAGGCGGTTAAAGCCAACATAAACACATCCACAGAAATACTGTATAAATTATTTAGCAGAATCTGGGAGACTGAAGAAATACCAGCAAACTGGAGAGGATACCTGGTGAAGCTACCAAAGAAAGGGGACCTTCAGAAGTGTGAAAACTATAGGGAATAATGCTGTTGTCAGTACCTGGGAAAATACTAAGCAGAGTCATCCTGAGAGATTGAGAGAGGCCATCGATATAAAGCTAAGAGATGAACAGGCAGGCTTCCGACCAAATAGATCCTGTGCTGACCAGATAGCCACATTACGTATAATAATAGAGCAAAGTATTGAATGGAAATCCCCACTTTATATCGGATTTGTTGATTATGAGAAGGCTTTTGACAGTATTGATAGGGAAACCCTTTGGAAATTAATGAGGCATTATGGAATCCCACAGAAAATTATTAACCTAATAAAAGCAACATATACAGATATGAAATGTAGAGTTCTTCATGAAGGGAAACTAACAGATACTTTTGGAATAGAAACAGGAGTGCGTCAGGGATGTCTTCTATCACCTTTGTTGTTCTTACTGACAATAGACTGGATTATGAAGACCACAGTAACTAACACCAGAAATGGAATCCAATGGACTCTGACAGAGCAACTAGATGAGCTGGACTTCGCTGATGATATAGCCCTTCTGTCACATACACGAAATCAGATGCAGGATAAGCTAAACACGTTGAATCAAAGGTCCCAGCAACTAGGGCTGAACATTCATAAGGGAAAGACAAAGATATTGAGAATTAACCAAGCAACGACAACTCGATCTCCCTGGGGAAATCCCACTTCAAGAGGTAGAATCATACACATATTTGGGCAGCGACGTAGACAAAGAGGGTGGAACAGATAGAGATGTTAAAATAAGAATACAGAAGGCAAGAGGAGCTTTCATTGCACTGCGAAACATTTGGAAGTCCAAAGAAATCAAATCTAGAACAAAATTCGGATATTTAACTCTAATGTAAAAGCAGTTCTACTGTATGGGTCAGAAACATGGAGAACAACTAAAACAATAGCGCATAAATTGCAAACATTCATCAACTGGTGTCTGCGCAGAATAGAGGGAATAAGATGGTATGATAGGGTCACAAATGAGGAACTTATGGAGAGAACAAGACAGATTCCAGTGAACGAACAGGTTAAAAAAGACGCTGGCGCTGGATAGAACACACTTTGCGAAAACAGGAGGGGAATATAACAAGAAGGGTCCTTGCCTGGAAACCGCAGGGGCAGCGAAAGAAGGGGAGGCCGAGAAATACACGGAGACGAGTTTTTGAGGCGGAGATCAACAATATAAAGAAGAGCTGGAGGGAGCTGCAGGAGATAGCTAGAGATAGGAAGACTTGGCATGAGTTGGTTGAGGGCCTATGCCCCAACCTGGGTAAAAAGGCAAAGAGAAGAGAGACTGCCTAGTGCTGGGAAAGTACAATTAGTTGCTAGAGTATTCGAAATGCAGTTCGTATTCGCATTGCATCAAATAGTTGCTATAAAGCGAGTACTTTCAGTATATTGTCTTTCCCCAGGTAGATGATGGAATTGGTTGTCCACTCTGGCCGTTAAGCGTAGGGGTGAGAGCTTTAATTTGCGTCCAGGGTCAGATGAGTTGCACTTGTGTTATACCCGGGTTTATTTAGTGTGGTCTTGATATTGTCTATCAATCTTTTTTTGGTCTTCCCTTGGCTCTAGTACCTGACCTCTTTTTATCGTATGCTGTTATTGGTGGTTGGTTGTATTCCATTCTCATTAAATGCCCAAACCATTGCATTTATTTTCTTTCGTTGCATTTGGTTCATGAAGTTATGCCCACTCTGCTTCTGATGTCCTCGTTTCGTAGTCTATCTTTCCTGGTGAGCCCCACCGTCTTCCTTTTAGTACTTTCAGTTCATTCATGTTACGGTAACTAGTATTTCTAACTGATATAAAGTTAGTCACGAATAGTTGCTGGCGTATATAGTGGTAACGTAACGAATACTTGTTCAGTGTGTACTGTTAGCGTCGAATCCAGAAAATAATAGATAATTATTATTCGCATATTACCACCTCACAGTACTCGACCGTAACTTTTGAAGGTGTGGTGGTCAGTTCTTTTTCTCACTTGACATTGACATTGTCGAGTGCACTCCATATACATCTGGGCTGACTGAAGCATGCTCGTTTCCGGGTACCTTATCTGTGTCACCTATATGTTACAGATTACTAGGTATTTTTATATTAAGCGATAGTACGGGTTTAACATGGACGTGCGTTGGTAATCAGTTCACTGTACCCCCTCCCTGTATTGAATTCTTGTATTGATTGTACGGCAACTCCGACACTACAGCCTACTACAATCCGTCTGCTGAAAACAGATCAGGTTTAGCGTGTGTATGTGACACCCGTTAAAACGAAAGTTACACAAACCAGGGGTTCTCAAACAGTGGAAGTGCGTGAGCTATTTACTTTAGTACAGACTCAAATCCGATCATTTGGAGATTTTGCCACTAGCATACACAAAAAGAACACGTGCATTAAGTATATATTGGAGCAGCGCACTTTCGAAGCTTTAGTATGGATCTGGATGATGGATGACAGCAAAGAAAGATGCATTCAGGCACATTATTTTCATAAAAACCAGCTTTAGAAAATGGATCAACATCTCGTATCAGTTCACTGACTTCGCTGCTGGTCCGCTGCTAAAGTAAATGTATCCGGTACCCTGTCCACACACTTATTGTATTATCAGATATTTTAATGTTTCTTTGTTTTATGTGGGACTAGCTATACTACATGGCTTCGTTTTACATGAACAAAAACACATTGTCATGTTCTCGTATCATTATCAAAGACCATCTCCGTATCAAATATTGACTGCAATGAGTCTCCGACTTCCAACGTTTGGTAAACCAACCAATCTGACATGATGATGGTAGATAACTTCTCTAGTGTATGCAGTAGGGGACCCTGTGACGAAGTAGTTCAACCAACCAATCTGACATGATGATGGTAGATAACTCTCTAGTGTATGCAGTAGGGGACCCTGTGACGAAGTAGTTCAACCAACCAACCTGACATGATGATGGTAGATAACTCTCTAGTGTATGCAGTAGGGGACCCTGTGACGAAGTAGTTCAACCAACCAACCTGACATGATGATGGTAGATAACTCTCTAGTGTATGCAGTAGGGGACCCTGTGACGAAGTAGTTCAACCATCTGCTTTGCGTTCCGAAAGACGTGGGTTCGCATCTGGACTGCACTTTTTTCTTCATTACTGCATTTTTTCTGAGACCCCAGGATTTTTGCTAGTACTAATTTCTTTGTTGTTCATTACATGTATGACCGTTTCTGATTAATTCTTCTTCTTCTGCATTCTCACTAGATTGGGATTTTGGATTCTCTAATAAAGGCAATCGTCTGCCTCAGATTATCAGCCACGCCATACAGTTTGTCTTTGATGCTAGTGTACGTGGGCCACCTCTTTCTTCTCATGTCTGCATACGGGGGCAGTTCTGTAGGATATAATTCCTATGATTTCTGCTTCCCGTTTGTGCCGACCTCTTCCGGCAGTAAGTTTTGGCCACCCTCGTGATGGTGGGTCTGGCATTCTTACTGCGCGGCTAAATCTCCAAGACAGATTGGCGACCGTAGAATCCGTTATCCCATTCCTTATTGTGAGGGGTCGTTGCACCTGGTTATGCGCCTTACGGCCTGCTGTATCCGTTTTCTGCAAGCATTTGTTTCGGGTTAGCATTCCTAGCGGACACATGCATCCGATTTTATCCACACCTCCTTAGTCGCCTCTTACGACATGCGTGGTAGGTAACAGTGGTTCTATTCTTTACACCCCAAATTTGGGCCCCGGTAACCACTCGGGCGTGATTAATTCAACCGTTTTAGTTCACGGAATCCTTTACTTTGTACACATTGAGAACCTTTACATTAGCAAAATACTTCAGACGACATTAACAGTTGGGACTTTGATTTCTCTATTTTGTAAATGTAGAACGCGCTAGTAGATTTATTTATATTGAAGGCAATTCATGTCTGAAAATTAGGTTGATCATGTTGTGACGTGTTTTTGCAGTTGCTCCTCTTGAACACGTATGCACTAAATTATATTTGTTTATACTATCACTAAGTGTATTTGTTTACACTGTCGATGTGTGCGCTTGACTGTCTGTGTGATATATTGGTGTCAGATATTCAACAAATCTGTCATCCCAGTTGGTATTTTTCCAGTCTCATCGTTCGTTTTCTTCTTCTACGAATGCTTCATATCAATCACTTGTTAACCACCCTTTTGTGATTTGTATGTGATCTGAGCCTTATAGCCACTCGTGTGGTGCCGGGACCCGCAAGGGAAGCAAAGAATAATACCACTGGGACCTACAAGGCATGTCGTAAGAGGTGACTGATGTAGAGGCCTAGAGAAGCTACCCTAGTAAATAAAAAGCATCGCTGAAATTGGATGTGCTGACCTACTTGTAGGCGCATAACTGATACAACGTACAATCGCTCTTAGGCTCAGATCACATACAAATCACACAGTGGTTAGCAAGTGGTCTATATGGAGCGTTTGAAGAAGAAGAATCACATGTTAACCACTCTTTGTGATGTGTATGTGATCTGAGCCTAATAGCGATTGTACAGTGTGCCAGTTATGCCCCTACAAGTAGTCAGCCAGCACATCCGATTTCTGCGACGCTTTTGTTTACTCGTTAGCTTCCCCATGTCCCTACCTCAGTGGTCTCTTGCGATAAGCCTTGTAGGTCGCAGTGGTACTATTCTTTACTTCCCTTGTGGGCCTCGGCACCACACAGACGGTTTCGGATACGAAACACTTTTCAATATTTTTGAGAACACCGTTTCGCCAACACCAAGTGATTCTGGTACGACCAACCACTAGTCCCTGAAAGGCACTATGACTATTACAAATATTCATTGATTGCTCGCATATTCCTGTAATAGAGTCCAGCCTCCTCAACGTACTCTGAGCATGTACATTTTCTGGAAGTTTGCAATTGTTGTTATACCATTTTTATGTTATCTAAAAGCTGTCATCATCCTCTACATCAATCATCGCTATTGTCAGTTATTATATAAATAATAAATAATTCCTCTCGTACCGTTATACGTTACATAGGGCCTGCAAGTAATTTCTCCATACCGCTCTATCCTGGGCAACTCGCTCAATCTCCTCCATGGAACTGAGACCGATATTTCCTGCCTCTCTCAGCAAAGTTCGCTTCAGGGTCTCCTTAGGTCGACCTCTCTTTCTTGAACCCTTTGCATCCCACTTCAATGCCTGCTTTGATATTCTTTGATCATTTCTCCTCAAGGTGTGCCCAACATATCTCCATCTTCTCTTTCTTATACCAGTTGTCACTAGTGGTTGACCAGACATGTCTCTGATTTCATCACTTCTCCTGAATTCGTTCCATTTTATATTCATTATTTTTCGCAGACATCTATTTTCAAATGCATTCAACTTACTTTCTATATCTTTAGTCATTTTCCAACTCTCGCTGGCATATGTTATTATATAATCATCTATATTCTTTGCTAACCAGCAATTTCTCTGTTGTGTTATATATCCCAGTGTCGTTGCACACAAAACTACAGTATATTTGTGCAGCAGGACTATAATTTATCGCTGTTGACACCATTACGTGCAAGCTTTAGCTATACTAAATTTATGCATAATCATTGCTGATAATTGTAAGCTTGAACATTGTAAACATTCTATTAGTGTGGTTTTTTTTATTGACGTCAATTTGTTGTTGCTGTAATTACATTTTAAATTTGAATTACAATTTAAGTCGTCATCGTTGCTGTAATTACATTTTAAAACTGAATTACATTTTACATCGTCATCGTTGCTGGAATTACATTTTAAGTCAACGTCACCTTCGCCTTTATTTTGGCGTGTGGCTAAAAATTTGAACCCATTCATTACACGAGCATTGAACAAGAAATATGTTTTTTAAAACAAAGTAGACGTCAGAAGCCATAAAACGACCTGGACAAAAAAGGAGGGAAAATATAGAAATCAACTACTGGCCATCGAGAAACATTGGCTCATAAACAATATGATATCTCGGAAGTAGAGCGTCTGACTGAATGTATTAGAGTGCGTGAGACCGGGGTTCAATCTTCAGTAAGGCCATGGGTTTTTTTCTGTCGGGTGCATAAAGAAAAATCCTAATTTGAACAGTCTCGCGGTGACTGCAGTAGCCATGAGGCCATTAAATTCTACAGGCACATGTCTCTCCCCTCCCCCTCCCTTTCTGTCCTGCACTGCCCTAAAAAAGCGGTATTACACACAATAACGAATTTTATAAATGTATTGTTACTGACACACGAGGCATGGCGACGACCACTATGAAGGTGACAGCAAAGCATTAAGAAACCCTTGAATACGACGATGGAAAAGGCGATACAGTATGTGAGAAATGAAGTCTTTCAGCCGGGTTGTGATGAAAACCATGTTCTGCAAAGGACACGCTGCATGAAGACGCTCTTATAATTATCAACTTCTGTTGTTGTTTGGAACGTATTTATCTTATATAGTTCTCCCTTATTAAAGAACATTACAATATTGTTATTTCTACCCATCTTCTGTTAAGTAGCATCTGACCGTAGTCCTGGTTATTTCATCACGAGCAACGATGACACATGTTCTTGAATCGATCCTTGATCCTTTCTTCCTGCCTGGAATCTGGTCTTTCTTCACGACCAGGATTACTGGCCTCTATAATCTTGGCTGTTAGTGATTTTGAATCATATTTTCTCATTGTTTTCTTCATTTGTGTCATGTTTTTACTATACCTTCTTTGTAGTTGTATTTTGGGTAGCAGATGTGGTAAAACGTAAGAAGTTTCCTCAAGTTTGGGAAGATACATTAAAATATCAATATCTACTGTTTCGTGTTGATACAGAAATAAACTGGATTCTGAACAACAGGGCTGACAATGTGAGACGGATATACATTTCATATTAGATTTTAATGAGATATGGTAGAACTAGAATAGAACTGAAACCAAGATTATATTCAGGAAACCAGATGCTAATATTATGACAATCTTTCTGTAACAGGAATAAGTCATACATTAAAAGTAGCACGACCCTTTTTACCGCAATAATATAATCGCTTGTGCCCTTTTAACCCCAGATTTGGGCGTAATCCCTCAACCAACTCATGCCGCGTCTTCCTATCTTTAGCTATCTCTTGTAGCTCCATCTTCTTCTTCTTTTGTCGTGACACTGCTTCCAGGGCTGTTGTCCAGTGTCGTGGTTTTCTATTTTTGCGCTGTTTTGTTGGTTTCGATGATTGTTATTTTTCCTTTTTGACAGGATTCTGCTATGCCACCTAACCATCTTTTTCGTGGTCTTCCTCTCGCCTTCTTTCCTGACGTTATGTTGTAGAAGACTGTACTGTGGAGTTTGGTTGCATTTTTATTATGTGGCCAAACCACTTCATTCTTTCTTTCTCAATGTAATTCAATCAAGGTTCTGTGCCAACATTCCTTCTCTTCTGTAAATATACATAGCGTAATCTATAGGAGTTTATTTTCCTTTTTTTTTGCAAGTTATATTTTCCTTGTATTTGACTTGTTCTCGGTAGGTTGAATTTTGTAGTTTACGTTTTTTTTACAAGAACATTCGTTTATTGAATCGGACACAAGAGGGTTGTGAGTTCAGTTCCACACTTGAGGAAAGGGATTGGTCCTCCTACCACCTGCAATCTTTTAACTAGAAACCTGAAGTGACACGCACTTCAAATCCCAAGGTTTGAAAAGACTACGGTGGCGTTTTATTTGTATTATAATTTGGTCATTGAATTGTCCACTATGTTGGCAACTTGTATAGTATGTTAGTTTTCTAAACGTATTATTCGAATCTACGTATGTGCGATGAATAGGTTTTTTAAAAAAAGTTGAGCACCTATTATTAGACGTAGTGCTAGTTGACTAGTAGCAGTGTTCTTGTGACTATTTCTTTATCGGTTAGCTTTGTGTTTGCTACGTCGACCATTATTTCAATTCCAACCTAGTCCGCTCGTCTTTGTCTTGCTCTCCAGGTCAAGTACGCATGTTTTGATCATGTCCTAATTGTCAGGCAGCTGTTTATAGCATTAAACCGTTACAGTTTCTGCAGTTATTTGAAGCCGGCTTAAGAGTGTTTGCTTTGTCCCATTGTCATTGTCCTGCTGACGTTGTTAGGAAATTTGTCTCCAAGAATAGAACGAAAGGTGTCACCTTTTCATTCACACATTTATAAATGTATGTGTTATATATATATATATATATATATATATATATATATATATATATATATATATATTATATATATATATATATATATATATATATATTTTATATATATATATATATATGCTATAGAGGAAGTCATAGATTATCTAAAGCCTCGGTTATAATAAATCATCTCAACGCGGTACAGCGCACAGATGTCACGGAAACTGGTATTATATAGTTGAAACTTATATAATTTTTATATTGTATAGTCTCTTATAGACTTATTATAAACATAAATAAGATGCAAATAGCAAAGAAATACAGAAATAATTGGAAAATGCTACGCACCTTTATTCATCGTTTAATTTCTGCCTATGAGAAGCATGGGCCTGATGTATCTTAGCGATTTTTTTACCCGGTGCCCGCTGGCACCCGTTTGCTGACCCTGATCTGAGATTTTCTAGGGTGCACCTAGAAATGTCACTGGACACACCCTTTGAGGACCACTGTGTTAACTACTGTCCCCACTGTGGTAATTGTATTTTTTTTTAAAATGGTGATTTCTGTGTATTTAACATACGATGCTTGTCTTTCGCTTCCCAGTTCGTTTTCCGCATTGTAGATCATAGTATTTTGTCAGTAATCCTTCTTCTTAATGTAAGCGGTATCGAGTTCTTAGTTTTGTCACAGACAATAAAAAGTAGGTCTCGTGTTCACGTTGAGCACATAAATGAACAATTGACAGTGTAAAATCAATAACAGTTAGTTGAGAAACCGCTGCCCGTGCAGACATCGTTAATAGCAACATTATTCTTATCAATTTTTACAATTCCCACAATTACACCAGGGATCCTCGCCGGTGCTATGTAGCTCGTGCATTGCTGATGTGATATTGCTGTGTATTAAAGAGATCGGAGGATTCATGGTTATTACGGAGTGCATTGATGGTGGTCCCATAAATGTTGCCAAATGAGTTCGGTCAAAGTATATGGACTTTTACTGAATCGATCTATATAGCCTTTACTTTTGTGACAATTATGTATCGTACACATAGACAGCACATTCATTGTAATGCATAATTTGTACTTTGAGATCCGGTATTGGGTCTTGAGCATAATGCACAGGCTAACTAACATGGTATAACCAGTTCCAGATTAACGGGTCTTACGGCGAAGGATTATAACTTTATTGCACTATGCTTCCCATATGACTCGTAGCTGTTACCAGATATGGCACGCCATCTGCGGAAAGTGCTGCACAAAGCACGAACTCCGTAGCTTCAGTAACAATTTTAGGAATCTTCTGAAAAAATACACATAATTCAGTTGGAATTCGAACACATAACCTTCAGAACGACAGGAAATCATCGTAATCATTTCCCAATTACCCTGTTGCCAGATTAATGTTTATGCTATAAAGGAACTTTCCAGCGACATCCCGATACCAATCTTGCAGACCGTCGGGGCAATGCGGATTCCCCTTTGAGAATCACTGCATTAGAGCTGGAAAGAGCACAGAGTGAAAGAAATTGTATTATATGAAAACCATGCAAACAGCAGATGAAAGGGAAATAATGATTGTTGAAGGTAATCTATAGCTCTTGTGCTTGTTATAGTACATAACAAAATACTTGTACTGAATAACACATACGTCTTAGTACTTGTTGAACTAGATGTGAACATATCTAGAAATTGTAATATCTAGAACTTCATACCGACTGCTACCTATCTATTCTCTAGTCGTGTTTTGTCTTTCAGAGTTCGGTCGAAATAAAAAGACACCTGGAGCGAGTCTCCTTATGCGCTTTGTCATCATCGTCAAATATCTGGTGATGAAGTTTTCTTTGTGAGCCATAACATATTGGCTAGATCACTTGCTTTCTAGCTTGGTGCATGGTCCCATGATCAAACTCCGGAGATAGAGTAGGATTGTTTCAAATTCCGTAATGTTTCTCGGGTCATCACAGCTTCAATTCGGTGCCATAAACACATCAGATGCGCTATATATATATATATGTATTTATATTCTCTAATCATGTATTGCATTTCGGTGTCAGGTCGAAAAAAGAGACACATGGAGCGAGCCTCCTTATGAGCTTTGTACAAGGTGCAATTTAGTGCCTCTGATATTCCGTCGATCTATCGTTTACGTGGCCGTCCTCTGGGTCTGTTGCCGTTGTATCTGAGTACTAGTGCTGTTTGTTGGAGACTGTCTTGTGGTAACCTTGATACGTGTCGGAACCATTTGACCTATTGTGGACTGTTTTGTTTATATATTTAATAATAATAATAATTCCTCTCGTACCGTTATACGTTACATAGGGCCTCAAATAAATTTTTCCATACGTCTTTATCCTGGGCAACTCGCTCAATCTCCTCCATAGAACTGAGACCGATATTTCTTGCCTCTCTCAGCTAAGTTCGTTTCAGGGTCTCCTTTGGTCGTCCTCTCTTTCTTGAACCCTTTGCATCCCACTTCAATATTCGTTGATCAATTCTTCGCAAGGTGTGTCCATCATATCTTCATCTTCTCTTTCTTATAACAGTTGTTACTAGTGCTTGACCAGACATTCTCTGATTTCATCACTTCTCCTGAATTCGTTTCATTTTATATTCATTATTTTTGCAGACATTTTCCCCCAAATGTATTCAAATTGCTTTCTATATCTTTAGTCCTTTTCTAACTCTCGCTGGCATATGTTAGGATTGATACAACATTTGAAATGAAATTCGTAATTTAGTTTTAACACTATATAACTTGCAGTTTCATATTTTATTTAGACTTTTCAGATTTTTAGAAGCTGATGTTGCTTTGCCAATTCATATCATAATTTCTTTTTAAATATTTCCTGTGCAATCATAATTGCTACCTAAATAGGTGAACTGCTCTGTTATTTTTATCATTTTAGATTCCAGTGTGATATCTGCATTACTTGCCATAGGTGTCTTCATTATATTTGTTTTTTCATAGCTTATCTGCAGTCCAACTTTTGATGCTATAGATGACAAGTTGTCTGTTTTTCTTTGCATATCTTGGTTGTTTCTACTTAACAAGGCAATATCATCTGCAAAATCCAAATCTTCTAGTTGACTATTTTCTACCCAATCGATGCCAGTTTCGCCCGAAAATTTTCGCATCACCCACTCACTGGCCACTCCAAACAATAGCGGAGATAGAATACAGCCTTGCTTTACTCCGGTTTCAACCGTAAACCAGTCGCTGTGTCCACCATCAGTGCGTACTGCACACTGTGAACCATCATAGAGGCTCTTGATAATGTTTATTATTTTGTCTGGTATTCCATAGCATCACAGAATATTCCACAGAGAGATTCTGTGTAGACTATCAAAGGCTTTTTTTAAATAGATGAAATTTAGTATAAGTGGTTGTTGCTTCTCAATATGTTCCTCCAAGATTAGTCGTAGGGTAATTATTTGGTCTAAGCAGCTTCTCCCAGGTCTAAAACCAGCTTGTTCTTCTCTCAGGGTTGTGTCCACTGCTCCTTTGATTCTATTAAGAATGATTTTGCAGAAAGGCTTGGTCATTACTGATAATAGGGTGATCCCTCTCCAGTTGTTGCAATCTTTGAGATCACATGTTTTGCGGATCTTAACAATTATTCAATTTTCCCATTGATCTGGGACAGTTTCTTGTTCCCATACTTTATTAAATAGTTCTTGCACCTGGCTAATAGTTGTGTATCATTAGCCGCTTTGAGCACTTCTGCAGTAATGTTGTCATCACCCGTTGCCTTGTTGTTTATCAAGGAACCGATTGCCTTCCTTGACCTCCATTTATCATTTCTTTGTCAATTGGTAGAGAGTTGTTTGTTGCCTCTTAGTCAAACTTGAGTAGTATTGGTGGATTGGGTTTATCTAGGATTTCTTCAAAATGTTCTGCCCATCTTTTCTTCTGCTCGGTATTTGATGTTAATATATTTGCAATGTGAAAATTTGATCTCGATCAAGTAATGTCGCAACGGTGGGATCATTTATTTAACAAGAGCCAATGGGGATAGTTTTGAGTACAACATTTTTCTCTCATTCATTTGCTCTCATTTTGTGAGAGTAATCGGAAAGATTCTATAGGACATGGAATTAACACAACTTGCCTGAAGCTGTCGCCGCGCATGTGCAAGTGATCAGTTTTATTTGATCCCAATAGGAAAAAAAAAAACAATTTTCCGTGTTTAACAATTCGGTCATCAACTCTCCTAACTAATATATAGATATATGTATATATTCCCCTCGTACCGTTATACGTTACATACGTTAGATGTTCCTAGTCATATCTATGATGGACGGTAACACGTTGGTAAGTCGATAGTGTCCAATGGAGAACTGTCTTCACTCTTCCTCTGCAATTACTGACTTGCGTTCTTTGTGGTACGGTGCTCGCCTCGATGTAGGTTGGATCGAGTTCCTAGTCATATCTAATAATGGCGATAACACAGTGGTAAGCCGGTAGTGTTGCTTCAGGTCCAAATGAGCACTTTTTTAACCCTTCCACTGCAATTACTGACAGGCGGCCTTTGAGGTACGGTGCTTGCCTCGATGTATGTGGGATAGAGTTCCTAGTCATATCTAAGATGGACTAAAAGTTGAGCGTAAAATATTTATGGCAGTTACAAAACGATGAAGAACCGAAAAGTCATTGTCCGGGAACAATTTAATTGATAACAATTTGAAGACAAAATGTATACAAAATAATAGTAGCTATTCTCAAAATTACATCTTGGAATCTTGCCAATGCTACGGTGTTCGGTAACTACGGATAAGATACTCTGGTGTAAGAAAGAGATCTGATGGCGCATGGTTATTCACCGAAGTGCAATGTTGATGGTCCTATCAATCATTCTACTGATAGGAGTAACGATAGATCAGTGTCACAACTCTACTTATCTTACTTTACGCTCCAGATCTGTGCGTAACACTTCAACTGAGCGGATTGTCTTTCATAGCAACTGAACAATTCCGTCTCCTACTTGTGTCCACCGACAGCAGGTTTTTGTTTGTTTGTTTATCTGGGTGTGCATTCCGGTTGCTATAGCGACTCGTTTGTTGTTTCCGTCATTGGGCAAATGAGATATCTTATCGGAAGCATCAGTGCCACCTGTTAACCCTCCTCCTCATATTTGGAAAGGCTACTGGTCCGCTACTGCTTAATCTTCCAGCATGAAATTGACTTAGTAGAATATCACAGACGACACTTCGAATCTGGAACTCTTCTCACTACTTCCATTAGTCTTCTGCTATCAACTTCTGCTATGCGACTACTCCGGTGTGTCATGAACAGGATGGCGCTCTTGATGTTTTCACCGGTCCCCCATAATTTGTTCTGAAAGGTTGTTTCTGTTGGCCATTTTTCCATTCTGACGCTGCTCAGGCTGGGGCAGTCTTGTAAGCTGTGCTTTGGTGCTCCACATGTTGAGACAGCTGAGACGCATTATATGGAGGTGTGCTCTCAGACTGCAGTACCCCAGTTCTAAATCTAAAGGTTGTGATTACACACATCTTCTAGAGGTTGGTTCCTCTGTCTGGGAGGTCATTGCTTCAAAACGATGTCCGACATTACATACTAATCTGATGTTCTGATCCCAAGACTGATACTACTTATAACTAGTTATATTCACAGAGCGTGGTTTGTTATCCAACTACTTTCAATGGTTTGTTTAGGATGTACATTGAAATCCCTTTTACTAAATCTATTCGTGGATAATTCCATGACATAATTTACTGAAAGTTCCATGTACCATGCTTGTGATTATACTAAGTTCTGTTGTGCGTTGTCTGTAACTTATGCAAAGAAATCTTACGTTATCCATCCTCAAGTTCGATTGATTGATTGATAGGACCATCATCATTGCACTTTGGTGAGTAACCACGTTTGCTACGATCTCTTTTTTACACAGAAAGATTTCAGCGGCAGTTCATGAACTCCGTAGCACCGACGAGGTTTCCGTGTGCAATTTTTAAGATGGTGAAGATATTTTGTAGGAGTTTTATTTGTAATCTTTTGTAATGAATTTTGTCATGGCAGCGGCTGTCAAGTTTGCTCTTCTCGATTTTCAACTGCCATGTGTTCTTTTACGTGGTCCAATTGAATATTGGACCTACGTTTTATCGTCCATCTCAGATAGGACTAGGAGCTCGATCTCACCTACATTGAGATCAGGGTCTGAAAAATATCCCGATAACCTCAAATTTTGTTATGGCATCAATCTGATGTTGGCAAGCATACAATGTTAAAGATCTGCATTGTATATCAATCTGATGTTGGCAAGCATACAATGTTAAAGATCTGCATTGTATATCAATCTATGGCTTGCCAAATCAACAGGCTGATTACATGTTTAGCAGACATCGTCAGGTGGTATGGCAACTAGCTTAGTCTAAGCATGTCTACCCATAACTTCCTATTTCTAAAACTGTCTATACATTCTGTTGTTGTTTCAGTTTTATGCCATGATTTTTAAACTCTCCTGAATATGTTTTCTTCATATATATTTTCTGGCACTGCCCCTGTGTTTGCTGGGGCCCACAAGGTGAGCAAAGAATAGCAACACTGCGACCTACAAGGCATGTCGTAAGAGGCGACTGATGTAGGGGCCTAGGGAAGCTACCCTATTAAATACAAGCGTTGCAGAAATTGGATGTGCTGGCCTACTTGTAGGCGAATAGCTGGCACCACAACGTACAGTCGCTCTTAGGTTCGGATCACATACAAATCATTAACATGTTGTCGATATGGAACGTTCGAAGAAGTTCCGAATCTTTCCTTCGGTTTTACATCGGGATCCTCGCCGGTGCTATAGAATTGTGCACTGCTGCTGAGATATTCTTGCGTAAGCATGAGATCTGAGCAAATATGGTTGGCATGGGCGTCCACAGACATTTGGTGGGGGAATTAATTGTAAAAATATTATTGGTAGTTTGCTACACTTAAAGGGAGTAGGCCCAGATTCAGATCAGATTTTCATTATGGTCTCCATGTATAGAAATGTATATGTATAATAATGTCTTACAAATGTTTAAGCCGTAGCTAGGTGAGAACGTTTTGTGTTCCTGTCGTGCTTGGTTGAGCTACAGCCAACTCTAATTTCGGGCCGCATAACTCTACGGGGAAACCCTGACGTAGGTTGGGGTGTGGATATTATATATGTTTGATAGAACATTGCAAGTTTTTTTCTTCAATTTTGCTCAATTCTATTAGTCTGTTTATTGTATTTAGTGATGACAAATATTCATAATGCTGATATTCCTTATTGTTAAACCTAAATTATAACATAATATAACCTTAATTTTACATGTTGTGTTGATTTTTAAATGAATTCGTCTATATACAACAATACTGGAATGCGAGGACTAGTGACGGTTGGTGTCTAATGTTCTAGAATTTTTACCTGAGTCCGCTGGCCATATGAGTTTATAGTTGGCTGTGGTTGAGCCTTGCACATGTGGTTACATTCTTGAACAAAGATGTTGCCTAAAGTGTGCTGGTAAATAGCACAGAACTGTTTTTATTTAAAAACAAGGTTTTTTGCCGGTGGTACTACCCTTGCCTTAATGTGTGTGACGCTCATGATAGTTTGTTATTGGCGGAAGTGTGATGGTCATATTAATCGATGAAATCAAACTGGCGTTAAATGGGATCAGCTAGTCAAATTATGTTACGGGGCGCTCTAAAGTGTTATTAAATGCTGACTCAAATCATTCCGTGGTAGAGTGGTGCCGGATGTTTGTCATTGATTAAGACGACCAGTTATTGGATGTTGTATGATGTACCGTTATAATACGCTCCCGTTGTTTGAGTTGACGGGTTGTATGCCCCACCTCCGACACGAGAAACAAAAACACCCACGCAAACAATATAGCCAGGTCTCGATTTAGCTATCGTATGCTTTATAAAGTTAACCGTGATAAGCGGAAGCTGTATATCCCGTTTCCCCTTCTTTTTGTCTTTTAACTAGTTGACCCACTTTCAAGCCAGTGACCCACTTCGGGGGCCTGGGCACGAGGAGGGTTAAACGGGGATGGAGGAAAGGGGGGTTGAGAGATCGATGGATGGATGCGTCGTCTGTCGGCAGGCTAGCAGACGAACGACCTTCCAATCTTGCCTTGAAAACTCCCTCGGCCTTTGTCAGAAACGGATGCTATTTTTAGTCCAGTGAACTCCTTTTCCCTTTTGCCCCGAATTCAGTCTGTACTTGTGGCAGGGCAGCCCTGCAGCGGACTTTTGGTTCACCCTGTACGTATAACTGTGCCTAGAACTAACATGGGGATTGTGGAGACTCACTTCTCACAGTTACATTCATATTTCATGTTTAACGTATCTGCATATACTGGCTTTTATACTCGATTGTGTTAGCGCTACGTAAGAAATCAATGAGTTTGTATTACTTTAGACAATCGATGTAGTAGTTACCAGTGTGCACTTTTATATTACTTCCAGATTATACATACCGTGTGTGTACTATACTATAAGTGCACAGGTTCCAACTTCTCTTCCATGTAAAATAACGTTCAGCTGTGCAATCATCTTTATAAAGGCTCGTACAAATCTGTTATCAGTTAGGCATTCGGTGCCAGATAAAATCCAGTTTATTATTCCTTTGCGGGGATTCGTTTAAAAAATAATAAAATGTTTAGTGATGGACCGAAACGATTAGACCAGCTCTGTCAATGTTTTATATATATATATAGGGGCAGGGAGCACGGGCGTCATGTAGCAATCGCAATAATAATACTAATAATAACACAGGAGTAGTTTTAGTAACATTAATAAAATATTAATAAAAAGTGTTCAGAAAGCAATGGCAAACTATCGAACGTATAAGTGGTGCCTGGAAAATCGACAACTCGATTACTGTTGTTGATGGCTACGTCATGTAAAGGATATGCCTCCGAAAAATAATATGAAAACTGAACCCTTTAACTCCCGTAATTGTTTTGTTACCTCAGTACTCCTTTGTGTTGAAATATATAATGAATTAACCAATATACTGACTTTGTGTCATCTTAAAATATACATGGAACCATATCAATCGGCTCAGTAGGATGAAAGGGTTAATCCTGACTACAAGTTAAAGTTTCATTAAAAATTGTACTTACTTAAAAAAACGGAATCTTACTGTTATTCAGAAACACATTAAAAATGAAATTCGGGTTAACCTTAAAGTTGGAGGAATAAAATATGGTGTCAGGGATGTTTCACAGAGGCGCCATGGCGCCCGCGGACAGTGCTTGATTAGATAAGCATTCTGTTACTGCGGATGTATAAAGATCGAAATTATGAGAAACTAAATCTTGTATTAACACTCTTCTTCATTCAGATTCATATTTTAGTGTGTTTGTCAGCTTCTTCTTCAAACGCTGCATATCAACCACTTGTTAAATCACTCTTTGTGATTTGTATATAATCTGAGCCTAAGAGCGATTGTACGTTGTGCCAGTTATGCGCCGCCTACAAGTAGACCAGCACATCCGATTTCTGCAACGCTTTTTATTTATTAGGGTAGCTTCCTAGGCCCTATCTCAGTCGTCTCTTATGACATGCCTTGTATGTCGCAATGTTACTATCTTTGCTTCCCCGGTGGGCCCAGGCAACATACGGGCGTGTCTGTCAGCGAGTAGGAAGGGAACACAGTTAGTTAGTTCTATGTAAGCTGTTAGTTTGAGAAGAAAGTTGTGGTAATAACTTGCACGTTTACACTGTTTCCGGTGACGTAATGTACTGTAGCAAGCATATGTGGTGAAGGGTGGGGAGGAAGTATAAGCTATTTTGTTGCTACAACTGAGTTGTTGTTCTTCTCTTCCACCATTTACATCTATAGAAATGTAGAAATACATCTATATTACATCTATACCCGGGGATAACTGAGTTGTTATCATGCACTAATCTAAACCAAGTATTGATGTTGTATTGCATATTTATTACTGGTAACGGTTATGTGTTATATAGAAGGCACTGTATTGTGTGCGTGAGATTCTTCGCCCGTGTGTTGCTAGGTCCAGCAAGGGGAGCAAAGAATAGTAACACTGTGACATACATGAAGTGAAGTAAGAGGCGACTGAAGTAGAGGGAAATGGGAAGCTAGCTACTCTAGTAAATAAAAAGCGTCGCAGAAATCAAATGTGCTAGCCTACTTGTGGGCGCATACATGGCACAACGTACACTTGTTCTTAGGCTCAAATCACATGCAAAACACAAAGAGTGGTTAACAAGTGGTCGATATAGAGCTTTCAAAGAAGAAGTATATGACTGTGAACTCGAGTTTACCTACATTAAGATAGTCAGGGATCACTCCAATAATAGCCTGATGGCTTGACAGTGGATGCGAACCTAGTACCAGGTAGCTTTCAACTGTGTAAACATTTTAGGTGAATCACACACAAGGAGACAAAAGATATATTTATGTTGTGGTACTCTTCTTGTTTGATGGAACTGGTTTGTAGCTCTCACTATCCGATCAGAACTGGAGAAACTCGTCCAATTAGAATTGAAAAGAAGTTCGTCCGCACCCACATTCATTTTTCATTTGATCTAGTCGGACGCACACTGGTTGTCGTTTCATTTCTCATACCCCACTTTCTCACAGTTACAGAAAGGAATTGACACTCTTGCCTTCTGTATACTCGGTTCCGTATTCACATTCATTTTGAATTGAACAATTGTTATCTAGTCGGACGCAAACTGGTTGTCCATTCATTTCTCATACCCCACTTTCTCACATATATGGAAAGGAATTGACACTTTTGCCTCCTGCATACTAGGGTTAGAAATGAAAAGTGACAATCACTTCATATTGTTGCGTCTGCAAAGGAAACGGCGTATGTTCATTTTCAATTGCTTTGTTGGGGGTGGGGGCTTTGAAAGCAACTGACGCACATGCTAACCTCTTTATGTATCTTATCCCTCCCCCTTCTCCATCTTCTCCTTCCCTCTCCTCCCCTCCCTCCCATCCCTCCTCCTCCTCCTCCCCTCCATCCCTCTCTTCCCTCCCTTCCTCTCCTTCCCTCCCTTCCTCTCTTTCCCTCCCTCCCTCTCCTTCCCTCCCTCCTTCCTCCCCTCTTCCCTCCTTCCCTCCCTCCCCTCCTTCCCTCCCTCCTCCTTCCTCCCTCCTCCTTCCCTCCCTCTCCTTCCTCCTCCCCTCCATACTATATCTAGAACTAATGTGGAGATGATGGTTCTGCTTGAAGTAGCTGGTAATTTTAGTGCTCAGTGTTTGCTGACGTCTGACAAATACTAACAGTCGGTGTGTGTTGGTTTAGTGGTCACCTTTTCGGGGTCAAACGGTGGCACACACACACACACAAATACTTGTCATGCACCAGTGCATAGCACTTGGGGTGGTGAAGTCGCACGTAGCCTCTTCGGATAGTCAGCAAACATTCGGCATTCTGCGTCACGTAGTACACAAACTATTCAGTGAATTCTAAGGCCAACATATTTAGTAGTTATACATGCTTCCTGTCCGTCTGCCCAGCGTGTTCATAGCGCGTTGTACTACGGGTGACTATCCCTCTGTGTGTGCGAGTTCAATTCCGCGGGATGGCAGAAAAAGCCACAGATTCCCCAGATTTACGGTGTTCGTGGCACCGAACCGAAGGGTTACGATGTCCATGGCACCGAGCCGAAGAGCTGAAAAGCTCAAGTGCTTCTGGATCGGAAAAAAATACATGCTTCCTGGGGTTTATGTGGTTATATGGTTACGCCCTTGCCACCAGATGGTCTAAGCTCGAATCCGGACTGCACTGTTCTATTCACGAGTGCATTTTTCCAGAGTCTCCTTGAATTATTGCCGAAGCTACGAAATTCGTGTTTTGGGTAATACTCTCGGCAAATGACGTGCTAACGGTGAGCAAATGACTTTGGGATAGCTGCTACAGCGGAGAACAGAGCACGAATGGGAATGCCCAATGTGCCATGACGTCGATCGCATAACATAACCACAATTTTGATCTCAAGAGGTTTACCGACCAGGTCTCATGTTGCTGTTGTTGACGAGTACTGAATTTCACGTAGTTCAAATAAATGTGAGTTAGTTTTGTTCAAGTTACGATTGATTTAATTTCGAGCTGCCCACATTTGTAAATTGATATTATTTTTAGTTTCTAAAGTTATCGAAAACAAAAATCACGCCTACTGGAAATAAATGAGCATGTTTAGACAGGATTGTTTCTGGAGCTACGGAGTTCGTGCTTTTTGCAATACTCTTGGCAGGTGGCTTGCCATTTCTGCGGAGAGGGACCGATCCATATGGGATAAAACCCGGTGAATGAAGTCAATCCTTCAAGAAGAGAAAGAAAACGTAGGAAACTGATGATCGTTGAAGAAGTAGACGATTATGACCTATTTAAATATATTTAAATTGTTCAGAATCGTCGTCTGTATATATAAACACAGTACATTCCCATAACACGTTTCTAGTGTTGTCGTACTCCAGATTGGAAACCTCTGAACTAGAGCCCTATGCGAGCCATGTTGTTAGCCTCAGCTTGCCTTAGATTGCAAAGGTTAATGTTTTGTTTAACTAGTGTTCACGGAAACTAGTTCACACAAGGTGAGCGCCTAGATCATAAAGTGGGACAAGCTTGCACTAAGATACAGGAGAACTCTCCTAAGGTTCAGGAGAGCTGTAGCGGGATGTGAGACCTCCCGCGTAGAGTCCATAGAGTCTAGAATAACAACTGTACCATACTAAAACTGACAAGAGCCGTTATAGCGTAGTTGTTAGTGCACTAGCTTTGTAGAAGCGTGGTCCCAAGATCAGTTGGAGTAGTAATTAAATAGTTTGACCACATAAGAAGATTACCAACAGACAGTACACCTCAAAGAGCAATGTTGCTCCGATACAATGAATACAAAGCAAAAGACCTGCCACGCAAAAGGAATGCCTCATAGATAACAGAGGCGACGACACTATTTACGAAGCGCACACAAGGGCTCGTTCTATAAATCTCTTTATCCTGACGCTGAGGCAAAAACAGGATTGGAGAAAAGTAGTAGTAATTTTCTATAAGACCGTACGCCTCTCAGTTCCACCGTCTCAATTGAGTACCCGAGAAACATTGTACTCAACGACCGTCGGCATGTTGTTGACCACATTCACCCATCGTGTGCTGTTGGTCAAATAAAAAAAATGCAGGTCTAACCATGACCTCTGATAACATACGGCCGGCGGGCTCAGGTAAAAATGTTAGGAAATAAAACCACAAATGTCGCGTGATACTCGCATTCCAGTGTTGTTGTATAAAGACTAATTCATTTTAAGAACATCACATGCTAAATCAATGTTATATTATGTTACAAATTATTTGTAAAGCTAAGGAATATCAGTATTATTAATATTTTTCATAAATAAATAACAATGAACGCACATAATTGAGTAAAATTACACAAATGCTTAGTCTTCTATCAAACATATACAAAAACCAGCCCATATTAAACAGGTATTTTCGATTTCCTGTCTGAGCTAGTCGTCATTATGTTACCGGGGGTCACGGTCCAACCACACTATTCTCCAGTATATCTCATGGCTGGAAAACCTTTTTTTTCTCCATTACTTTTAGCCTCAGCTAGCAAGTTGTAAGACTTATTTTTCTTTCTTTTAAACAAAGCTACCTCCAATAGCATATTTATTCTGCTAATAGTTATCGTAATATTTTCCTGGACATCACTGATTTCATTGTAGTGAGATTGTTTCTAGTCCTATCGAAGATGGAAGATAAAACATAGATCCCGTGTTCAAGTTAGCACGTCCGGACATCACTGATTTCATTGTAGTGAGATTGTTTCTAGTCCTATCGGAGATGGAAGATAAAATATAGGTCCCGTGTTTAAGTTGAGCACGTCCGGACATCACTGATTTCATTGTAGTGAGATTGAGAGTGTTTCTAGTCCTATCGGAGATGGAAGATAAAACATAGATCCCGTGTTTAAGTTGAGCACGTCCGGACATCACTGATTTCATTGTAGTGAGATTGAGAGTGTTTCTAGTCCTATCGGAGATGGAAGATAAAACACAGATCCCGTGTTCAAGTTGAGCACGTAATATAACCCTTGTGCCACCGAGACCGTCCTATATAAGAAAGAGATTGGAGTACATATAGTTTTCCATCAATCAATTATTTCAGTTGATGGTGCAGCAATGGTTTTTGTTTCTGTTCTATGTGCAAATGTTACTGTATCACATTCAAATCCGTCTTTATTTGCACTTAAATCCCAGTAACTTTATTTACTCGTACCTTCATTATTTTAATGCACCGAATACATTGAAAGACAACAAATGAAGTGGCCTGGACCACAGCCAACTATAAACTCATACGGCCAGCGGACTCAGGTAAAAGTTCTAGGAAATAAGACAACCGTCAAGTGAACTCGCATTCCAGTATTGTTGTATATAGACGAATTCCTTTTAAAATCGACACAGCATGCTAAATAAAGGTTAGATTATGCAACAAAATAAGTTTAACAATAAGGAATATCAGTATTATTAATATTTTTCATCAATAAATAACCATAGACTCATAGAATTGAGTAAAATTGCAAAAAGCGTGTAATGTTCTATCAAACATATATAAAAATCCAGCCCTCCATATCAAACTAGGTCAGGGTTTCTCCGACGAGTTATGCAGCCCAATATTAGAGTTCACTGTGTCTGGAAATTTAATGAGAATGGAATACAACCAACCACAAATAACAGGATACAATAAAAACAGATCAGATACTAGAGCCAAGGGATGACCAAGAAAAAGATGGATAGACAATATCATGACCACACTAAATAAACACGGATATAACACAAGGGCGACTCATCTGGCCATGGAACGCAAATTAAAGCTCCCACCCTTACGCTTAACGACAAGAGTGAACAACCAATTCCATCCGCCTGGGGAAAGACGGTAGACAAAAAAATTATTTTAATTGGTTTCTAAGTAAATTCTATATATATATATATTTTTTTTTTAAAAACTTCATATTTTAAGTAGATGATAGGCTGATTTCACTTGTTATGTAATTTTAAGAATGTGATTACCTTTAATGTGAATTAAGAATGTGATTAACTTTTAAGGTGAATTAAGAATGGGATGAACTTTTAAGGTGAATTAAGAATGGGATTAACTGTAAGGTGAATTAAGAATGGGATTAACTTTTAAGGTGAATTAAGAATGGGATTAACTTTTAAGGTGAATTAAGAATGGGATTAACTTTTAAGGTGAATTAAGAATGTGATTAACTTTAAGGTGAATAAATACAGAATTCATTTAAGATGATGAAGTAAAGTAAGTAAATAGTCCATTTTCATACTAGAGACGCATGTGTGTTGCCGGGACTTGCAAGGGGAGCAAAGAATAGTTACATTGCGACTTACAAGGCATGTCGTAAGAGGTGACTTAAGTAGGGGACTAGGGAAGCTACCCTAGTAAATAAAAATCATCGCAGAAATCGAATGTGCTGGCTTACTTGTAGGCGCACAACACACAATAGCTCTTATGCTCAGATCAGATACAAATAACAAAGAGTGGTTTATCAAGGGTTCGATATGGGGCATCCAAAGAAGATACCAGAGATATATTGAGGAATACAGTGTTATCGATTATTTTTTGACCAACGACATACTATGAGTGATGTGGTCAATAATTTGCCGATCGCCTTTTCATCCTATTACACAATTGAGGCTGTGTCGGTCACGGTCGAATAAAATCCCACTCTCTGTAGGGAATTTGATTCTGGGATCAAGCGTTACGATGGCCCGGAAAGAACAATACTAGAGGGCAGGGTCCCAGGACGCAGAGGCAGACCAAGAAGAAGATGGCTACAAGATATTAAAGAAACCATGAATATGACCTTCGACGAAGTGGGTGAACTGACAAGAGACAGTGAATTTCAGATGTGCTGCAAAGAGAGCAACGTCCTATAAAGGATACGCACCTTGATGATGATGATGATCACACTCTAACAATGCAAGTGCACTAACCACTGCACTATCGTTGCTATCTTTGATGAATTAAGAATGCGGTCAACGTTAATTTTTTTCAGAATTGCTAGTGCACGAAGAGACGAGCAGACATGAGAACACACAACAGTATTGTGTGTATGAGAGAACACACGACGGTATTGTGTGTAGGAGTACAGATAACAGTATTGTGTGTATGAGAACACACAACAGTATTGTGTGTAGGAGTACAGACAACAATGTTGTATATAGGAGTACACACATCAATATTGTGTGTAGGAGAACACACAACAATACTGTATATAGTTACAATCATCAAGTGATGACACAAAGTGATTAAAAAAACAACTTTCGTCAGTCTGTAGTGCCTTTTTTTAGAACGGTGTAGAACAGTGGATGCCTGTAGCTTATCCGATAGTGAGCTCGATTACAACCCAAGCGTACATGGTTCAAACTACGCTTGGAATCAGTTTGGAAGCAAATTTGTTCGGTGTGGATTTTTACGAACGGTAAAAATAGACCTCACCTTTCAGAAAGCAATAGCAAACTACTGAACGTAAGAGTAGTACCTAGAAAATGGACGACTCGTTTACTTGGGTTGATCGTGACGTTCTCTTTAAAGGATATGCAACGATTTTCATTTTTTTTCTTATCCAGAAGCACTTGAGCTTTTAGCTCTTCGCCTCGGTGCCATAGACATCGTAACACTTCGGTTCGGTGCCACGAACACCGTGAATCTGGGGAACCTGTGGTTTTTCTGCCAGCCCACAGAATTGATCCCGCACTCACAGAAGGCTAGTCACCCGCAGTAGAAACGCGCTACGAACACGCTGGGCAGGCGGGGATTTTCATAGGGCGGGTACGAGAGCCTGAAGAATGTAATGGCCTCATTGACTAGTGCAGTCGCTGCGAAACTGTTCAGGTTATCATTTTTCTGTTATGCCCCGACAAAAAATTATTGGACTTACCGTGGATTGAACATGGATCTCGCGCAAGGAGCCGCGCTCTAATCCATTCGGCCAGACACTTCTCAGTGATACTTGTTTATAAATGCAGGTCGGTTTCATTAATAATAACTTGGATTCTCGGAAAGTTCATTCTTATTTTTTATTGTTTTTGTGCCTACACGCACTGATGTAATCACAACAAGGTTCGTCCTTAGGTTGAAAGAAGCGTGCCTCGTCTTAAATAGACTTGAATCCCCTACATAACAAACAAACACACTAATTTATTCTCATATGTTCACTTCAGGTTCCAGTAAAATTTGTTGGTTTCAAATAAATTCTTAAATTTAATCTACTTTTATCTCCAGTTCAGAAGTTCAAACACAAGGTCAAAACTGTTCCTATGTTATCTTAGGTTTATCTGGAATTCCCCCAAATTTCCTGGTATCATTAATTATTATCAGTGGTTAATTATAATCAGTTAAACCATAAATAAGACAGACCAGCTAAAGCAGTTAGTGGGAATTCCCGTTGGAGAGGCTAAATTTTACACATATTTGATAGAAAATCGAGTGATGTATTGCAATATTTTAGACAATTATATGAGTCCATAGTTATTTATTGATGAAAAGTGTTAATAATTACTGCCATTATTGTTAAATTTATTTTGTGGTATAATATAGCCTTGTTTTCATGTGCTGTGCTGATTTAAAAATGAACTTCTAACAATAATTATATGCAAGAGTAACGCGACAGGAAAATGATTTCCGGGAATTTCCACTTGCAGTAATCGGCAATATGATGTGGTTAAATAGCTATATATTTAGGTCAACGTAATAATAAACTTTATTTCCCGGATTTGTTTCTCAAATGTATAGATTTTCTTTCATCTCACTTCCTCCACACTAATTCAGTGTATTTTTTAGAATACTTCTTCACACTTCACCCTAGGGAGGCATAGTTCTGCAACTAAGGCCTTCCAAGTCCTCATATCCAAGGCCATATTTTCTAGATCTTTCCAAACTTTCTTGCATTCCGTCTCCAAACTCCCGCCTCCAGACGTTCTTGGGTCTTCCCATGCCTCTATTACCCTGGTAGTTCCATTGGCGGATCTGTCTCGTCATGCTGTCAGGGGGTCTCCTCAAGTGTGCGTCCTATCCATCGCCACCTAATGCCCCTTATCTCTAGTTTCACCTGCCATTGCCCCAACTATACCATAAACTGACCACGAAATGTTGGGCTATGTAATGACTATATCTTGTTTGTGTGCTTATGTGAGACCGAATAGTTAGAGGACTTCTCTATCTTAAAGAAAAAATCATAAACTGAGAGAAGTTTCACGGTGACAACACTAGTAATTCGACTTTTTTTCGATCCAAAAGCATTTGAGCTGTCAGCTCTTCGGTTGGTGCCATGTACATCGTAACCCTTCGGTTCAGTGCTACGAACACCGTAAATCTGGAGAACCTGTGGCTTTTCTGCCAGCCCGCGAAATTGAACCACACTCACAGTGGGCTTGTCACCTGTCGTTCAACGCGCTACAAATAAGCTGGACAGGCGGGCTAATGAGACAATTAAATGCCGCAGGCCACAACCAACTCTAATACTGGACCACATAACTAACTGACCGGGGAAACCCTGACCTGCAAGCTTTTTTATGGTTATTTATTGATGAAAAATGTTAATAAAACTGATATTCCTTAGTGTTAAACTTAACTTGTTACATAAAATAACCGTGATTTAGCATGTTGTGCTGATTTTAAAATGAATTGGTCTTTCTACAATAATACTGAAATGCTAGGTCACGCCACGGTTGTGATCTTCCTATAATTTTTACATTAGCCCGCTGGCCGTATGGTTATCGAAGGCTACGCTCAGGCTCATGTCCCATACCTCCTACCCTGTCCTACACCTCCCAAAAAGTGGTTACACATGCAGTAACGACTATAGTTACTTAGTAACGCACTTACCAGAAGTATACATATACAAACATGTGTTTGTTTCTTTCTAAACGGAGTGGATCGATGTAATAGCGGAAACATTATAACATTCAAGAAATATACCGCAAACAAGCAATCAACCTATGAAGTTTGCTGAGTCGGAATTGTCCGCGAACATAACGAATCATACAGCACGCGATGATGTAAGATATGAGGAAAACATGTAGTAGGTTTGTGTACCTGGCTGAACGAACATATGTAGTTGGTGTAGGTTTGAGACAAGACCTTCAATACATCAGCACATTCTTGGAAATATTTCTGTTATAGCTACTAGACGTGTTTATAAACGTCTTTCGTAATGATGTTTATATTCGTCAACTGAAAATATGTAGTTGGTGTAGGTTTGGGACAAGACCTTCAATACATCAGCATATTCTTGGAAATATTTCTGTTTGTTGTAGCTACTAGACGTGTTTATAAACGTCTTTTTTAATGATGTGTATATTCATCAACCAACCAACCGTATCCGTGGGTGTGTGATCTTGTTAGTCAGTGGAGTTTATCTCGTTTGCATGCAGGTAATAAACGTGTAACTGCCACCAGGTGTATCTAACTAGATATGTAGGCTATCCACCAGGTGTATCTAACTAGATATGTAGGCTTTCCACCAGGTGTAATCTAACTAGATATGTAGGCTAAGGTTCTCTGCAAACACTAGACGCTTATTTCATATTCAGGTCGCTATTTTTGTGTGCGATGACGTAATATAAAGATTATTGCCGGGTCTCATATGCGGGTCTGTTAACTCTTACAATACAACAAGTCGTCCGACAAACCGTTATGACAGTACCAATTTCCCGACACGCCACCTCACAAACCAAAACATTAAATATCAATACAATTATTCAGTGTGATGTTTTGTGTGTGTATGTTAGCTCTCTGTAGAATACAACTGATGAATGTATAGAATGTAGCTATTGTCTCTTGTACATTTTGATATGTGAAATAGTAGTAGTCTGGTACTTAACATCAAAAACTTCAATAATAGATTGTGTTTAAGCACTCACAATGTTATTGTAAATGCAACTCGCTATAACGTGGTTTCATTATGCCTACTATAATTCATTATGCCTACTATAATTAGTTATGTATATTGTATAATTCTTCTTCGAATGCTCCACATCGACCACTTGTTAACCACTCTTTGTGATTTGTATGTGATCTGATCCTAAGAGCAATTGTACGTTGTGCCAGTTACGCGTCTACAAGTAGGACAGCACATCCGATTTCTGCGACACTTTTTATTTACTAGGTAGCTTCCCTAGGCCCCTACCTCAGTCTCCTCTTACGACATGCCTTGTAGGTCGCAGTGTTACTATTCTTTGATAGTCCCGGCAACACTGGGGTGCAGTCATGTGTCTCAATGTTCGAGTGAAGAGGAACGCCATTTCATAAGTCAATTGAGCCTTTACTATGAGTGCCTGTCGTCAGAAAGCTGCTCATATTTTGTATCGATCCTCAGTTGTATCCAGTATCATGCTGGTTTATTTCCAATCACAGAGGTGGGATGTATATATTGTTCCATATGACAAATTTGTAGAGATAGGCTACTGGTAAGATTTTGTAAACATAAAGCCCTACTTTATTATACCACACGCCCATGTGTTGCCAAGGCTCACAAGGGGAGCAAAGAATCGTAACACTGGGACCTACAAGGAATGTCGTAAGAGGTGTCTTAGGTAGAGGCATAGGGAAGCTACCCTAGTAAATAAAAAGCATCGCAGAAATCGGATGCTGGCCTACTTGTAGGCGCATAACTGGCACAACGTGCACTCGCTCTTAGGTTCAGATCACATACAAATCACACAGAGTGGTTAAGAAGTGGTTGATATGGAGCGTTCGAAGAAGAAGATAATACCACGTCTACTAAGCTATACTGTAGCATGGTGCTAGATCTGACACTTGATGTAGTTGTATCATCTTGTTGCTACATGTATCATCTTGTTGCTACATGTATCATCTTGTTGCTACATGTATCATCTTGTTGCTACATGTATCATCTTGTTGCTACATGTATCATATTGTTGCTACATGTATCAACTTGTTGCTACATGTATCATCTTGTTGCTACATGTATCATCTTGTTGCTACATGTATCATCTTGTTGCTACATGTATCATATTGTTGCTACATGTATCAACTTGTTGCTTATGATCACCCTTTGTTGCTACTGTTCATCTTGTTCTACCTGTATCATCTGTTGCCATGTACTGCATTCATTTAGTTATCTTATACACCTGTCTCACTTCATTTAGTCACCATCTTATTACACCTGTCTCACTTCATTTAGTCACTCTATCTTATTACGCTGTCTCACTTCATTTAGTCACTCATCTTATTACGCCTGTCTCACTTCATTTAGTCACCCATCTTATTACCATGTCTCACTTCATTAGTCACCATCTTATTACACATGTCTCACTTCACTTAGTCACATCATCTTATTACACGTCTCACTTCACTTAGTCACATCGTCTTATGACACCTGTCTCACTTCACTTAGTCACTCCATCTTATTACCCCTGTCTCACTTCACTTAGTCACAACATCTTATGACACCTGTCTCACTTCACTTAGTCACACGTCTTATTACACCTGTCTCACTTCACTTAGTCACATCATCTTATTGCTGCAGAGATAATACATAAGCATTTATATCCCTTCGTGGCATGCATTAGACTAAGGCATAATCGTCTCCTGTTGACTTGGACACACGAGGGTCGTGAGTTCATTCACACGCGAGAGAAGTAATTGTCCCTCCTACCCCCTGCACACTAGGTACTAGAAATGTGAAGTGACAGGCACTTCACACCCTAACATATGAAAAGGCTACGGGATTTAGTAAAAGTATATAAATGACACTTGACGTATTAGTCACACACACATTTACTCATGTATATCTTGTGACATTTAATGATATCAATGTGAATATATACTAGAGAACACGATGTGAAGTGGATGATTTGGTGGTAGTGGACAACACCCACTTGCTCGGGCCTAGTCCTAGTAACGTCATGGAAACATCATATCACTATAGACTCCTAGAATATATAATCCTCTGGACTAGATTATACCGCCTGTCATCCATCTCATATTCATTTGTTATCACTGAAGCACATACTGTTATTATTGATTAGTTATCAATGAATCAAGTACTTGATATGTCAAAGTGATATGACAAAAATGACAAATATATTGCAACTTTAATTTGGCTGACAGTAATATGTTTTACAGTTCAGTTCGAAAGTAATTGCTGCAGGACAAATTATATTACTTCTATATTTTCCATTTAGAATACATTTCTTCAATAAACATTCTGTTTTTGTTCTGTTACTGTTCTTCAATGTCTCTTCCCAGTCATTATTAATATTTCAATTTTTCTTCCCAGTCATTATTAATTTGTCCATATCTTCTTTCCAGTCATTATTAATCTTTCAATGTCTTCTTCCCAGTCATTATTAATATTTCCATGTTTTCTTCCCAGTCATTATTAATTTGTCCATGTCTTCTTCCCAGTCATTATTAATCTTTCAATGTCTTCTTCCCAGTCATTATTAATCTTTCAATGTCTTCTTCCCAGTCATTATTAATCTTTCAATGTCTTCCGAGTCATTATTAATTTTTCCATGTTTTCTTCCCAGTCATTATTAATCTTTCAATATTTTTTGTTTTCTTCCTAGTCATTATTAATCTTTCAATATTTTCTTCCCAGTCATTATTAATCTTTCAATGGCTTCTTCCCAGTCATTATTAATCTTTCAATGTTTTCTTCCCAGTCATTATTAATCTTTCAATCTTCCCAGTCATTATTAATATTTCCATGTTTTCTTCCCAGTCATTAATTTGTCCATGTCTTCTTCCAAGTCATTATTAATTTTTCCATGTCTTCTTCCCAGTCATTAATCTTTCAATATTTTTTGTTTTCTTCCTAGTCATTATTAATCTTTCAATATTTTCTTCCCAGTCATAATTAATCTTTCAATGTCTTCTTCCGAGTCATTATTAATATTTCCATGTTTTCTTCCCAGTCATTATTAATTTGTCCATGTCTTCCCAGTCATTATTAATCTTTCCATGTATTCTTCCCAGTCATTATTCATTTTTCGAGCTCTCTTCTACGTGCTTGTTTAGTCTTCTTTTCCATTTGATTGAGTATCTAAGTACATGACTCACCTTGTTTTACTATTAGCTGGTCTTCTTAGTGTACACTGTACAATTCAACGCCAGCGTCTTCTGTTAAGCTCTAGTTTAACTTGTGTGTTTGCTTGGTTCTTTCTGAGTTTCTCATTAGTAGCCTTAACTTAACATTTCAGCCTTTCTATTTTGTAGGCATTTCTGACACATAAAGAGACATGAAACATTGATGAAAACTTTGTTAGAGGGGATGGTTGAAGGGTGACAAGCAATAGAGACATTTTGTGGTTTGGGGAAGGACACAACATTAAGACATTTGAAGTGACTGGCAGAGTGCAATATAAAGGCAAGTATTAGTGAAATTTGAAGGTGCAGTCAATCTTCAATCGAAGATGGCCTCTGATGATGATGATTCTGCATAAACACCGGTACACATTTATCAAAGCTTGTTATCTTTTGGTAGTCATTGCTCTCCGTTTTTCAGAACCGAACAACAGTTCTTTAAGTTAAGATTCTTAACTTCTTGGCAAATCAAAATCCAGAAGAACAGGCTGGAAAGCCGCAGCCCTGGCATTAGAAAGAAATGTAAAAATAAAATTATTTCAAAGTATTTTCGTTATCTACTAAATTAATCGGGGGCATTCGCTGGTGCTACGGAGTTCGTGCATTGCCGCTGATATCTTCTTGAATAAGCAAGAGATCGAAGCACAGATGTTTACTCACCGTAGTGCAATGATAATGGTCCAATCAATCAAACTTACGATTGGATTCGCTTTAAAAAAAAAACCCCACACACACACAGATCGAATATGTTAGCATAACGTTATCTGAGGTCTGAAAACGTTTGCTTTTATTATCGATTGTATATCGTATTATTGGATCGAATACGATTAATTCATGGGATGCTCTAGTTAACAAATGTTCGAATACGATTATGATGTATATACTGTATCTCTACTGAACTTGTTCATTACTAGTATGGGAAATGTCTAGAATATGGTGTAATTTGTTTAACTGATAAAGAAACCTTGCAGTAACTAGTGTTTCACATTTCTGACGAAGTGCATAGAGCGTAGGCCGATACTATTGTATGGAAGTCCAGATGGGTTTTATTGTTTCAGTTGGACAATATGCATGCCACTCTCTGTGGTTGGAAGGAAGCAAGAATGATGCTGACTAGACCTGATGTTAAAGACCATGTTGAACAGCTTTATGATGACTGACGCTCACCGTGCAGGCGCAGTGACTCTCGTTGTGATGCTCTTCTTGATTTGAACATCTGGACAACGACTAGCTCTCATCGTAAAGGAGCAGTTATCGACGTCACGCCCTCCTTGATTTGAACAAATGAACACGTGCCTAGAGTCCAGTATAACTCAATATGAATAACTGACGGCAATCTTGTGACGGGGAAGCAAATCTCTTCTCATTTTATGTCATTAGCCATTAAGGCAGCAACATTTTATGTCATTAGCCATTAAGGCAGCAACAAATGCATGCCATTCTTCTCCATTCTTCTCCATTCTTCTCCATTCTTGACTGATCTTTGTATTGTGTTCCAGCTGTTACTCATTATCTCAGTACCTGTTCTCCAGATCGTTTTAGGTCTTCCTCGTTTTCGTTTACCCGTTCGTATCCATCTCAGTGCAGTTTTCGAGACTAGAGTTTGATCGGGCATGGCGTATAACACGAAGTTAAGCTTGTAACACAGAGAACGAGCCGTATATGGAAGGAAACTCGGTGAAGTAACGTCAATCCTTCACCTGTAAACTTTTTATTCGCCTCTTTTAAACAGTTTGGCGAAGTACACCGTATGGGGAGTCGAGCAGTGATCTATTGCAATCTACCTTCCATTTGAAAATGACGCTTAGTCAGTCAGTCAATCATCTGTATTAACGTATTTTTGTATTTATGAGATCGAGTTCCTAGTCATATCGGAGATGGACGATAAAACGTAGGCCCACGTGTTCAACTAAAGCACGTTAAAAAGAACCATTGGCAGCTCAAAATCGAGAAGAGCAGGCTGAAAAGTCGATGTCCGGGCACAATTCATTAGAAAGATTAAAAATAAAATACCTACAACATATTTTCATCATCTTCAAAAATTACATCGGGGAGTCGCCGGTGCTATGGAGTCCGTGCATCCGAGCACACATGGTTACTTACCAAATTGCAGTGATTATGATTCAATCAATCAATTTATATTATGATTTAATCTAGTTCGTCTTCAACGATAATTCGTTAGATAGTAGCAATAAATATCTTGTCCACAAAAAATGGTCAAAAAGCGAAGGATTGACTTAATTGCACCGGGTTTTCCCAATATGGCTTCGTCCCTATCAGCAGATATGACGTACCATCTGTCGAGAGCATTGTACAAAGCACGAACTCGGTAGCAATCCTAGGCGATCTCATGGAAAAAGCTACACATTTCTCGGTCCGATTCTCTCTCGCGCGAGCGTTCACCGCCCAGACTGATGTACAAATCTCCCGCTAAATTCTATTCATGTGGAAATCTGATTCATGCAGCCTTATCATTGGTGTGTTTTACGTCACATCTTCAGCACCATTTGGAGTTCTGGTGCTTATCTTTCGGCGATGTGTCCGGTTTCAGCCAGCGTTTACTCGGTTCGCTCTCCGTTCTGTAGCCATCTAGTGTTTTTACGGTGTGGGGTAGCTTGCCTCACGACTAACCTCTTAGTCGCCTCTTACGACATGCGTGGCAGGTAACAGTGGTTCTATTTTTACACCCCAATTTGGGCCCGGTAACCACTCGGGCGGGTCCGGATTCGAACCCGCAACCTTCAGTACGATAGACACGCGACTTTGATACCCCACTACATATCTTGTGTTTGTGGCCCAGTGTACAACTGTTGTATAACTAACTAGCTTGAATTGTCTTCAATTACCCAGCAGACATTTGTAGTACATATCAAATAGATGACAAGTGGAATCTGGGGAGATAGTTTTGTGGATGACCTGTGGATCGATATACATAAAAGTACTTTAGCCTCGCGTCATCAGGAATGTGAACAGTATCCCTGGCTGAACCAGTGACCCACTTTCAGTCTGGCACACAGTGCCCTAGAGACGTGCTGCGATTTGTAAAATGGAGAGTGAGAAAAAAATGTTCCAACTTTACCATCGTGTAGTGTAGTAACTTTTGTTTCCTGACTTTATTCAAGATTTGGAGAACACATACGTACGTATGTGAGGGGAACATTGTACATATGTTTATTTTAAATTGTTTAGTTGTATGTGCCGTATGGTAAGTTCTGTAAGTTCATAACTAACATCAACATAAGACAATTCATTGTAGGATAGTGAAAATCACGTTTTAAATATGAAGGTTTCTAATTGAACGCTCCATATCGACCACTCTGTGATATGTATGTGATCTGAACCTAAGAGCGATTGTATGACGTGCCAGTTATGTGCCTACAAGTAGACCAGCACATCTGATTTCTGAGACGCTTTTGTTCTACTAGGGTAGCTTCCTATCCCTTACCATAGTCGCCTACTACGACATGCCTTGTAGGCCGCAGTGTTACTATTCTTTGCTCCCTGCGAGCCCCGGCAACATACGGGCATAATCTGATAGATAGTATCCAAATAAGAAATTTCAGGATAGTTTGAAAAAATCAACTTTATAAATATGAAGACACGTAGATAAGAAAAAAAAAATATAGAATTGCAGGATAGTTGACAATCAAATTTATAAATATGAAGATATATATTATCAAAATAGTATTGTGTCTCCTTATGCGTACATTTTATTATTATAAATTCCTGCTCACTTGAGCATCATGACGTACAGTTCATAACATCATACTTGGATTCTACCAAAGGAGTTACTTATGTTTCATTGGTCCTACACTGTGATATCAGACAAGGTTGTGCCATGGTCCCTGACAAATAAGGCCGACTAGTCTAGATGGAATCAAAAGTTCTTTTAATGGGCTGGTTGTATATGTTTAAAATAATACTGTACATATTTTGCAATTTACTCAATTCTATGCGTTCATTGTTATTTATTTATGAAAATGTTAATACTACTTATCTAGCTAAACTTGAAGTGCTAACATATAACCTTGATTTAACATTTGGTTGTTTTAATATAATTAGCTATATATACAAAAACTGAATGCGAGGATCACGGACAATTGTCCTATTCCAGTATTTATTATCGCGTCAACGATTTCCAATCTGAGAGCTGCTACAGTCAGAGCTTTAATCCCAAAATAACAAACAACGTACAGTATGTGGAGATCCTAGTGTCAAGTAGAGGAGACACGATGACTGCTGATCTAATAGCCTGACTAAAGATTGTCCACTTGAATAGTAACTTTCATCCTGAACCCTCATGTTGGATGAGCACATAACTTGCTTTGACGTCATGTGAACGAGTGAGTATATGCAGTGCTAGTTGGTTTTAATTAGGAAGTAGTGAAACTCATGAAGAAATATGGGAGTGTCGGTTACACAGGACACAGATGGTCTTGCTTGATAACATCACTAGCCCGCCTGCCCAGCGTGTTCGTAGCGCGACTACGGGTGACAAGTCCTCTGTGAGTGCGGGTTCAACTCAGCGGACTGGCAGAAAAGCTACAGGTTCCCCAGATTTCGGTGTTCGTGGCACCGAACCGAAGGGTTACGATGTCCATGACACTGAGCCGAAGAGCTTTCAGCTCAAGTGCTTCTGGATTGGAAAGAAGAAGAAGATAACATCACTATTCAAACTGGGCGTGTCTGTGTTTATGTACTTATCATTGCTGGATGTTTGTTAGAGCTGCAGAATATAGAGTACCGTAGATCTATGCTGTCAGATATTAGTAAGATATATTTGTTCTGCGATTAGATATAGTAAGATGGATAGATCTATGCTGTCTGATATTAGTTAGATAGATGGATAGATCTGTACTGTAGATATAGAGAGGGATAGATCTAGCTGTCTGATATAATAGGATGATAGATAGATGATAGATAGATAGATTAGATAGATAGATAGATAGATAGATGTAGATAGATGATAGATATGATAGATAATAGATAGATAATGATGATAGATAGATAGATCTGTACTGTCAGATAGTAAGATGATAGATCTGCTGTCTGATAGAAATGATAGATATGTACTGTCAGATATAAGTAAAATGGATAGATCTCTGATGTATGCTATTAGTAAGATAGTTAGATCTGTGCTGTCAGATAAAAGATTCAGACCTTTGTCAGCGGATGTCTTCGGCGGATTCTCAGACTGAGATGGTATTATAGAGTTGCAAAATTAGACATGTGGATAAGAACAGGACATGAACTCATGATGACGCAGGTTAAGAGAAGAAAATGACAATGTCGGACATACCCTACGTAGGACACACTCGATTGTCACTAGACAAGAGCTTGAGTGGAACCCGCAAGAAAACGAAAAAAAAGACGTACTGAACAGACTTGGAGACGAAGTCTTCTTGAGGAACTGAAGAGTACTCGACTATCCTGGAAACCTTAAAGAAAAAGCCTGAGACCGGAAATTATTGACGAACAACTGTTGAGGCTCTTTTACTCCACGAGATCGGAGGGGAATAAGTAAGTAAGATCCACACTGTCGGATATAAGTAGGAAAATATGCTTAGCTAAGAACAGTTTGAACAGACACCCCATGTATCCACAACTTTGCCACACACACACAATACTAAAGATATAGAAAGCAAGTTGAATGCATTTGAAAATAGATGTCTGCGAAAAATAATGAATATAAAATGGAACGAATTCAGAAGTGATGAAATCAGAGACATGTCTGGTCAACCACTAGTGACAACTGTTATAAGAAAGAGAAGATGGAGATATGTTGGGCACACCTTGAGGAGAAATGATCAACGAATATCAAATCAGGCATTAAAGTGGGAAGCAAAGGGTTCAAGAAAGAGAGGTCGACCTAAGGAGACCCTGAAACGAACTTTGCTGAGAGAGGTAGGAAATATCGGTCTCAGTTCCATGGATAAATTGAGCGAGTTGCCCAGGATAGAGCGGTATGGAGAAATAACTTTGCAGGCCCTATGTAACGTATAACGGTACTAGAGGAATTATTATATATATATATGCGTGTAAATTTACTATTATAACAAAATCACGTACTCCAGTAATGAATACAATCTTGTTTGTTTTGTATATTTCCCTCTGAATGTTGTTCGTGCTAATACATGTAATTTTCTGCTATCTGTAACTATATATGAAATTGACTATTTTCTGTTGATACACGACGTAAGATACTTTAGAACATACACTGACAAGTTGATTAATAACACTCTGTTAAGGTCAGCAAAACAGATATGTTTTTACAAGTTCTATCGTTGTAACTTGTTGCAGGTTGTTGTTGTTATTGCATTTATTGCGAAATCACATCTAGATATTATCACATACTAACATTATTTAGCCGACTGTGTCTATTTGTTCTTGGCAATGCTAAAGGTTTGTTAAGTCATAAATGGAAATAACGATTGTACTAATAACAAGTAACATGCTTAAATATGTGGTTTGTGTATTTTTCATTTCTAAATGCATGTTGCGACATTGCTCACAATTATACAGATTCTGTTGACAGCAATTTTCTTCACATTTATTAGATTCTCAACATTTCTCTCTCTCTATCTCTTTCTCTATCTCTTTCTAGTCTGTGACGCCCTGGCAGCAACAAATACACACCATTCTTCTCTGTTCGTGCTCTGTATTGTGTTTCGGGAGGGGAGGGGCTCATTGGTTACGCCTTTTCCTAGCGAGTCGAGGTCGTGGGTTCGAGTCCGGAAAGACACTAACAGCGCCGTTCTATTCACGAGTGCTTTTTCTCCAGAGACTCTAATATGGTTGCCGGAGCTACGGAGTTCGTGCTTTTGCAATACTCTCGGCAGGTGGCGTGCCATTTCTGCGGAGAGGGACCGAGCCATATGGGATAAAACTCGGTGCAAAAAAGTGAATCATTCGACTTGAAAACTCTTTAAACAATTGTGTTTCAGCTATGATTCATTTCTTTCAGTTCTTGTTCTCCCTCCGCTCATTGTGGGTCTCCCACGTTTTTGTTTACCATCTGGTGTCCATCTCAGTGCAGTTTTCGTGACAGAGTTATAGTCTCCATACGTATCACATGTCCGATCCATCTCCGTTGTCTCTTTTGGATGATGGTGATCATATTCTCTTGTTGAAAGACATTTGGGAATGCAAGATTAAGCAAACCCAAATACTGGTTCGGTCGAGGGAAGCTACCCTAGTAAATAAAAAGCGTGGCAGACCGTGGCCTACTTGTAGGTGAATACTTGGCACAACGTAAATCGTTTTTATGCTTAAATCACAAAAAGTGGTTTAACAAGTGGTTGATATGTAGCGTTGGAAGAAGAAGAAGAATATTCTCTTGTTAACATTGTACAAGCAGTACTTGGTTAACGATATATCTAGTAGTAGAGATATGTCCAACATTTCTGACACGACGATATATTAACAAAAGAGATATCGTGTTTACCGTATTCTTATTCGCTCATAGGGAGGTATAGCTCAAGTCCTCCTTTCCAAGGTCATTTTTTCCAGATCTCTCCACTTTCTCCCCGTTTTCTTGCCTTCTTTCTTCAACTCATGCCTGCAGGTGTTCCTGTGTCTTCCTTTTTCCTCTGTAACCCTGGTGTTTCCTTGAGTCCTTTCTTGCATCGTATTTCTTCTTCCTCGGGTGAGGAGCTATGAATTTCCCTAGGGGTTTCTGTAGCTATCTAGTTTTTTTTATTAACGGGATGGGGTAGCTAGCCCCACAGTTCAACCTCCTTAGGCGCCACTTACGACATGCGTGACAGGTAACTGGTTCTGTTTTGTACACCCCTAATTTAGGCCCTGGTAACCACTCTGGCGTGTTTACCATGTTACTATCAATAATGAATACAATGAAAACGTTACAAATTTTTCGAACATTGGCTTCGTAATTAACGATAGTGGAGACTACAAGATAAATGAGTAGACTAGCCATGATAATTGAAGGGAAAGTTGGTATGAAGGAAGTATAACATAACACAAAGAAAACTAATTAAACTTCTGAGGACATTAATCTTTCCTATGGCAACATATGGATGTGAATCATGGACAATAACACATGCATTAATGAAGAAAATGAAATCTTTTGAAACAAAATTGCTGCAGAAAAATTCGTATATCGCACTGGATAGAACATTTTTAAAATAGAGATGTTCTACAAAACACATATAGGAACATTGTTTCTTCTTCTTCAGCGATCTCTGGTCATACGCTTAGTTTAATGTGGACCACAAACTAAGCAGTCAGCTTCAGGTCTGTCAGATTTCCCTAACGCTTCGTTTTTAGGTCGACTGAGTGTGGCCACATGTTGCTTCTCAGCTCACACAGGAGAGGGACAGTATTGCAGGACACACTCCGGGTCTGTTCCTGCTTACTGACATGCGGAACTGTTTAACATATTCAAGTCATGTAAGTGTTTGTAAGTCTGCAATGTCCGGACACGTGAAAATAATGACTTGTTTGATAAAGATCGTCACGGAACCTGATATACTTTGTCAAATAACGTCAAGTGGTCTTGAGAGAGAGAAGAGCTGTAAGAAGGAGATGCCGTTAGAAGACGAGACAGAGAGACAAGACGACGCCGGTTAAAACACTGAACAGACGATGAAGGAGGCGTGAAGAACCGACGAAAGATTAGCAGATTGTCATGCAGACTATGACGACATGGACGTTCTACACATGATATGTGACTTATTGATCTTTCTGGAAACACACCCTTTCCTGTCAATTAGAATATTTATCGGTTAAGTAGTTCTTGTACAGTGTTATGACGGGAAACTTTTTTTTAATTTAATGATTAATTGTTTAATAGTCTTCAATTTTTGGCGGGAGAGACAATTATATTTAGTCTGAGGTGTCAGAACGCTAGGGGTCCGTTAATTGAACGTCAGACATCGATAATGAAATTGGCATGATTACTACCTCCGTGTCAGACTGGAATAATTTTGGTAGTGCGTAAATGAGGCACACAATTCTATAGAAAGTAACTCATAACTCTATGTGAGTAGGAAAGAGCATTGATAAGTCACTGCATTGCACCACCACCACCAGTTTTGGAACTTCCTAGAGATATAAAAAATATTTCTTTATGGAAAACCCTCGACTAACGACACATAGACAAAGACTGGAAATACTTTGGGGTTGTTCACAAACAAACAACCCGGGTCGCGTCGTTTGGCTCATTCTTCCAGAGATCCCTAGGATTGCTTTGGTAGCTACGAAATACGTACTTTGTGCAATACTATCGGCAAGTGGTGTGTCTTTTCTGCGGAGAGGGACCGAGCTATATTAGGAAACTACATGCAATGAAGTCAATCCTTCGCTTTGAAACACTTTTTATTTATTGAAACAAAAGTAAAGAAACGTTCATACATACAAAGAATCTTGTCAAATGTGGAATATATGTCTTTTGATACCATAGAGGCGTGGTAGTTTTGTTTGACCACTTTTCTGCCTACTTGAGTCTTGTGTGTGTATGTGCCGTGTCTCTCGCTCTATTCTCGGTCTGTATGATGTTGTAGTGTCTCTGCTGTTCTCTGGTCTGTTCTGTGGTGTGTCTCTCTCATTTCTATTCTGTCTGTATGTATGTATGTACGTGTCTCTCTCCTCCAGTTCTCTCTGGGTCTGTATGTCTGTGTGTGCGTGTCTCTCTCGCTCTCTATTTCTCTCTGGGTCTGTATGCCTGTTTGTACGTGTCTCTTTCGCTCTCCATTTCTCTCTGGCTTTCTATTTCTCTCTGGGTCTGTATGTGCCTGTCTCGATCTCTGTTTCTCTCTGGGTCTGTATGTCTGTTTGTACGTGTCTCTCTCACTCTCAATTTCTCTCTGGGTCTGTATGTGCGTGTCTCGATCTCTGTTTCTCTCTGGGTCTGTATGTTTGTTTGTACGTGTCTCTCTGGCTTTCTATTTCTCTCTGGCTTTCTATTTCTCTCTGGGTCTGTATGTGCGTGTCTCGATCTTTATTTCTCTCTGAGTCTGTATGTCTGAAGTTCATTATGATCGTCTGTGAGCATCGAACAATGCACGCACGAATAGGTCATATTATTTATAATGAACCTGTTTGTTGGACATGGCTTCCAGACCTGACGTCAAGCCAGGATTATTGTCCATATGTCACGTCTGTGTTGTTACAGGACTCCTTCCACACTCTATGTTTTGTTTTTGTTTGTTTTGTGACGGCAATGAAACCCTTCATCTATAGCTTATTATTGACGACACTCATGTAGTGTCTGTTTACCTCTAACATTTTGCAAGCAGTAGTCTAGTGTTTATTGTGATGTAATGGAGGGTATATACAGGGTGTTCAAGATAAAAGTAGCTTGTCAAGGGAGCCATCTGACATATGTTTATGAAAAAATGAGAAGGTTCAATTATGACGTAGTATAGGTCAAGTGAGCGAATCTTTTTGTGATAGTGTGTAATTATTGTGCGGGAAGGGGCGAGCTAGTCAGAACCGGTTCAAATAGTAAATAGACGAAAACGCAATGCGTACTGGCACCTTTGATTTGTCATTTGGGCTACTTTTATCTTGACCACCATGTATATACAACGGTGGTTTCTGTGGCTAAGTTTTGCATTTCGAAGGTCGTGGGTTCGAATCCGGGCCGCGACGTTCTGTTCACAAGTGCATTTTTTTCCTATGATTCTTGCAGGAGCTACAGAGTTTGTGTTCAGTGCAATACTCTCGGCAGGTAGCTTGCCATTTCTGCGGAGATGGACCTAGTCATATGGAATACAAACCGGTACATTGAAGTCAATCCTTCGGCTTTAGGCCCTTTGTGAACCGTGTGATAGATGAGCGAAATAGTATGGGCTATGTTTATAGTAATTAACTGGGTTGTTAATTGCAGAAATTTCATGCTGTGTTGTCTCGGTAACAGATGATAGGATATTCAAATTATTGGCAACTTTAATCCATATCGAGATCGTATGTATCTGGTATATGTTTCTCGTTTCTACTAGATAATTTAAGCCGCTATAGGTTTTGGTTTACTTGTATCCTATAGGTTGTGGTTTATCATGAGCGTGGCTCCAGGATCAAATTTTCCATTTTCCAGATTTTCAAAATCCAGCTAATTTTACCCTGACTGTAGCTGTGATTAGCCACAGCCAACCCTAGATAACTAGGCCAGACAACTGACTTTGAGTTCCCTGACCTAGATCAGAAAAGAGGGCCTGAAAATATAGAGGTTTGATAGAATAATTCAAGCTTTTTTGTAATTTTACTCAATTCTGAGTCTATGGTTATTTATTGGTGAAAAATATTCATAATATTGATATTCCTTATTGTTAAACTTAACTTGTTGCATAATATAACTTGAGTTAGCATTTTGCGTTGATTTTAAAATGAATTCATCTATATACACCAATATTGGAATGCGAGGTCGCGTGGTGTAGTTGGGGTCTGATTTCCCATAATTCTTACCTGTCCGAAGGCCCATAAGTTTATAGTTTGCTCTGGATTAGCATAATGCATAACCTGTCAATATTGGTGCAGCCCGAAAAGAACAACATACCAAATATGCAAAGAGATTGATTAATTAACATCGAACTGGCGTGTTGGGTCGCTGGATGCTGCTGGATTTGTTGAGGCGGTGATGGGAGCACATATGGACATGTCCGGAGTGCTATGATGATAGTCCTCATATAACTGATAACCGTTCGGCTATCGATTCGGACACAGATTGGGTGTGGGTTGAACTCCACACTCGACGTTCTAGACGTGAAGAAAGGAATTAACATTCCTACCTCCTACACTCTAGGGATTAAAAATGTGAAGTGGCTGTCTCTTCATACCCAACTGTCTGATAAGACTTGGAAATTATATTTATTAACTGCTCTCAAGTCGACCCAGCCTCAATTAGGTACCCGCGAAACACTGAGAAGTAAAGGTGTCCTGCGTGATCTTGATCATATCATCCGTCGTTGGTTACCAAACAATAGGGATCCTAACACCTTATACCTCATATGAAAACTAGTTCTTTACTTACTTTACAGTGTCTCATTGTTTTATTACTACAGTGATTCCCAACATTTTCCATATAAATTGTACATGTTGTTCAGTGCAAAGTTTAATGTAAAAGTGTAGTAATGAGGTGCTAATACATTGGGAAATGAAATTACTGCCTTAAAAATAGAGAGAATAAGGAGTTTTAAGAACCCCAGGGTAAAACACAGGAGCCAATGGATATGATTAATAAATAGACATTGGACAAGTAATAGGGACTTCCGAAAAAAAAAACATTACCAAACACTGGATTCGAACCACAGCCCTTCATTTCTTACGGCGCCCATTGCCTAACCCTACAGACGAGCGTTTTTTAGGAACACAACCAGCTAACTCTCCTTTATCAACTATGTCTTTAAAGTGCAAACAGCAGATTCAATTTTACAATACTCACAGAAACTCAATTTTTAAAACATATCATTCACTTTTGTGCTAGCTGATTCGACCGTGTGTTGCGGAGGCTCGCAAATGGAGCTAGGAATAGTAACACTGCGACCTACAAGACATTTTGTAAGAGGAGACTGAAGCAGGGGGCTAGGGTAACTACCATAGTAAATAAAAAGCGTCGCAGAAATCTGATGTGCTGACCTACTTGTAAGCGCATAACTGGCATAGCGTACAATCGCTCTTAGACTCAGGTCACATAAAAATCACAAAGAGTGGTTTAACAAGTGGTCGATATAAAGCGTTCCAAGAAGTACTAGCTGACTGCGATTGTTGAGCTTGCTTGATGCATTTAGTTTCTTGACATCAGTCCTAAAAGATGCAAGTTAGTCTTAAGTCCGGATTTAATTGTTCCATAACTAACGTTTTGCATTTTTGTTATTTTGCTCTTTGTTTAGCCATTTCTCATTATTTTTCACATACCACTGAAATGCCCATCATGTACTCATGGGGTACGCGTACCACTGGTTGGGAACCGAACCGATGTATCACTAAATCATTTGTTGTTTTATCACAAGATCATATTTTATTTGTAAACTAGTCGCGTAAGGTAGACAAAATGTCGCCATAACTAACATATTTTTAATTCTCAGAGACAGCAGATGGTCGTCTGTGTGCAGCAGTGTGATATTATAGCAGCATTCATTGCTGTACTGTGTATGGATATCACCAGGACATTGTGCACTGAGGTGTGAACTGTTCGGTTCATCAGTCACCGCGTTACTTCTAGGTTTTGTGTGGTTGGTGGAAGCTGACGTAATTTGCATTGGAGTAGACTTGGCTCACGTTCATTCACGCTGAAATACGTGTTGCTCTCGCCAGTACATTTAGGTTTGTGGTGAATGATTTCGTCTGCAACCCACTGACCCAGATATGTTTTTTTTAATCCTTTACATTATCGGAAACAAAACATCAGCTATGAACCAGTCTCTTGTATAAATTTTCAGCTTATGTGACTAATGCATCATTGCGCGATCAAATGGTTTCAAAGTTGGCAGTCCGGGGGAAAGAAGTGTAGATTCGGTGGTCGATCATTCATGTATTTGGTTGTAAGAAATGGGTATGACGAACATATAACATCACTGAGTTTACGAAACAATGGGATGTGTTGTTGTTATCTAAACTTTGTCGAATTCGTCAAGCTCAGCCTGATTTCGTTTTTCTGATGTGTGTTTATCTAGGATTCTTGTTTACAAAACCAGTTATTTAACAGAACAGCGTATCGGTTGCAACTGACAGTAATATTGAACAGTTTGTAATGTTTTGATTATCGATTTCGATGTAGGGTTATTGATTTGTGTGTATTGTATCGATACGCAGCTGTTTGTGTGTAGATCATCGGTGTGGCATACAACACCAACGCATGCTTATACGACAGAAAGCGGGGTGGCGACTGCACCACCAGTCCTACCTCTGGCCTAGGAGAAGCAGGACGTCCCCTCTATCATCGACGTCACTGCTGCTGCCTCGACGGCGTAGAAGCGGCACTAGTAGGGTACCAGCTCACAGTGTTGAAGATGTACCCACTTCGCCGATGTCTCTGCGAAGAAGCAGCAGTGGGAGTAGCTTCATTGAAGGAGACGATACTTCTCCGTCGTCACCAACATCCTCGTCATCACGAAGCAGGAAATGCAGCAGCGAGGTGATGGATACTCCTTCTCCTTCATCGACGTCGTCATCATCTCCTCGCAAAAGGAAATCTAGCAGCAGTGCTGAACTGCACATCGAGGAACTATTCTCACCAAGTAGTACATCCTTGTCGGCTGGAGGCAGCTCTAGAAGTAGTAGCATCAGTTCTGATGTGATTCTTGAAGATAAATCAACACAATTGGCTTGCAAACGATCAAGACGAAGCAGCGGTAGTGTGGCTAGCTGTAACGGACTGGGAGAAACTATGACAGTTACTACCGGGATCAATATCTTTCACTTAAGCGAGCTGAAGGATAGCGATGTTGGAACACACTTTCGGACAAGCAGCGAGATCAGGTAATGATACACCATCGTCATTATGTTTGCTTCATTGCTGTTGTGGGCATAACATTCATCACGCCACAACCCTTAGCCCAATTTATCACGCCACAACCCTTAGCCCCATTTATCACGCCACACCCTTTAGTCCCATTACTATTGTAGCCATCCATTTATCACGCCACACCCCTAGTCCCATTACTGTTGTAGCCATCCATTTATCACGCCGCACCCTTTAGTCCCATTACTATTGTAGCCATCCATTTATCACGCCACACCCTCTAGCCTCATTACTGTTGAGGGCATCAGTTTATCACGCCATACCCCCTAGTCACATTTATCATGCCACACCTCCTAGTCACATTTACAAACAGAAATCATGTGGCTTAGATCAGGGACTAAACGATAACATTAATTGTTCAATATTAGTTTGGCTGTAGTCATTGTTCTCCCAGTTGCAACGTACTGTTCTCAAATCATGCACTAATTGTTTATTGTTGTTCTGGTGTTAGCATAGTTTATGTTGTTCAGTATGCTTCTTGTACACTTTCAAATTGTTTGCCTTACTTGCATGTGTTTGAATGATTAGAAGAGTATTGTTTTGTACGTAGCATGTGATATGTACGTTTTTAATATTGCAACGTTGTATCGTTATAAACAATCCAACATGCATACGAGACAGCAAAAACATTTTCACTTGACTGTTGTAGAGGGAGATATCGCATTGTTTTAACAGATACAGCTGCTCAGAATTCGTTTGTATAAAAGAGATTATCTCTGTTGTTTGTTTGGTATGGGATTAAGGCTCTAAATGGCCTTTCTTCCTTATTGGGCATTTTTAACTCCGGTTGGGAAATAGGCCCTCAGTCAACTCATGTCAACTATTCCTATCTTTAGCTGTTTCTTGGAGCTCTTTCCATTTCTTTATTTTCCTTGTGTTTGATTTATTCTAGGTGCAGTGTCAGTTGATTTGTATCTTATGTTTTATACGGATTGACAGCCCAGCCGAACTCTCAGTAGTCGACTCTTATGATATGCTTGTAAGTTGCAGTGTCAGTATTGTTTGTTTTCTTCGGGTTCTGGCAATACCGGCTACTCCTCAGTCGTCGACTTTTACTAGATTATTTGTAGGTTGCAGTGTCAATATTCTTTGTTTCTCTTTCGGGTTCTGCAATACCGGCTCACTCCTCAGTCGACTTTTACTAGATTATTTGTAGGTTGCAGTGTCAGTATTGTTTGTTTCTCTTCGGGTTCTGCAATACCGGCTTACTCCTCAGTCGACTTTTACTAGATTATTTGTAGGTTGCAGTGTCAGTATTGTTTGTTTCTCTGTCGGGTCTTGGAACTATATGGCATGCTTCTCCTTAGTCGTCTCCTACGAGATGCATGGTGGCTACAGTGTTTCTAAACTTTGCGTTCCTTTTAGTTCCCGGCAGCACTTGGGCAAAAGAGTAGATTACGGGTAACTTAAAGTGACGGTCAAGAGTTGTGTGAATATAGATATCCAGGTCGACTAAGAATGCAATAGAAATACACAACCAGTTCCCGGAGGTCCTGCCCGTGTGTTGCCGGGCCCGCAAGGAAGCAACGAATAGTACCACTGCGACCTACAAGACAAGTCGTAAGAGGCGACTGATGTAGTGCCTAGAGAAGTTACCCTAGTAAATAAAAAGCGTCGCAGAAATCGGATGTGCTGGCCTACTTGTAGGCGGCGCATAACTGGCACAACGTACAATCGCTCTTAGACTCAGATCACATACAAATCACAGAGTGGTTAAAACAAGGGGAGCTTTGATATGGAGCGTTGGATGAAGAAAGAAGATTAATAGTTTTCCATCCTAAATCTCATTAGTAAGTAACGGAAAAAAAATACTTTTTTCCATCTGACCTCATTCATGACATAACTAAATAATAGTACAAACACGTTATCACAAAGTACTGTAGTTTTATTCATGACATAATTAAATAATAGTAAAACACGTTATCACAAAGTATTGTAGTTTTACAAATTACAAAAATAATGACAAAATACAGCAACGTTTCGACCAACAAGGCTTTATCAAGCAAACGAACAACAGGAGGGACAAATTTAAAAACAAAAACAAATGGACGACCAAAAACAAACGTTTCTAATGAAAATCTCAGGCCCTGTTGGTCGAAACTTTGCTGTATTTTGTCAATGTTTTTGTAATTTGTAAAAACTACAGTACTTTGTGATTACGTGTTTTGCCAATCAAATAGTTTTACTGCAGTCTCATCTATTTCTAAATAATAGTAATCTCTCTAGTTTGAGGGTGTGTGTGTGTGAGGGAAGTTATGAGAAATATAACTTTAAAATAGCAATTATAATAAATGAGTACGCACAGGTTTTGTAGATGTCCGCCCACTACGTGAACAGTGAAATGTAAAACTCGCCCACTCTGTGTTTTATGAAGTAGCTCTACGCAAACGGTAACAATTAACTTGAGTTATAAATTTATGTAACGTGATGAAACCTCGGCCTACGTTAAATATTAGCACATGAGCAGATGAAAACATAGCGTATATAGATTTTAAATAATATCAGAATAGTTCAGTGGTTCTCAAATGGTTTGCCCCGCCTTTGTGGTGTCGGGTCTCGCAAGGGAAACAAAGAATAGTACCACTGTGATCTACAAGTAATGTCGGAAGAGACGACTGATGTAGAACTTAGGGAAAACTGTCCTAGTAAATAAAAAGCATCGCAGAAATCGGATTTGCTGGCCTACTTGTATGCGTATAACTGGCACAACGTACAATCGCTCTTAGGCTCAGATCACAGAAATCACACAGAGTGGTTAACAAGTGGTCGATATGGAGCGTTTGAAGAAGAAGAAATGGTTTGTCCGGTGGCATTCCTAGGTTAGCATTAGGCAATCCCAGATCAGGAATCGGCTAAGCATTGCCAGCGGAGAAATTAAAAATTTCGGACACATCAAACGACATGAGTGCCTATAGAAGATAATTTTGGAGGGAATGATGCCTAGAAGAAGAATGAGAGGAAGACGATGGGTGCAAGATGTCGTTGACGATCTGAGAATGTATGCTGCTGACGCATGTCAACTTACACAGAATATAGAGTTGTTCTGCAAATCAGGATTGGAGAAGAGAAAGAAAGACAAGGTGCATAGAGAGGCTCGCTCCAGGTTTCTCCTTTTTCGACCTGACGCTGAAAGGCTAAAGAGGATTAGAGAATAGATAGAGTTTTTCAGGACTGCTGTCATGTGAGCCAAGTTCCGGAAGGGACAAACTACTTTATGATGAACATTGTCTAATTATTTCTGTATTTCTTTGCTTTTTGCATCTTATTTATTAAATTTTTGTGTATAGTGCTCCTACGATTTTTTTGTGTGGACTTCAAGCGTGCCACGACTTCAAAAAGTTTGAGAACCACTGAAATAGTATAAGATAATATGAATGATTATGATGCCTACAAAGTTTGAAATTATAGTTAACGCTTGGGGTTGGCATATTCTATAGTTAGTTGAATATATTGTTGTTACATTCCGAATTTGTGACGTGTTTCTCTCTACTAATGGCCCTGTGCGTACTACGAGAAAATTGTGGGTCATTACAAGTTGTGGATTTATATTTAGACTTGCAAGTCTGAGAGAGAATATACAGTTTCACTTTCCATGTAATTGTTAGTTTGCCAGTTATCCTGTCTGTGTGACTTGTTGGGGGCAGTCATTACAGTGGAAATCTGAAGGGAAGGAAAGATAATGTCAGACCTTGACGTAAGTTTTAAGTCAATGTTTGTCGTAGTTGTTGACACATTGTTACGTCATGGCGTCTACATTGGTCTTTATAGTAACTTCGTTTCCTTTTGGATGTCTAATGTAGTCAGTTTTTTTGGTCATTTATTATAGTATGTGTATATTTATATGATGTCATCATGTGCCATGCCGGATTGCGTAGGCGATAATGGATCTGCACAAACGTCTGTCTTTTGGTGATGACTAACAGTTCACACTGTTCCTTACCATGAAGCTTGCGATGTACGGAAACCTACAGATCTGATGTGGATATACCGGATGAGATAGATCTGGAGGAAGCTGCGGTGAAACTGGATAAGAGGGGGATATGGACGAAGTTAGGTAGACGACAATTTTAGAGACTCAAGTATTTTCTCTGTTTCATCTTATCTTTCTTTCTTTCCCTTGCATGAAGTGACATGTATGACATATATTGTTATACAGACCATGCCATCCATCTGAGCTTGTACTAGTTGACTGTAGTTAGCTCATCAGATGGTTCAGCGGTACATTCTAATAGTGTGGTCTATGGGTTGGTGATATGTTAAGTACTGAGTGTGTGTGTATGTGATATATATTAAGTAACGCAACGGTTCCTGGAGTACGAGGCAGGGGACGACTAAGATGAAGGTAGCAGCAGGGTATCAAAGAAATCTTGAAGATGATGCTGGATGAGGTGGAAGAACTAACTAGAAAATTGTTCAGACTGACTGTGAAAACAGCGAAGTTCCGCAAGGGACATGCTTCTACTTGAACGCGTGCGTGAATGTGTATGTATGATATGTGAAATATGTTTCGATACTATAAGTATATGTGTGAACACTAATACGTATGTAACTATATCATCAAGGTGTGTTTCCTTTATAGGACGTTGCTCTCTTTGCAGCGCATCTAAAGTTCACTCTGTCTCTAGCCAGTTCACCCACTTCGCCGATGGTCATATTCATGGCTTTTTAAATATCGTGTAGCCATCGTCTTCTTGGTCTGCCTCTTCGTCCTGGGACCCTGCCCTCTAATATTGTTTTTCCAGGCCATCGTGACGCTTGATGTGGCCATAGTATATTGTTCATCAGCCAATTCTCTTTAACATTCAGTTCTTTCAGGACATCGGTGTTCTTCCTTTTTTCTGTCCATGGTTTACGTAATATATTTCTGTAGCATTTCGTTTCAAAGGTCTGGATTTTCGTTCTTGTTTGTGTAATGGTCCATGATTCACAACCATAAAGTAGCCACTGGAAAAATGCATGTTCTCAGTATTTTTAATTTTATTATTTTGATGGTGTTTTGCCACATGTTCTTCATTGTGTTTAACTATATATGTACTATATATGTTTAACAAATATATGTATCATGTGATACACATGGAGACATACCCTGTCACGAATACTGCACTTAGATGGACACCAGAGGTTAAACTAAAACGTGGAAAACTCAAAACGATCTGAAGGAGAACAGTAGAACAAGAACTGAAAGAAATGAACCACAACTGGAACACAATACAGAGGATGGTCAAGAATAGAAAAGAATGGTGTACATTTGTTGCTGCCATAAGCGCCAAAGTCATCACACGTTACAGAGAGAGAGAGAAATATATGTATATGTTGTAGACGGTGTTTCTGCTCCCATGTTAAGTGTGTATGTGTTTATGTACTGTATGTTCCAATTCATGTACAGACTCATACAATTATTTACTGCACGATTTAGTATAAATCCGTTGATCTCATGCTGTCTGTTGAAGGATTTCCTGAGTAGGACAGGTACCCTGGCCCAGTTTATACCATCCACCAATCATATTTGTTTGAACTCAAACTGCTAAATCAGTAGTTAGTGTGTTATCTACTCAGAATTAATGTTGCTGGTGTGACATTCTCTCTCTCACTCACACACACACATATACACTTATTTTTTTTAAAACTCGTTACTGCATGTACTACCGTTTTTAGGCGGTGTAGGGAGAAGACATGTGTCTGTGGAATTTAATTGACTCAAAGCTTTCCGCATGGTTAGTACAGTTACATTTCATGCGCATGGTTAGTACAGTTGCCGCGAAACTGTTCAGATTATGACTTTTCTTTATGTCCCTGACAAAAAAAATTCATTGGCCTCACCGTGGATTGAACCCGGTCTCCGCATGGGAGCCGCGCTGTAATCCACTCGACCAGACGCTTCACATTTATTATTTGATATTAGAACAAATAGACCTAAAAGCGAAGATTACCTTCAGTGTACCTGGTTTCCCATTTGGTTCGGTCCCTCTCAACAGAAATGGCACGCCACTTGCTGATTGTTGCACAAAACACGAGGCCCCGTAGCTCTGCTACAATTATAAGGGTGCACCGAAAAAATTAACTCGTGAACTGAACGACGCGATTCGGATTCGAACATACTTTCTTCAGAACGCATGTAAAACTGCTTAACCACACATAACACTTCACCCCAAAGCATTAAAGATCAACCATGTTAAATGTAAAGGCTTCCTAGCTGAAGATCTCAAGTTGAGGCTCAGATTTTCCAATCTCAAATGTCTCTTGGGTTGACCTGGCCTAGTGAATTAGATACCAAAACAATACCTATCAGTATATTAGGAAGCATGAATCTGACCATATAACGTCTTTGAACGCTCCATAGCGACCACTTGCTCAACTACTCTTTGTGATCTATAGTTGATCTGAGCATATCAGAGATTGTACGTTATGCCAGTAATGCGCCTACAAGTAGGCCAGCACATCCGATTTCTGCGACGCTTTTTATTTAAAGGGTAGTTTCCCTAGGACTCTACCGCAGTCGCCTCTTACGACATGCTTGTAGGTCACATTGTTACTATTATTTGCTCCCCCTGCGAACCCCGACAACATACGGCCAATATCATCTTATATTATACCGTACGTTGATCAGGATATTATATAGTTCTAACACCGTCTTCTCCGATATAATACCATACAGCAGGGCTGTCCATCTAGGTGCCCTCTAGTGCCATACCCCCGTTTGATACATCACTGCGCCCAGTTTTACTCCGTCGGTTTTTAAACTCTAATCAGAATTTCAAGAATAAAAAAATCAGTTATCAATTATATGAGGACTATCATCATAGCACTCCGGACATGTCCATAGGTGCTCCGATCTCCGCCTCAGCAAATCGAGCAGCGTCCAGCTACCCAACACGCCAGTTCGATGTTGATTAATCAATCTCTTTGCATATTTAGTATGTCGTTCTTTTCGGGCTGCACCAATATTGACACCCATCTCTTTCACTCTGGTCGGCGAGTGGAATTCACAGTCCTGAAACTCCTGTGTTCGGAAAGACTCTCTCAGTGCGTGAAGAATGTCACTTCGATCCATGGCAGCTCCCTCTGATATTGTAGCCAATCTATCAGCTCGTTCATTACCCCTAACTCCTGCGTGCCCAGGGACAAAAATGAAAGTGATTTCTCTGATCACTGTCTGTACCAGTACCTTCACCCAGTTGCATCTCACCATACCTTATTCGACTTTACGAATCATGCTCATGGAGTCACTGAGTATGAAAACACAAGAGTAGTTGTGAGATGCCAACCAGTTCACCGCCTCCGTAACCGCCCGAAGTTTTGAATAACATAATTTTTTTAAGTAAAGTAATTAAGTAAAGTAAAGAAACCCCATTTTTTTAATATCATGTGGCCGTCAATGGTGGTGATACACAATTGGTGATGTGGTCAATATCACGCCGGCCGCCTTTACTTCACCATTGCTTTTCCTGGTATCCAATTGAGCTGGGTCGACATGAAAGCCGTTACGGTTAAGCATATTATCTTTATATATATATATATATATATATATTATTTTATATATATATATCGCAATTGTTTGCCGATGTCGGGACATCCTACGGACTTAAAATTTGGCAAGAGAGTAGCTTTCATACATAGGAAGATGTAAAAATTATAAAAATGGACTATTTGTTCCTTTCTATAACCATATTCCAACTTAACGCAAATGGTCATTACAGACATCGTCGAATAAATGTGTCAATGTTTAAAGTTACGATCACGTGATACGCAAAGTTCATGTTGTTATATTCCGGCGACGTCATACGCACATCAATCACACGAATATCAACATATTTATTGGTATTTCAACATGTCTGTTAAGCTGCTACAGCAAGTTTGCATGCAGTGTTGAAACTTCAGAACTAAAGTTTGAAGTAAAAACAAGCGTGCGACAAGGATGTGTTATGTCAGCCCTATTATTCAACACTGTCATAGATTGGGTGATGCGTAAAACAACGGAAGATAAGGCAAGAGGTATTAGATGGACGCTCACATCCACTCTGGAAGACCTAGATTTTGCAGATGACATCGCACTCTATCTCATACACATAGAGATATCCAGGAAAAGACCTGCCGCCTTAACCAATATAGTGAGATGGTTGGGCTGAAAATAAATCAGAAGAAAACTGAAGTAATGACTCTGAACATAGCAACCCCAGCACCAGTCAAACTAGAAGGTAAAACCCTCCGAGATACAACCGCTTTCACATACCTTGGAAGTGTTATTAGCAATGAAGGAGGCGCTGGATCTGACATTAAAAACAGACTGAGTAAGGCACGAAGTGCATTCATGACCCTTCAGACCGCCTGGAAATCTGCCCAATACAGCATCAGAACCAAGACTAGTATCTATAACAGCTGTGTGCTGTCAACATTGCTGTACGGATCGGAATGCTGGAGAATGACAGAACAGGATATGTCCAGACTCTCCGCCTTTCATACAACTTGTCTGCGAAAAATCTTACGCGTGTACTGGCCGACTACTATCTCGAATCAAGAATTGCTTGCACGATGCCAACAAGAGAATATGGGCACTATCATCCGAAGACGACGCTGGAGATGGATTGGACATGTGATGCGCATGGAGACTGGCTCCGACACGAAAACTGCACTGAGATGGACTCCAGAGGGTAGGCGAAAGCGTGGAAGACCCAAGACGACCTGGAGGAGAACGATAGAGCAAGAGCTGAAGGAAATGAATCATAGCTGGAACACAATACAGAGGAAGGCCATGAACAGGGAAGAATGGTGTACGTTTGTTGCTGCCTAAACGCCAAGGTCGTAACAGGCTAAAGAGAGAGAACATGTCTGTTGAATGCATTACATTCTCGGCTGCTTTGCCGAAAACAACATGTTCAATTCACAGGAAGGTCAACAATTTGTAAAAACATTTTATGAACACATTTGATTATGAGAACTACAGAAATTACATTTGCATCGATAGAACTGACTCTAAATAAATTCCGTTTGCAATTTGCTATTTGTCAACTTTCATGGGAACGGGAATTCTGTTTTATCAGGTTTTATTGGCAATCAGAATGAGGGACATTTTAATCTAATGTGGTCAACCGACAAAGTTTTCCCACTAAGCATGGAGAGAAGACGTAATGTTTTTAGTGGGGAATAAACCGATTTTGAGGCAACGGGCTTTTATTTAAGGGACTTTTCAACTAAATTTAAACTAAATTCCCCCTGCGAAGAACGGGTAAAATTGCTGGTTTTTTGGTAATAAAAGTTTAGCTATGATTACGTTTTCATCTGTTATTATTTTTATTACTATTACTGCAACTGCTACACGGCGTCTGCGCCACTAGTCATTAGTCAGATGTGCCCTAAATATAAAAACGGAATACATAACTAGATTAAAACGGTATATAATTATTATAATAACGCTGATCTCACTGTTACTTAAGTACACTATGGATCTTAACCTTCAGACAGCTCTAACTTGCTTGCGTGCGTATTCTAACTAATATGTGGACTTTTGTGTATTTGCGTGTTTGTAACATGTTCGACTTACTCTGATGTCTTATACATTCTCATTTCATTTATGTCTGTATTCCTCTCCTATTGTTATTCGTCGAGGGTCTCAATGTCGAAGTGGTTAAGTCGTTTGCCTGTCGTACTAAAGGTTGTTGGTTCGAATCCAGACCGAGACACATGTGCAATTTGTTCATGAGATCCCTAGGTTTGTTGCCGGAGCTACGGAGTTCATCCTTTTTGGAATGCAATCTCTGTCGATAGGAACGGAGTCATATGGGGAAACCTGGTGCAGTGAAGTCAATACTTCGCATTTAAACCCTTTTTTCTGTCGTTACACAGGGTCTGCAAATAATTTCTCCATACCTCTCTAAAATGATTTTGTGCTATCATTCTCTGATCGATTTTCATTTCTCAACGTTCTCATTTCATTAAGGGCTTTTACATTCTAATTTCCCTGAGTGTTTTTATGTTCTTATGTATTTTACTACTACTAAGTTTTAATTTCTTTGAGTGCTTGTAAACACCTTTTTCCCTGTATTATTGAATACTTCTTGCTTTTAGCAATAACTTCTTCTTTCTCACAGTAATATTAACTTATTATTTCATTATACATATTACTGATGCTGCTACTTCTGCTACTACCACACCTTCTTGGTCCCAGTAGAGCATATTAACTCAATTGTCATTCACAACCGTATTCTATTTTGTACCATCTTCTTCAGCTTGATCAATGAGACTCAGATATCTCGTAACTTTTTATTTTGAAATGTAAATACTATATAGCTTGTGCAGACCGTAGGGTATGAAGTGACTGTCACTTCATATTTCAATACCCAAGTATGCAGGAGGTAGAATGACCACTTATTTCCTTACTTGTGAAACGTTGGGTTAATGAAATTAACCCACACCCATTTTGCAAGTCCGATTTCAAAAAACTTATTGTTCATCCCCACACACTTATTCAACTTGTCTTTGTTCTATTCTCGTCGCTCTGTACCATCAGTCGTGTTTTGTATCACCTTCACGACCGTCTCTGTGACCAAACTCATCAGATTACATCACACCATAGATGTAGGAGTTAGGAATGTTTGAACGTTCATGTGAAATACAATCAAACCACTTCATTGATCACATGTTTGTGAAGCGAAACAGACCTTTGTTGAAAAGATAACAGTGGCCACTCAATAGAAGACGTAGCCAGAAAGAAGAAAGTATGTGGAAATACACTGTGAGAATGTCGTTCACTTCCCTCTTTCTTCGCGTACACATATTTCTGTTCTTCCTGTACTGAAGGAATAAAAACCACAAGGAAATTCCGACAAACTAATACATCAGAGAAGGGTAATTTTGTGCTTGTAAAGTAAATCTTGAAGCTGACATCATTAAAATAAAAGCCAGGTAAGGGTAGAAACACGCGTCCGTCATTTGTATCATTTGGAGAGCTTAAGTCTTTCAAGTCTTGCACTACATAAAGGTTAGGGTAGAAGTGTTGAGTATATATGCACTTGATTGACTTACTATATCCCTCATGTCGGTAAGTCGTCTGTGTGTTAACGTGATCCGAATGGTAACGGTAAACCCTACCTTTCATGTCGTAAGACGTGTCTAGGAAGGAAAGGGCGCTGGATATCACATATTGTGAGAAAACAAACTCAGCTAAAAGAATATGACTCAACAAACATAAACATCACATCTTCTTCTTCTTTGCGTTCGTTCTTTACGACCAATTTTAATCACTCTTTGTGATATGTTTGATCTTTGCCAAGAACGTGTATACGTTGCACATTGGTTTGGTAAGCCCCTAAACGCATAGATTTCTACAAGTTTAGGACATGTGCATCCGATTTCAGCCAAACCTCCTTAGTCGCCTCTTACGACATGCATGGCAGGTAACAGTGGTTCTATTCTTTACACCCCAAATTTGGGCCCCGGTAACCACTCGGGCGACATCACCACAACTAAAAGAAACACATTTAGAGTGATTGGAGACATGATAAGAATATGGCTGGATAAAAACGAATAATGAATGTGTGTTGAGAACATGCACCTCGAACGGAGCTCAAATATTTATTATATTATTTTTCTTGTATATGTTTTAATTTATATTTTCAATATGAGCAGATTGGAACAAGTTGTCATTCGGAGCCTTATAACAGGACACACTTGACTCCGAAGTAACATGTATACAAAATTCTAGATTGTCAATTCAACCATGGGGACAGGCACACCCATACTGTAGAACATATACTTCAAGACTGCCCCGAATATGATATACTGAGACAAACTCACTGACTATCGAAACAACACTAGCAAGAAAACAACACAGATATATGTGTGCGCTATAAAAGTCATGGAAGCGTACACAAGAGACAACATTAAATACATAGACAACATTTCAGGTGACGGAAGGAAGGAAGGAAGATAATTGCTGCATATTATGAGGCTGACGCCGGTCATCTTGCACAGAATATAGTTTTCCAGGACTGCTGTCATGGGAGCCAAGTTCCTGAAGGGACAAACAACTTGATGAGGATGATGATTATGACACTGTATCGTGATTCATTACTCACTTTGTTTAAAGGTGTTTTAAAGCTGAAGGATTGGCTTCATTGCACCGGATTTTACCCCATATGGCTCGGTCCCTCTCCGCAGAGATGGCACGCTACCTGCCGAGAGTAGTGCATGAACTCCGTAGCTCCGACAACAATCATAGGGGTATCTGGGGAAAAGTGCACTTGTGAACAGAACGGCGCGGTCCAGATTCGAACCTTCGACTCGCAAGACAAGAGCTTAGCCTCAGATACTTTGTATGTATCTGTAACACTGCACAAATATATTTTGCTGCCGCCTAGCCCCACAAGTTTCTATATATGAAAATAGAGAGGAATGAATTATCTTGTGTTACAATAACAAAATAAAATTTTATTTCGTTTTTAGTCACAGATTTTAATTTTAGGGCCGTTAGAATTTTATTGTTGTATTCTATATGTAGTGTGCTGTGAAAGAAGGGAGATTCGTCACTTGTTGTATCCTTTGCTTTATAAAGGCCTTTTGGTCGAAACGTTGTGTCTTGTTTTTGTATTTTGTAAAACTACAGTACTTTGTTTTTCATGTTTCGCCATTATAATAGTAAACAATGTCTGCAATTCAACATTTTAATAAACAGGAAGAGGTTTCCTTTTGCTGCGAACAAGACGCGCTATCATTTGCATCATCATACATTTGCGTTTCAATTTCAGCCAGCGATCCATCCCGAAGCTCAACCTAAATGTATTGTAGCAAAATTCAATGCACGCCAACGTTATTTATCCTATCTTTCCCAAGATCATTTCTGCAAATTACTTAAATTTTATTCTTCCATCGATGGAGTTATTATTACACCACACCAACAGTCAAACTTGCTCCAATTTCTCAGACTGCGGGTAACTTCAAATTATCTTTCATTTTGTCCTATCGGACATTTAGACTCCGGTCTGATCTGAGCCACTTGATTTTGCAGCGGAAATAGTTTACCACTGTTTTTATACATGTTTTTCAAATGTATTTTTCTGTTTGAAATGTCAAAGATCATAATATTTCTTCAAACGCTTGAGAACCCACTGTGAGTACCTTGCTGACCCCAGTATGGAAACCGCTGGTCTAGCCCATACTCTTACACTGCTATATTATACTGCGAATATATATTGCATTAATCACTAGTTATAACACATTTACATGTGCGCCACGAGAGAGAATGTCAAAGTATCACTAGTCTCTCAGACATTTCTAATCTATGCTCTATCTAGTATACGCTAATGCAATCTATTCTACACTCAGTCAGTTTCTGGTGGTAAATATTGCAACTTAATTGTGTGGTAATGAGTCTATGGTCACCAATGCTTACTTATTGCATCCATCACTTCGGAAAGTAATATGTACTATTATTTATTATAGAGATGAATAATAAGTATGACATGTTCACGAAGATTGTATAACACACTTTGCTAGTCTTTTCTTCAAGTGTTTCTACAGTATGTATTTATACAGTGTGCTCAAGATATAAGTGACCCGACTGACAAATCAAAAGTTGCCAGTTACGCATTGCGTTTTGTCTATTTACTATTTACACCGGTTCTGACTAGCTCGTCCTACGTCATATTGGTTCATCGCCCCTTCCCGCACCATAATTACACACCATCACAAAAATACTCGCGTACTTGACATATACCACGTCATAATTTAACCATCTCATTTTCATAAATATATGCCAGATTGCTTCCCTTGACAGGCTACTTTTATCTTGAACACCCTATATAATGGAAAGCTAAAATAAAAGAAATAACAGAGCACCTCATCTATTTAGGTAGCAATTTTGATTGCACAGGAAATGTTAAAAAGAAATTATGATACGAATTGGCAAAGCAACATCAGATTTTAAAAGTCTAATAAAATATGGAACTGCAAGTTATATAGTATTAAACTAAATTACGAATTTTCAATTCAAATGTTGTATCAATCCTAACATGCCAGCGAGAGTTAAAAAATGACTAAAGATATAGAAAGCAAATTGAATTCATTTGGAAATAGATGTCTGCGAAAAATATTGAATATAAAATGGGACCAATTTAAGAGAAGTGATGAAATCAGAGAAATGTCTGGTTAACCACTATTAACAACTGTTATAAGAAGGAGAAGATGGAGATATGTTGGACAAACCTTGAGAACAAATGATCAAATAATACCAAAACAGGCATCGAAGTAAGATACAAAGGTTTCAAGAAAGAGAAGACGCCCTAGGAAGACAAGCGAACTTACTTGAGAGAGGCAAGAAATATCGGTCTCAATTCCATGGTAGAAATTGATATAGGGGAAGACTGCAGTAAAACTATGTAGCAATGGCGAAACGCGTAATAACAAAGTACTGTAGTTCTACAAAAATACAAAAACATGTTCTTTTGATGATCGAAGTCGATTTGCTCTAGAGAATCGTTTTATTTCGTTATTTGGTACCTTGCGACCTCATGGACCTCACTACATTCCTATGCTTCTTAGTACTTTCTCTTCTCATTCTCCATATTCTATATGTGTATATGTTAAACATATATAAGTTATATATATATATTTTGATTTTTATTGTTTCTCTTTTTTCTACTTCTAGTTTTTGCATTTATTTCGTTATTCGTTTTTAGTCACAGATTTTCATTTTAGCGCCGTTATGGTGTATCTGTCGTAGTCTATATGTAGTGTGCTGTGAAATTCGTCACTCCTGTTGTATCCTTTGCTTGATAACGGCCTTTTGGTCGAAACGTTGCTGTGTATTGTTATTGTGTTTGTATTTTGTAAAATTACAGTACTTTGTTATTATGTGTTTCGCCATTGGAAGAGATATGAGCGAGGTACCCAGAATAGATCCGTATGGAGAAATTACATGCAGGCCCTATGTAACGTATAACGGTACGAGAGAAATTATTAATGAGTCTATGGTCACAAATGCTTATTTATTGTATCCGTCACTTGGGAAAGTAATACTATTTGGTATAGAGATGAATAATCAATACTCCTTCGACGAACGCGTCATATCGACCACTTGTTAAACCACTCTTTGTGGTTTGTGTGTGATCTGAGCCTAAGAGCGATTGTACGTTGTGCCAGCTATGCACCTACAAGTAGACCAGCACATCCTATTTCTGCGACGTTTTTTTTATTTACTAGGGTAGCTTCCTTAGGTACCTACCTCAGTCGCCTCTTACGACATGTCTTATAGGTCGCAGTGTTGCTATTCTTTGCTCCCTTGAGAGCTTGGCAACACACGAACAGAACGATCCGTACAAGTAGGTAGAAGATGTACACGAAGATTGTATAACATAGTTTGGTAGCCTTTTCTTGAAGTGTTTCTTCAATACATAACATTATATTATCCTGACTCTGTCGTTTTGAGATTTGCTTGACTCTTGAACTTATTCACATATACATTAAACTGAATGCAATTGACTTTTATGCACTCGTGGCAGGCATGCACATATGTGCTAGGTCCCTTTCCTGCTAGCTAAAAATGTCTGCTTCAGAACATTCTTAAACACTTACTTACTTGTAGCAGTGTCACTACAATAATACTTCAATCTTCTTCTTCCAACGCTACATATCGACCAGTTGTTAACCACTCTTTGTGATTTGTATGTGATGTGAGCTTAAGAGCGAGTGTACGTTGTGACAGTTATGCGCCTACAAGTAGGTCAGCATATCCGATTTCTGCGACACTTGATTTACTAGGGTAGCTTCCCTAAACCCTACCTCAGTCTCCTCCTACGCCATGCCTTGTATGTTGCAGTGTTACTATTCTTTGCTCCCCTTGCGAGCCCCGGCAAATTTAGTATAATATATATATATATATATATATATATTTTTTTGATCGCAACATGCACGCTCACAGAGAGAGAGTGACAGTGGTGGGTTGTTGATCAAGTCCCTGCGTGTGATCTATTTTGCACTTGCTAAGTGGAAGGATTCGATCATTTTTGTTTGACCTGCTATTACTATAATTATCATTCGATCTAGTACAGTGATTGTTACACATGTACTTTTCGATACCATCTGATATCTATTGATACATGTCGCACTGATGTACGCATGCAGCTCACTCACAGCATTATCAGTGTTTATCAAAACATGTACAAGTGTTTGTGTGAACATGAACAAGTGTTTGTGCGAACATGAACAAGTGTTTGTGTGAACATGAACACTATAATAATACGTGATCTAATACAACTCAGGTTAGAAACAATCAAGTTGTCACTTGCTAAAAGCTTTAAAAGCTAGTCCCAGTTATAGATCCAATCAAAAGATTTCGGTATGGACAAATATGATTACATGTTTCAGCGTGTCATTTCTAAGAAATGAGACCGAGTCATATGGGAAAACCTGGTGCAAGGAAGTCAATCCTTTGTATTTAGAAGAGTCCATTCTCCTTCCCATCCTTAAATTTGAAGATACAATTTAATGTCTGAAGTCAGAGTAAGGCTCGTCTGAATGGCGAGTGACTCTGGTGATATGAAAAGCAAGCCATGAAGCAAAAGTCAGTCAGGGGTACCATGATTTCGCCTCTTCATAGCGGGCGAACGACCAAAAAAAAAAAACCCACACGTTACGGTTGCAGTTGATTTAGTTTAGAAAGAAGGACATACATACGAAGTTAATGAGTTCAGAACACACAGAGAGACACGATGAAAGAGTACAGAAACACTTTGAATGAACCACCTGAGTGCACTGTGATGACTTTTGTCATACACTTGCTAACATAAACAAACTGAACATAATAGTGAACTAAATAAACTGAACAGACGGATTCAGCAACTTATATCACAACCCACTATATGTTAGGTCAGACGGTTTAGAAATGGAGACATCAGGAAAAAAAGTGGGTACATATCAGTACTGAACTTCACCAAGAAACAACAAATTAAATGGTTCGGCCACCGACGCAGATTACCAACAGACAGTTCGCCTCAAAGAGTAATGATACAGTGAATACAATGCAAAAGGTCGTCCACGCAGAAGTTGGACCTCAGAGATAACAGAGGCAGTGAAAAACACTTGTTTATGGTGCGCATGCAAAAGCCCGTTCTGTAAATCTCTTCTTATCCTGACGCTGTGTAACAAAACAGGTTTATAGAAAAGTTTAAAAAATCTAACATTTTAAAATAGTTTAATAATTCGCCCGTGTGTTGCCGGGCCTCTCAGTGGGAGCAAAGAATAGTAACACTGCGACCTACAATGTATGACGTAAGAGACGACCCTAGTAAATAAAAATAGTCGCGGAAATCTGATGTGCTGGTCTACTTGTAGGCGCATAACTGGCACAACGTACAATCGCTCTTAGGCTCGGATCACATTGAAATAACAAAGAGTGGTTTAACAAGTGATCGCTATAGAACGTTCGAAAAAGAAGTAGTTTAATATTTGTGATGACGAATGTACTGTGAAATGATTGTCGACAAAACCCGCACCAAAATACGTGCCTAAAACTTGTAATTAGAGATTGCTGACATGATAATTTTTTGAATTGTAACAATTTGCAAGCATCCTGTCTTTATCACATTTGGCTAATTTTGATATACATGTGAGATATAGCAGTTAGAGACAGTCGACGATACCTGCCGCGACAGTCGATACATTCAACTTTACTAATAATTAATTTTTAGATGTCACTGGTGATTATGAGCAGTTGACAAGAAAATGATCAAACTAATCATGAAACATGACTCAATTTTCAAGAAGTTGCTTCTGAGAATCAATTCTTAATTACACAATTCCTTCTTCTCTTTCTCTCTCTTTCTCTTCCCCCTTTTTCCTCTCTCCTTCCCCCGTTCTTACTTACTTATTCCTCCCGCTCCTCGTAGAGCAGAGGGTCTCAACAGTTGTTCCCGCTTTTCCCGGTCCCTGCTGTTTTCTTTATAGTCTCCATGATAGTGAGCGCCCTTAAGCTCTTCAAGAAGACTTCCCGTTCTATGTCGGGTAAATTTACAAGTATACTTTATACTTTTATCTCAGCCTACCATATCTTATGCTTCTACATGTACAACGTTCATGCTCCAATGACGCCTTGTCATCTTACCTTGCCCAGAATACGGATCCGTCCAAGTTTGCACTATATGTTCTCAATACCCACCCAACCTCCTTTAATGAGTGTTTGACTCAATTTCTATTTTCTAAATGTCTAGAATGTCAACCAAAAGAAATTAACAGATTATGACTTATTGGTCTGTATATTTCAGTGGACCAGTTGGAGATTACGTCACATGTTTACTGTACCTTCCAAAAACAAACGATACAAATTGTTTGTAAACTGGGAGGAGGAATTTATTACCTGTTTACAAACTGGAAATAATAATTAACATATTTGATAATGAAAATCTGAGGCGACACGGGTTTCTGCATTCAATACAATCTTAGAGAACAAAAGGCTGATGTCGACTCACGTCGTGTTCATGAACTGCTCAGTTCGAGGTGACTACGACGCCGTAACTAGTACATGACAGCAACCGGAGAGGGGCGGGGTGAATTATAACTCATCATTGGCCGTTTGTCTCAGGAGTCAATAGGTTTTGCGTCAAGTAATTTGTTCTGTACTGAATCACAGCGTTTCTTGTGGATGTAATGGCCTATTCTGGAGTGGCAATTCCTGTCACATTTGCTGCAGGTAAAACTGGAGCTGATACATAGGATTTGTCTGCCTTTTGCCTCCATATGTGATGTTGTTTTTCATCTTTTCCTTTTGAGTCGCTCTTATTTTCAATTATAACTAATAATGTTGTATGTAACCCATAAGGTTCGAAAACTAGGCATCTGTTCTAAATAGAAATATGCTGCTCATCCCTTTTTGCAGGATGTAGGATGTAAATAAATTTAATATTAATCTTCTTTGAACGTCCATATCGGCCACTTGTTAAACCACTCTGTGTGATTTGTATGTGATCTGAGCCTAAGAGCAATTTTACGTTGTGCCACTTATGAGCTCCACAAGTAGGCGCTTTTTATTTACCAGGGTAACTTCCCTAGGCCCCTACATCAGTCACCTCATACGACATGCCTTGTAGATCGCATTGTTACTATTCTTTGCTACCCCTGTGGGCTCCACCAACACACGGGCGTAATGCTAATCAAACCTTTGACAAGCTGGCGCGAGAATCAGTCCCCCAGTCATAAAAACTAACTATGTGACGACATTGCTAATTTATATTAATAAGGTTAATTTAAGAGTTAAGTGGTCCCGTAATATCATCTTGTGGGCCAAGAACACATCTCGTTTTCATCACTAAGCCCTGGGTTTTCCACGGTTTGTCTATGTAACCAGATAGTATATTAATTGCATCGTGCTCTCTCTCCCCACGTTGAAGGCCAGAAGTAGCCATTGCTATCAAGTGTTGCTAGTGTGTGTTGTACATAACTCATATCTTCTATGTGAGTCAGTAAGGCTTCACTGTCCCCAGGAACGATTTAGAAGATAAAGTTTGTCTACACTTGCTGCTGAAGTGATCACTTGTTCTCTCCGCTTGAATGTTTGCTGTGTACACGAGGATGTGCTTTTTTATTTAGGGTTAAATATAATAGGGAGACTTGGGATGTTAGCTTACTTTATTTGTATGTGACGACATAGGGGAAGATTGTAATATAACTAAATACCACCATTGCCTGGATATTGAAAGGTCGTCATTTCTAGACGCTTCTTTTTTGGATTCTTTCAGTAAGTTATGTAATCTGTACTTATTGTGTATTTCATCATCGTCATTCGTTTTGTACACATAAAACTTGGATTCCCCACAACGAGGTAATTTTTTTTCTTTCATGTTTTTTGGCATACGCGCTCTGATATAACCACCTTATCTTCTTCGCTAGAGCCCTTACTTTCTAACTAGGCGCATGATCCCAGGATCAAATTCCCGAACTAGAGTAGAATTGTTTTCTACCTTATGGTTCTCAGGTCATCCCAGCTTCAATTCCGTGCCATAAACCACAAACTCTAAAAACTGGGCATGAGAACTGACGGGAAAACCTCTGACCTAGATTCAGCTGCGATGGAATCTATATATGTTTTATATTGAACACTGCAAGCTTTTTTGTCATTTTATTCAATTCTGTGAGTTTATGGTTATTTATTGGTAACAAATATTCATAATATTGATATTCCTTATTGTTAAACTTAACTTGTTGCATTATACAATTTTTATTTAGCATTTTGTGTTCATTTTAAAATGAATTCGTCTATATACAACAATACTGGAGTATACAATACACGTGGTGTAGTTGTGGTCTGATTTTCCATAATTCTTACTTGAGTCCGCAGGACCATAAGTTTATATGCGTTTCTATACAACAGAATTCCCGTGAAAGTTGACAAATAACAATTTAAAATGTCCCTCATTTAGATTGCCAGTAGAACCTGATACAGCAGAATTTCAGTGAAAGTTGAATTTAGTTTAAATCTAGTTGTAATATTTCACCACTTTTAAAGTTGCATTTGTTATCCTTTTACTCTGATCTTCCGAGCCCACATAAAATGTCCCTCATTTCGATTGCCAGTAAAACCTGATACAATTGAATTCCGTGGAAGTTGAAAAATAACAATTGGCAAATTAAATTTATTCAGTATTAACTTATCGACGTGTTTAAAAAAAAAAAAATGCCCGAACGTGAATCGAGCGCATGTAGCGTATGTCTATGTAATGTATGCCGACCACGTTATCAACTACCCTACAGAAAATAATAAATAAACGTGTTTAAGATACTTTACAATAATAGTGATGTTATCATAGCATTATATCACCAGGACTTGAGCGGAAAGTAATAATTTGGTTGTAATATCTTTGTTAACGTCTGTATGTAGTGTGATGTGACATTCGTCATTTTGTTGTATTGTTTGCTTGATAAAGGCCTTGTTGGTCGAAACGTTGCTGTGTTCATTGTTTTTGTATTTTGTACAACTACCTTACTTTGTGATTACGCGTTTCACCGAAAGTAACAACATGATCACGTGACCGGGAACGTCGTGAAAACTTGGATATACATTTTCGGCGATTTCTATGCAAAATGACCTTGTGCGTTTAGTTGGGAATATGGTTTTAGAAAGGAACAAATAGTTCAGTTTGATAATTTTTCCCTCTTCGTATCTCTGAAAGCTACCTTCTTGTCAAATTTCAAGTCCGTAGGATGTCCAGATATCTCCAAACAATTGAGACAGACATACAATGTAATTCAACTGATTCTGTTATATCATGTTATATTATCCAGTGAGACCACTATATCCTTGTCGTACTAATTTAGTTTTTACCACTCCTTATCCTCATCATAAAGAATAGTATCACATATAAGAAAGCTAATATATATATATATTTATATATATATGTCATCATCAAGGTGCGTTTCCTTTATAGGACGTTGCTCTCTTTGCAACGCATCTGAAATTCACTATGTCTCTAACCAGTTTACCCACTTCGCCTATGGTCATATTCATGGTTTCTTTATTATCTTGTAGCCATGTTCTTGGTCTGCGTCCTAGGACCTTCGCCTCCAATATTATTCTCTCCAGACCATCTTTGATGTGATCAAAGTAACTAATTTTTCTGTATAGTATATTGTTTATCAGTTAATTGTCTTTAACATTCAGTTCTTTCAGGACATCAATGTTCTTCCTCTTTCTGTCCATGATAATCATTGGATCTTTCTGTAACATATATAAACTAACTTTCAAATGACAGAATCGAAAGAGAGCTTATGTTAGCTGTTTAGTTATCAGTTATATATCAGTTATTAGAGTTGTATGGTTGCAGATAAGCTGTTGAGTGAATATGTTTAACATGTATTCGACGATTTAGTGACTGGTGTGCATATAATAAATGCCTTTATTGCTTGCTCTGTTTGCATAGGAAATATTGGGTCAGGACACACTGACTTGGAATTGTCCTCGAATTTCTTCCTGATGTCTGTCAGACAGGTTTATTTAAATAGACAGATGTGTGTTACATGTATGTTGTTAACTCGATGAGATAAACTATTGGCTGAGCCACGATCAATTCAGCTCAGATCTGTCTGCAAGTTTTTTTTCTTCTTGAAAACAATACAACCAACATCATGTTCAGTATTCAGCCTTTATAATGTGTCTACGTCTGCTTCGTAACCAGTTGTATCTGGTCCATGTCTGGGTTAATAGAGGATTGATTGATAGTACAGGGTTTTTAATGATTGAGAGGACGGGGATTTGATTGATGGAAAGGACGGAGTTTTGATTGATTGAGAGGGCAGGGTTTTGATTGATGGAAAGGACAGGACTTTGATTGATTGAAAGGACGGAGTTTTGATTGATGGAAAGGACGGAATTTTGATTGATTGAAAGGACATAGTTTTGATTGATGGAAAGGACAGGGTTTTGATTGATTGAAATGACAGAGTTTTGATTGATGGAAAGGACAGAGTTTTGATTGATTGAAAGGACAGAGTTTTGATTGATGGAAAGGACAGTGTTTTGATTGATTGAAAGGACAGAGTTTTGATTGATGAGGACAGGGTTTTGATTGATTGAAAGGACAGAGTTTTGATTGATGGAAAGGAGGGAGTTTTGATTGATGGAAAGGACAGAGTTTTGATTGATGGAAAGGACAGGGTTTTGATTGATGGAAAGGAAGTTTTGATTGATGGAAAGGACAGGGTTTTGATTGATGGAAAGGACAGTGTTTTGATTGATGGAAAGGACAGGGTTTTGATTGATGGAAAGGAAGGAGTTTTGATTGATGGAAAGGACAGAGTTTTGATTGATGGAAAGGACAGAGTTTTGATTGATGGAAAGGACAGAGTTTTGATTGATGGAAAGGACAGAGTTTTGATTGATGGAAAGGACAGAGTTTTGATTGATGGAAAGGACAGAGTTTTGATTGATGGAAAGGACAGGGTTTTGATTGATGGAAAGGACAGAGTTTTGATTGATGGAAAGGACAGAGTTTTGATTGATGGAAAGGACAGAGTTTTGATTGATGGAAAGGACAGGGTTTTGATTGATGGAAAGGGTTTAACTTTTCTCCTCTACGAATAACTATATGTGATCCTATCTCTGTATTACACAAAGAAGATCTCAGATCACCAACTTCGTGGTTCCAGCGGATATCACCGATGTAATTATGAGAGTGATGAAAATTGTTGTTGGTTGGTAGCAGCCGTGTCCCCTGGTAACAGAGACCACAGTAGCAGCTTACTGTATTTTGAACTTTAGATTCTGCCATTTGAAACGTCAGTGTATATGTGTATATTAGCTTTCTTATATTATGTAACTTTTCTTTATGAGGAGGATAAGAAGTGGAACAAACTACATTAGTACGACGACAAGGGTATAGTATAGTCTCACTGGGGACACATGTCAGACAATGAAATGGATTATCATGGACACTTATTTCTTCTTATACGCAACAAAGCCAAGCTATGAGATCACTTTTTTTTTTTTTTTTAAACACGTCTAGACGAATTTTTATACAAAAAGCGGGCTTCCCTTGGGTTCTTCTCCTTTGTGATTTGATTCATATGCCCAGTCTAGACTATGAGATCAGTTGTCGCTATTAATCTGCACTTCAGTTGCTAGGTACCTCTATTGGTATTAAGTCACAATATAGGCTTTGTCCATCTGTTACTGATAGCAAGATTCTGCATATGATCTGAACAGCTTTCTACCAATAGTGAAACATAACAAGTGTTACCCACCTATGTTACTGACGTGTAGCAAGATTACGCACATGATCTGTACAGCTTTCTACCAATAGTGAAACATAACAAGTGTTACCCACCTATGTTACTGGCGTGTAGCAAGATTTTGCATATGATCTGAACAGCTTTCTACCAATAGTGAAACATAACAAGTGTTACCCACCTATGTTACTGGCGTGTAGCAAGATTACGCACATGATCTGTACAGCTTTCTACCAATAGTGAAACATAACAAGTGTTACCCACCTATGTTACTGGCGTGTAGCAAGATTTTGCATATGATCTGAACAGCTTTCTACCAATAGTGAAACATAACAAGTGTTACCCACCTATGTTACTGGCGTGTAGCAAGATTTTGCATATGATCTGAACAGCTTTCTACCAATAGTGATACATAACAAGCGTTATACACCTATGTTACTGACTTGTAGCTAAGATTCCGCCCATGATCTGTACAACTTTCCATCGCTTGTGCCAAATCTCATAAAAAATAAAATAGAAAACTCTAAAGCTAATGAATCGTTGTCAATATATCCCAACGACGTCCACATACTAGCATTTCATAAACGTATTCCAAATACTTATACACATGCCTGCACATAACGATGATTCGGTTACATGAAGTGTTTCATATACATAGCATGTACAGTGCGGGAATCCTATAGGATAACACAATTTATTGGAATTAACACAATGCGTGTCCGATGCCGTTTTCATAGTGTAGTGCTCAGTCATGTGGAAATATTGTCAATGTTCATAAATAAAGCGCACCACGTATAAGTAGATTGTCAGAAAAGTATTAGAAACAAGGAAAACACTTTATATTTGTCTGAAATAAGTGTTAGAAACCAGGAACACACTTTCTGTTTATTTGTCAGAAATAAGTATTAGAAACCAGGAACACACTTTCTGTTTATTTGTCTGAAATAAGTATTAGAAACCAGGAACACACTTTCTGTTTGTTTGTCAGAAATGAGTATTAGAAACCAGGAAGATACTACTTTTTTATTTGTCAGAAATGAGTATTAGAAACCAGGAAGACACGTTTTGTTTGTCAGAAACGAGTATTAGAAACCATGAAGACACCTTTTCTTGTTTATTTGTCAGAAATGAGTGTTGCAAACCAGGAAGACACTTTTTGTTTATTTTGTCAAATATTAGAAACCAGGAACACACTTTCTGTTTGTTTGTCAGAAATGAGTATTAGAAACCAGGAACACACTTTCTGTTTGTTTGTCAGAAATGAGTAATAGAAACCAGGAAGATACTTTTTTTTATTTGTCAGAAATGAGTATTAGAAACCAGGAAGATACTACTTTTTTATTTGTCAGAAATGAGTATTAGAAATTAGGAAGACACGTTTTGTTTGTCAGAAATGAGTACTAGAACTAGGAAGACACGTTTTGTTTGTCAGAAATGAGTACTAGAACTAGGAAGACACGTTTTGTTTGTCAGAAATGAGTATTAGAAACTAGGAAGACACGTTTTGTTTGTCAGAAACGAGTATTAGAAATCATGAAGACACCTTTTCTTGTTTATTTGTCAGAAATGAGTGTTGCAAACCAGGAAGACACTTTGTTTATTTCGTCAAATATTAGAAACCAGGAACACACTTTCTGTTTGTTTGTCAGAAATGAGTATTAGAAACCAGGAACACACTTTCTGTTTGTTTGTCAGAAATGAGTATTAGAAACCAGGAACACACTTTCTGTTTGTTTGTCAGAAATGAGTAATAGAAACCAGGAAGATACTTTTTTTTATTTGTCAGAAATGAGTATTAGAAACCAGGAAGATACTACTTTTTTATTTGTCAGAAATGAGTATTAGAAATTAGGAAGACACGTTTTGTTTGTCAGAAATGAGTACTAGAACTAGGAAGACACGTTTTGTTTGTCAGAAATGAGTATTAGAAACTAGGAAGACACGTTTTGTTTGTCAGAAACGAGTATTAGAAACCATGAAGACACCTTTTCTTGTTTATTTGTCAGAAATGAGTGTTGCAAACCAGGAAGACACTTTTTGTTTATTTTGTCAAATATTAGAAACCAGGAAGACACTTTATATTTGTCAGAAATGAATATTAGAAACCAGAAACACACTTTCTGTTTGTTTGTCAGAAATGAGTATTAGAAACCAGGAACACACTTTCTGTTTGTTTGTCAGAAATGAGTATTAGAAACCAGGAACACACTTTCTGTTTGTTTGTCAGAAATGAGTAATAGAAACCAGGAAGATACTTTTTTTTATTTGTCAGAAATGAGTATTAGAAACCAGGAAGATACTACTTTTTTATTTGTCAGAAATGAGTACTAGAACTAGGAAGACACGTTTTGTTTGTCAGAAATGAGTACTAGAACTAGGAAGACACGTTTTGTTTGTCAGAAATGAGTATTAGAAACTAGGAAGACACGTTTTGTTTGTCAGAAACGAGTATTAGAAACCATGAAGACACCTTTTCTTGTTTATTTGTCAGAAATGAGTGTTGCAAACCAGGAAGACACTTTTTGTTTATTTTGTCAAATATTAGAAACCAGGAAGACACTTTATATTTGTCAGAAATGAATATTAGAAACCAGAAACACACTTTCTGTTTGTTTGTCAGAAATAAGTATTAGAAACCAGGAACACACTTTTTGTGTTTATTTGTCAGAAATAAGTATTAGAAACCAGGAACACACTTTCTGTTTGTTTGTCAGAAATGAGTATTAGAAACCAGGAAGACACTTTGTTTGTCAGAAATGAGTAATAGAAACCAGGAAGATACTTTTTTTTATTTGTCAGAAATGAGTATTAGAAACTAGGAAGACACGTTTTGTCAGAAATGAGTATTAGAAACTAGGAAGACACGTTTTGTCAGAAATGAGTATTAGAAACTAGGAAGACACGTTTTGTCAGAAATGAGTATTAGAAACTAGGAAGACACGTTTTGTCAGAAATGAGTACTAGAAACCAGGAACATACTACTTTTTTATTTGTCAGAAATGAGTATTAGAAACTAGGAAGACACTACTTTTTTATTTGTCAGAAATGAGTATTAGAAACCATGAAGACACGTTTTGTTTGTCATAAATGAGTATTAGAAACCAGGAAGACACCTTTTCTTGTTTATTTGTTAGAAATGAGTGTTGCAAACCAGGAAGACACTTTTTGTTTATTTTGTCAAATATTAGAAACCAGGAAGACATTTTTGTCACGCAGATATGATATTTGTAAATATACAGTACATCTATTTCCATCTGGTGATAGACAACGATAAAGCTTAAAATCAACGCATGTTAGATGAGATATAATATATGAAATGTAGCAGACAATAGCAGATAAGATAGAATATCAAATAAAACACTAAGAACAAGCTGAAATAAAACGGAATCAAGAACTACTTGTTTGCACATATATATACTTATTATTATTCGAACGATCCATATCAGCCGTTTGTTAAACAACTCTTTGTGATTTGTATTTGATCTGCGCTTAATAGCGATTGTACGTTGTACCAGATATGCGCCTACAAGTAGATCAGCACAACTGATGTCTGCGACGCTTTTTATTTACTAGAGTAGCTTCCCTAGGCCCCTACCTCAGTCTCTCCCTTTCGACATGCCTTGTAGGTCGCATTATTCTTTGCTTCCCTTACTTGTCCCAGCACCATACGAACAATATATGTATACACGCGTATACATTCCGTCAGCGTGAAGTTTATATTTGAACAAGCAAGAAAACATACACACATTGTAGCAAACATATGATTATCATTTCCTAAACAGAACAAACGACATCATGCGTAGGTGCACATATAAGTGCGCACACAAATACAAGATAACAGGACAGAACACACACAATTCAAACACCATCTGCGTCACTTTATCGCCTGCAGGCAAGATCTAACTTTGTTTCTCGGTTTGAAAATATTTAATTATGACTTCTGTTGACACGTTATTTTTCCATTATTATTAATTGGACTTGTTCTTACTCTGCACTGCGTCCAGAGCTTGTCTGCATAGTACGGTAACAGTTTACTTCCTGGATAGTTCTAACCTTGTAACTATTGAACTTTCTCATCTTTGGGTTTCCGGCAATCTGATGTACGAGTATAATGGCATCGATTTGTACGAAATTCTGCGCTGACAAAGACTTAGTTGCCGTTTTTAAAAAAATAAATAAATAACGAGGCTTGTTCAAACAATCATTTAACGATGATAACGTTTTAACGTGATTATTGAGTTGATTGAAGATGAAACATGATAGAGAGATACCGAGTGTGTGATCTATCTTATTTATCTATCTATATATCTATATTATAGAGACACTGACTGTGTGTGTGATCTATCTATCTACCGATATATCTATATTAGAGACAATGCGTGTGGGATATCTATCTATCTATCTATCTATCTATCTATCTATCTATCTATCTATCTATCTATCTATCTATCTATCTATCTATCTATCCATCTATCTATCTATCTTAGAGACACTGCTAGTGGGTATATATCTATCTGTATGTTTGTCTATATTATAGAAACAGTAAGTGTGATGTATATATATATATGTGTGTGTGTATATATATTATAGAGACACACCGACCAACTGCATAATTCTGCATCCGGCCCTCGAAGCAAAAAAAAAAAAGATAGCATTTCCCTGACTTATGGTGTGAATTGTTACAATACAAACAACAAAGACACACTTAAAGTAACTTTCTCCAGACTCCTACTAGAGTAGCTCGTCTATAGTATTTTTTATTTGGATAAAAGGGCTGGCTGTTCCGTGTGGGATCAACTCTAGACCCCATACAGATAGACCCCATAACTACGCATGGAAGAAAGATATGGGATGGTATAGTGAGTGAAACATCAATAGCACTGTGAGTTACGATAGAAAAACCAAACAGCAACAAAAAAGTCAGTAACTAATGGAATGAACACCAAACAACAGCAAAAAAGCCAGTAACAGATGGAATCAACCTCAACAACAGGGAAAAAGCCAGCAACAAATGGGATAAAAACCCCAACAAATTAGGATGAAAACCAAACTACGAAAAAACCCAGTAACGAATGGGATGAAAACCAAACAACTACAAACAAACAAAAAACTAGTAACACATAGAAGAAAAACCAACTACAAAACAAAAGTCAGTAAAAATGAATTAAAAAACCAAACTACAAAAGAAGAAAAGACTAGTAACACATAGAAGAAAAACCAACTACAAAAAAAAAAAAAAAAGTTGATAACAAATGGGATGTGATGGGGACAATTGCATAATGATTGACACATCCCTAGTTCGTATCTCTGTCTCTGACATTTTTCAACTTATCTTATCTTATGTTCCCCTTGATCTATCTTTTTTTCTCTTTTTCTTATGACATTTGTTAGCGACATCATCTCGACCTTTAGTTGTCACAACAAATGGCAGCACAGATTAGCTAGTGTGTTATCTAGTGCATGGGCTAGTCACTTGATAGCAAACACAGGGAGGGGGTCTTACACATCGGTTTGAATTGTATTGTGGGGAAGGGGGAGATTAAAGAGATAAGCACAAAGCTTTAGTTGCATAATGAAAACTGTGGTAGCACAATCTTGAGTCGGAACACGAACTAGTCAATTACTGGTAAGAGGCCAGATACGACATCTTGACAATGTCGTGACCACTTGTTCGACATTAGATACAATTGCTAGTACTCAAGTCTGGCTGATACAATTGATAGTGCTCAAGTCCTGTTGAGTTGCAGGAAGGACATGATATGAACGCATTATATAGTCTTGTACCACATACACTCATCGTATAGTAAACTACAAGAAACATTTTTATACCACCTGATATATAGGGGAATGTGAGCGTCTTTAGCTTAACAGTGGTGAGCTCGATCACAACCTAAGCGTACCTGATTCAAACTCCGCGGCAGGCAAGTTCGGAAGCAAATTCCTTGCGTTGGATTTTTTACGCCAGGTAAAACAAAACCTCACCGTTCAGAAAGCAATGGCAAACTACTGAACGTTTAAGTGGTGCCTAGAAAATCAACGACTCGTTTACTGTGGTTGATCGCTACGTCCTGTGAAGGATATGCCACGATTTTCATTTTCCTATAGTGTAATTCGGTGTTAGGCCTGTGTATTTCATTGACCTTCGACACACGATGGATGATATGGTCTGCCGCCTTTACTTCTCAGTGCTTTTCCTGGTACTCAATTGAGACTGGGTCGACCTGAGAGCTGTTACGGTCGGATAAAATTCTACGCCCACTGTGAAATTGAGCCCGTACCTCTAGACTTAGAAGCGAGTTCACTAATAACTACGCTACTGCGGCTCTCTCATTGTATAGTCTTGTATCACATACACTCATTGTATAGTCTTGTATCACATACACTCATTGTATAGTCTTGTATCACATACACTCATTGTATAGTCTTGTATCACATACACTCATTGTATAGTCTTGTATCACATACACTCATTGTATAGTCTTGTATCACATACCATCATTGTATAGTCTTGTATCACATACACTCATTGTATAGTCTTGTATCACATACCCTCATTGTATAGTCTTGTATCACATACACTCATTGTATAGTCTTGTATCACATACACTCATAGTATAGTCTTGTATCACATACACTCATTGTATAGTCTTGTATCACATACACTCATTGTATAGTCTTGTATCACATACCCTCATTGTATAGTCTTGTATCACATACACTCATTGTATAGTCTTGTATCACATACACTCATTGTATAGTCTTGTATCACATACACTCATTGTATAGTCTTGTATCACATACACTCATTGTATAGTCTTGTATCACATACACTCATTGTATAGTAAACTAAAGGAACCATTTTTATATCACCTGGTATATAGGGCAATACGGTGTAAGGTCCGTATTTTTCAATGAACATCGGCACGCGATGGGTGATGTGGTCAACATCATGCCAGCCACATTTACTTCCCAGTGCTTTTTCCTTGTATTCAGTTGAGGATGGGACGACTTGAGAGCCGATACGGTCTGAAAAAATTCAACACCCACTGTTTTTTTTTCCCCGATCCAGAAGCACTTGAGCTTTTCAGCTCTTCGGCTCGGTGCCATGGACATCGTAACTCTTGGGTTCGGTGCCACGAACACCGTAAATCTGGAGAACCTGTGGCTTTTCTGCCAGCCCGCGGAATTGAACCGCACTCACAGGAGGCTTGTCACTCGTCGTCCAACACGCTAAGAACACGCTGGGCAGGCGGGCAACGCCCACTGTTGGATTGAACCCATACCTCTAGCCTAAGAAGCGAGTTCACTAACACTACGCTACTGCAGCTTTCTCAGTGTATAGTCTTGTATCACATACACTCATTGTAAAGTCTTCTTGTAGTGAGATTCTTCTAATAAGAACTGTAACGTGTAATATAATAAGTGTGTTTAAAATCTGAAACTTAAGAATTAAAACAAAATATTTTGTTTGTCTTCCTACATTTTTTCTTGCAACTCGAAAAATAGCTGACGCTCGGAAATCTCATTATGCATCTTTGTAAATCCGAATTGTAATATAGGGTTTTAGTATGCAATGCATTAAATTTTGCAAGTCTTGTGACATATATATCGTAATAATAAACAAAATGATATGAAAAACGTGTTATATTCCAAACAAAATGTTTGCCACGTCTCTGCAATATATTATTTTCTTTATTTTTGTGTTGTTTTTCGCATTGAGGACAAGTTTTCGTTACACAAACATCGGTTTCTTTAATTAATTTTCATTTCTTTGAATAATGTCAGTGTTTTTTCTCAATGGGTTTTTCCTATCTTAGTTTTTTTTTTCCCTGACTTCCTTGTCTGGTTTGTATCTTTATTTATTGATTTTTTGATCCATGGTTTGTCCGATATACTTCCGTGGACATTGTATTACTCATTATTTCATTGATAATGTCATAGATATATTCACTTATTCTTCCGTATCTATAATTATCAAGTGACAACGTCTGGCCGATTGGATTAGAGTGTGGCTCCAATGAGGGAGACCCGGGTTCAATCCCCGGTAAGGCCAATGAGCTTTTTTCTGTCTGGGACATAAAGACAAATCCTAACCTGAACAGTTTAACGGCAACTGCACTAGCCTTGCAGCTATTAAATTCTACAAGCCATAACTATAACTAATGCGAATGTAATTTGTCTCCAAAGAACCCTACGGTTGTTGCCGGAGCTATAGGGTTCGTGCTCTGTGCTATATTCTCAGCAGGTGGAGTGCCATTTCTGCGAAAATGACCGAGCCATATGGGGAAGCCCGGTGCAATGTAGTCAATCATTTGTCTTGTTTTTTTTTTTTCTTTGTTTTTTTTCCCCGATCCAGAAGCATTTGAGCTTTACAGCTCTTCGGCTCGGTGCCATGGACATCGTAACCCTTCGGTTCGGTGCCACGAACACCGTAAATCTGTGGAATCTGTGGCTTTTTCTGCCATCCTGCGGAATCTGTGGCTTTTTCTGTCATCCTGCGGAATTGAACCCGCACACACAGAGGGATAGTCACCCGTAGTCCAACGCGCTACGAACACGCTGGGCAGACGGGGATCATTTGTCTTTAAACCTTTATACCCATGACCCATATCTCCAGATAGTTGCATTTCTTAAATTCGTATTCTGTCAATTATATTCACCCAATACTCGCATGCTTAGAAGTATATATTGCTGCTTTCATTTACTGTTAGCACACATACTGAGGGTGGAAGGGAGAGTCAGTTGTCACTGACTATATTGGGAATATCGATTTATATAGTCAATTATTTTCATATTTCCTTTCCTCTTATTGCTCCCATGTGATATTAGCATACATATGGGGGTGGAAGGGAGAGTCAGTTGTGATTGTGGGTTTAGTCAATTATATTTTCTCATTTCCCTTCCTCTATTGCTGCTCCCATTCACTGTTAGCACACACACCGAGGGTGGAAGAGAGAGTCGGTTGTCATTGACTGTATTGGGGGGAATCGATTTAAATAGTAAATTATATTTCTTATTTCGCTTCCTGTATTGCTGCTCACGTGGGCATCTGTAGCTTAAGTGGTAGTGAGCTCGATAACAATCCAATTGTACCTGGTTCAAACTCTACGGTGAGCAATTTTGGGAAGCAAATTTGTTCGGCGTGGATTTTAACGAAAAAAAAAATACCTCACCGTTCAGAAAGCAATGGAAAACTACTGAACGTATAAGTGGTGCCTAGAAAATCGACGACTAGTTTACTGTGGCTGATGGCGAAGTTCTATAAAGGATATGCCAAGATTTTCATTCATTCAGTGCTGTTCCCATTTACTGTTTGCACCACATACGGAGAGTGGGAGGGAGAGTCGGTTGTAATTGACTGTATTGGGAATATCGATTTAAATAGTCAATTATACTTCTTGTTTCCCTTCCTCTATTGCTGCTCCCATGTGATATTAGCACACATACGGAGGGTGGAAGTGGAGAGTCGGTTGTAATTGACTGTATTGGAAATATCGATTTAGATAGTCAATTATACTTCTGGTTTTCCTTCTTCTTGTTACCCCAAGGCAAGGCAGTATCACCTTCATTGCTACCTGTTGACTGATGGTATTCTAAATTCAACATGTCTTGACGCAATCTCTAATACCAGCAGACAAAAAAAAAGCACATCGATATTTGAAAGCTGTTTTGTAGAGTCTTTGTACGTTTCCGCCCTGTTGACCACGTCATCACTATAATTGATGTCTGGTGTATAAAGTGAGTTATAAAAGAACATTCACGTCTGCGATAGATGTCATACTGACTTGTTCAGACGACGACAACGCGCGCGCATCTTACATGCGCTGTTGTTGGTGAACTGTTTAAATAAGATCGGTTGACAGTAGATGAGACGTCTACTAGACCTGAGTTTCATGGATGTGAGTGAACAAGGTGAGGTAGTAGAAGAAGAAATAATTTTCTTGGGATCTCGTTATAGTAGATGAGACGTCAACTAGACCTGCGTTTCATGGACTGTGAACAAGGTGAGGTAGTATATAGTAGAAGGAATAATTCTCTTGGGATCTCGTTATAGTAGATGAGACGTCTACTAGACCTGCGTTTCATGGACTGTGAACAAGGTAGTATATAGTAGTAGAAGGAATAATTCTCTTGGGATCTTGTTATAGTTTGACATTCCTGGACATTTGGGCTTGAATCTTCTCGTGAAGATTGTCCTTTTATTACGTTCAATTATATAACGGGCTTGTTGCCTTTTTGTATTTTTAAAGATAGCAGCAGTCCGGTTATGGTAGCGGTGTACAGAATAGTGTCTGATATTATACGTTGCTTTAATTACATGTAGGTGTCAGTGTTGTTGAGTCGCTTACATATAGCGTTGTTCACTTACATGTAGGTGTCAGTGTTCTTGAGTCGCTTACATATAGCGTTGTTCACTTACATGTAGATGCCAGTGTTCTTGAGTCGCCGACATATAGCGTTGTTCACTTACATGTAGGTGCCAGTGTTCTTGAGTCGCTTACATATAGCGTTGTTCACTTACATGTAGGTGCCAGTGTTGTTGAGTCGCTTACATATAGCGTTGTTCACTTACATGTAGGTGTCAGTGTTCTTGAGTCGCCGACATATAGCGTTGTTCACTTACATGTAGGTGTCAGTGTTCTTGAGTCGCCGACATATAGCGTTGTTCACTTACATGTAGGAGCCAGTGTTGTTGAGTCGCTTACATATAGCGTTGTTCACTTACATGTAGGTGCCAGTGTTCTTGAGTCGCTTACATATAGCGTTGTTCACTTACATGTAGGTGTCAGTGTTCTTGAGTCGCTTACATATGGCGTTGTTCATCATGTAGGTGTCAGTGTTCTTGAGTCGCTTACATATGGCGTTGTTCACTACATGTAGAGTCAGTGTTCTTGAGTCGCGACATATGACGTTGTTCACTTACAAGTAGGTGTCAGTGTTGTTGAGTCGCTTATCATATAGCTTGTTCACTTACATGTAGGTGTCAGTGTTCTTGAGTCGCTTACATATACGTTGTTCCTTACATGTAGAGTCAGTGTCTTGAGTCGCTTATATAGCGTTGTTCACTTACATGTAGGTGCCAGTGTTCTTGAGTCGCTTACATATAGGCGTTGTTACTTACATGTAGGTGTCAGTGTTCTGAGTCGCCTGACAATGCGTTGTTCACTTACATGTAGGTGCAGTGTTGTTGAGTCTACATATAGCGTTGTTCACTTACATGTAGGTGTCAGTGTTCTTGAGTCGCCGACATATAGCGTTGTTCACTTACATGTAGGAGCCAGTGTTGTTGAGTCGCTTACATATAGCGTTGTTCACTTACATGTAGGTGCCAGTGTTCTTGAGTCGCTTACATATAGCGTTGTTCACTTACATGTAGGTGTCAGTGTTCTTGAGTCGCTTACATATGGCGTTGTTCACTTACATGTAGGTGTCAGTGTTCTTGAGTCGCTTACATATGGCGTTGTTCACTTACATGTAGGTGTCAGTGTTCTTGAGTCGCTTACATATGGCGTTGTTCACTTACATGTAGGAGTCAGTGTTCTTGAGTCGCCGACATATAGCGTTGTTCACTTACATGTAGGTGTCAGTGTTCTTGAGTCGCTTACATATAGCGTTGTTCACTTACATGTAGGTGTCAGTGTTCTTGAGTCGCCGACATATAGCGTTGTTCACTTACATGTAGGAGCCAGTGTTGTTGAGTCGCTTACATATAGCGTTGTTCACTTACAAGTAGGTGCCAGTGTTGCTGAGTCGCTTACATATAGCGTTGTTCACTTACATGTAGGTGCCAGTGTTGTTGAGTCGCTTACATATAGCGTTGTTCACTTACATGTAGGTGTCAGTGTTCTTGAGTCGCTTACATATAGTGTTGTTCACTTACAAGTAGGTGTCAGTGTTGTTGAGTCGCCGACATATAGTGTTGTTCACTTACAAGTAGGTGTCAGTGTTCTTGAGTCGCTTACATATAGCGTTGTTCACTTACATGTAGAGTCAGTGTTCTTGAGTCGCTTACATATAGCGTTGTTCACTTACATGTAGGAGCCAGTGTTGTTGAGTCGCTTACATATAGCGTTGTTCACTTACATGTAGGTGCCAGTGTTGTTGAGTCGCTTACATATAGCGTTGTTCACTTACATGTAGGAGTCAGTGTTGTTGAGTCGCTTACATATAGCGTTGTTCACTTACATGTAGGAGTCAGTGTTCTTGAGTCGCTTACATATAGCGTTGTTCACTTACATGTAGGAGTCAGTGTTCTTGAGTCGCTTACATATAGCGTTGTTCACTTACATGTAGGAGCCAGTGCACTGAATTCGTACTGTGATTATATTATAAAGTCAGAATATGATTCCGTTTTCTTCATTCGGGTTGTTTTAAAATGCATTTCTATTATATAATGTTGTTACGAAAGCAGTGATATCATAGTACTAAATACATTTTCTTTCTTTGACGCGTGATCAGATTCCAAGATTTTTTCCGACCTTCAGGTCAACTCAACCTCACTTATGTACTAGAGAACTGTAGAGAAAGTAGAGAAGAGTGACGTGCTCCATTTATCAATAAAATGTGAGGTCTGATATCGTAATCCCCAATATACCTCAAGATGTAAAGACTAATCCTTTTTAACTATTATATTATGCTGTTACATTATTTATATTCGTTTCTGGGGTTTTTCGAAATGCATTTGAAGTTAAATTATATCTTCTTCTTCCAACGTTCCATATCGACCACTTGTTAACCACTTTGTGATCTGTATGTGATCTGAGCCTAAGAGCGAATGAACGTTGTGCCAGTTATGTACCTACAAGTAGGCCAGCACATCATATTTCAGCGACGCTTTTTATTTACTAGTGTAGCTTTCCTAGGTCCGTACCTCAGTCGCCTCTTACGACATGCCTTGTAGGTCTATTGTTACTATTCTTTGATCTCCTTGCTAGCTTCAGCAATACACGTGCGAGATTATGTTTATAAGTCAACATTCGAACGTTTGCCACTTGGTTGTAAAGGGAGACAAACATGGTTTAAAGTAGAAAACGTTCAGGGGTTCTCAGACTTTCTTTCTTTTCTCCAATCCTCTTTTGCCTCACAGCGTCAGGATAAGAAGAAATTTATAGAACGAGCCCTTGTGTGCGCTTCATAAATAGTGTCTTTCGTCGCCTCTGTTATGTCTGAGGTCCACCTTTTGCGTGGCTGGCGTTTTGTATCCATTGTATCGAAGCAACATTGCTCTTTAACAACACTGTTCGTTGGTAATCTGTTTATGTGGCCGAACCATTTAATTTGTTATGTCTTGATGAAGTTCAGTACTGTTGTTGTATCCACTTTTTCCTGATGTCTTTATTTCTCAACCTGTCTGTTCATGTATTCAATCTCAGACTTGACCTTAGCGATACTAGTACTTTTAATGTATTCCAAAATGTATGTACCATTTCTAAGACATATTTACAGTCTGTTTCGTGCCTACTGATTATCTGTGCAGCAGATCAAATCAGGAGCGTCATACATGTTTCAACATGTGGTTACTGACGTTTGTAGATGTCACTTGAAGCGATGATCATGAAAGATACTTTCCGGATCAGCGGATCTCGGAATATTTGCCCCATTAATCCAGGGGCGTGATCACATATTTACTCTGTGTGTCATCATAGTCTGGAGCTGTCCGTGGGCGCTGGAATAGTTTTCTTAGTTCAATTCACTATTATTTGTATCCTAGTTATAAATCTATTTAATGCTACTGTTGATACTTGCTTTAGCTAAAGACTTGTTGAGATGTGACAGGAATGTAGGTTTGAGGATTGACACATGTGGATTATTGAAATCAGCTTAGAAATCCATTCTCTTCATTAACAAATGGCATAGGCGATCATGGGTCTCCACAAGTTCTTCTTACTTTAGTCATGTTATTCCGCTTGCGTGTTGCCGGAGCTCGTAATGGAAGCAAAGAATAGTAACACTGCGACTTACAAGGCATCGTGTAAGAGGCAACTGAAGTAGGGATCTGGGGAAGCTATTCTAGTAAATGAAAAGTGTCACGGAAATCGGATGTGTTGGCCTACTTGTAGGCGCATAACTGGCACAACGTAAAATCACGCTCTTAGGCTTGGATGACATACAAATCACAAAGAGTGGTTAACAAGTGGTCAATATGTAGCGTTGGAAGAAGAAGAGGTCAAGTTATTCAGCTTGAAGAGAATAGAAGTTTTAAGAACCCCCATGGGAAGCACAGAAGTCAATGATTATGATCAATAAATAGAAAACGAACCAGTATTAGAGGCTTCCAGAAAATACAATGTACCAAACATGGGATTCAAACCACAAACTTTTATTTCTTACGGCACCCATTGCCTAGCCCTACACACGACTGTTTTTAAGAATACAACCAGCTCTTTCTCCTGTTATTCAGCTTGTGTGTTGTGTGTCCTCAATATTTTGATGTTATTCGACTAAGCATCTTCAGTTATATTATGTGTGTACAGTGTACTCTTAACCATCTCTTTTCTATCTCTCTAGTGGGTACTGTCAGCTGGTGTAGGTGATTATAAGCCTCGAAAGCTTACAGTACCGATAGTAAGTAGTAAGTAAAAGAACCCTTTCATACCTCGTGGTATATAGGTCAATACAGTGTTAGGCCTGTATTTTCATTGACCGTCGGCACACAATGGGTGATATGGTCAGCATCACGCCGGCCGCCATTACTTTCCCAGAGCATGTCTGGTACCCAGTTGAGGCTGGTCGACCTGAGAGCCGCCGTGGTCGGGAAAAATTCCACGCGCATTGCGGGAGCTGAACCCAGACCACCAGCCTTGCGGAGCGAGTTCACTAACAACTACGCTACAGCGGCTCTCCTGTACGGATAGTGCTCTTATGCTATTTCATAAAAAATATATAGCAAACACGTATCACTAAACACATGATTCGAGAGAGCTAGCTGGTTGGGCTCTGAAAAACGCTAGTCTGCAGGGCTAGGCAATGGATGCCATAAGAAGTAAGGTTGTGGTTCGAATCCTGTGTTTGGTAAATTATTTTTTACGGAGGTCCTTAACTCCTTGTAGACCAAATGCTACACTACGTGGCTTTGTGTTGGGCGCCTTTTTACCAGGAGCCACACTAAAGGCGTTTTTATTCTAAAAACATATGGCTTGTAAAAAGTATGGCGTTTGTCTTGATCCACTGGGATTTAATACTTATCTACTGTCTGTTTATTTACCATATTCATTGTCTCCAGTGCTTTCCCTTGGGTTCTTACAAATCAGTATTCACTAGTAATAAATATATGAATCTCTGATCATTGATTTTTGTTAATTGCATGTTGTTGAATTTGTTACATGTAAAACAAGAAGAACTCTCATATATCTTTTTCTGGGGTTTGTTCAAGTCGTCTTTTATATGCAAAACAAGAATTAATCATTGTTTGGGTTAATATAAAACAGAAGTTCTAGTTTCTGTTGAGTGTAAAATATACGTGCACAGTTTGTTTATACCATTTGTTTTCATTTCATTGACAGATCTGAGTCAAGTAGTGCCAGTCTAAGAACACGTCGAGATACAAGAAACGGTGATTCCAGAGGTGTTGAATCTGCCAGTTCAAACAGCAGCAGCAGCAGTAGTAGTAGTTGTAGTCTTAGCCAATTTTCTAGTCTAAAAGGCAACAATATTGGAAGCGGTAACAACAATAATAACCACCTACTACACTGTGGCAGCAACTATACCTCATCCTCTCTCAAGGAGTCCAGTCATATACGTGAGAGTCACCCTAGGAGTACCATCAGTGGATCTTGTTCAAGGACTGCAAAAATGGGCGTGTTATGCACAGAGAAACATGACATGGGTGAGAGATGCAGGTGGAGGGATGTCTGCAAGTTCCCTCGGCCCGCCACATTACATTCCTACCCATCATCGCCGTGTGAGAGCAATAGTCAGGACAGTCTAAAACATGCTATGTCCAGAAAGAGATCTCTGGATGCATCTATACATGATGCTGCAGATGATACAGGAACTTTGCGACGTCGTACACAAAGATCTCCGTCAGTGGGCTCGATCAATGGGGTCGTAGGTCATCTGGCCAATAAGGAAAAGATTAGCTCAGATATCGCATCTGTTTTAGGCCAAAATGGGTTTAAACGGGAGTCTGGACTCAACGGGCTTAAAATGCCCCACAGCTATCAGAATGGCACCCGACCATTGTGTTGTTTAGGCTTGGTCATGAAGGAAGCATGTAGTAAATGTGTGGCACACCACCATCCTGCTGTCACCGATATATCTTTATCATCATCTTCACCAACATTGACTTCATCAGCCTCATTATCCTGCCAAAATGGCAGAGACATAACTCACAGTCAAGCTCTAGTGGGCACAGGTGCCCCATCACACTCGACTTCAACATCCGTCTTCTCAGTAGGCAGCCTAGCTCACCCGGTGACGGACGACACCAACAGTACCAAACGGCCTCAGCCGCCTTCATCACTGTTGCCATTATCAAATTCATTATTAACGTCATCTGCTGCAGCAACTTCTTCACAACAGCAGCAGCTTCACCAACCAACTCAGGGACTCATCTCCTCAAACTTAGGCAGCAGTAATAATAGTAGCAACAGCGATGATAATGATGACTGTATCGAAGGTACTGCTGTTACCACATCATCCAGATACATATCAGCTTCACCAAATCCTACCGTCCTGAGTCTTCGTCAGAGGCCACTCTTGAGCAATAACACACAGAAGTCGTTGTCTCAACCAGCCTCTCCGCAGACTTTGACATCTTCATTCAAATCAAAGCCACTTTTGTCATCTTCTTCATTACCATCACTGTCCACACTTGTAACTGAGCCATCGTCACCAGTGACACCATCAGCTGTGCAGTGCAGATGGCGCGGATGTACATGTGGACTTGACGCTAGTGATCTTCTTGAACACATTCGTAAGCATGTGGAGTCGCAGATTGAGAAAAAAACATATGCCTGCTTGTGGGCAGACTGCAAGGTATACAACAAGCCATCCTGGTCCGACTCATGGCTGGAGCGTCATATTGTTAGCCACAGCGGCCACAGACCTTTCAAGTGCATATTGGACAACTGCGGCCAGCGTTTCCATTCTCAGGCAGCCCTTGAGAGGCATGTCAATGGTCACTTTGCGGTCACTACCCAGAATGGAGCCAAATCTGGCCGCACCAAGGAGGATATAAGTCACCGAATGTTCCAGAGACGAAAGAGACAGCTTAAGCGCAGATTTGTACAGACAGGTTAGTAACATGCACCCTGAATTCATTATAACTTATATCATCAAGCATATATGTATGATCATCATGTCTTCATCACACTCATGTGCATATACGGCAGAGATACAACAAATGTTCACCCAGTTCCATCAATTGTACCTTTATCTCTACTTCAAGTATAGCCTAGCTGTTCCATCCGTCTCCTACCACTATGGCATCCATCTGCACATTCTTGAGCAGTTTGTGTAGTTTCTATCTGGGCTTTTTTTCCACACCATGCGGTATATTGGAGAATACAGTCTTAGCAGTCTTCTTATTCGATCGCTCCATATCGACCACTTGTTAACCACTCTTTGTGATTTGTATGTAATCTGAGCCTAAGAGCGATTTACGGTGTGCCAGTTATATGTCTACAAGTAGGCCAGTATATCCGATTTCTGAGACGCTTTTTTTATTTACCAGGGTAGCTTCCATAGGTCCTACATCAGTTGCCTCTTACGACATGCCTTGTAGGTAGCAGTAGTACTATTATATGCTTCTCTTGCGGACCCCGGCACCACACGGGGTGGTTATAGTATATACAGACAGATATTTGTTTGAGCATATAAGTTCATTATGTCTGGAATATATTTCTGGCGTGTCTGTCGTATTCTATTCTGAGATCGTCTGGTTCAGTAATAGATGAGTGACAGTGTCTGTGTATATATGTCTGATAAATCCCTTAATGTCTTCAATGATATTTCTGTCTAGACTAACATATATATTTCTCAGTGGTAATCTACAATCCAATACGGTTCTCTGTCTGTATACCTTCATCATACATGTGGGATGTAGATATAAATATATATGTTGTGGGTTTGGATATATGTTGGAAATGTAAATTAGTGTGTGAAAATGGATATTAGTGTTGGGGATTCTTCCTTCCTTTCGCTCTCTCTCTCTCTCTCTCTCTCTCTCTCTCACTATATATATATATAATAAATAATAATAAAATAATAATTCATCTCGTACCGTTATGCATTGCATAGGACCTGCAAGTAATTTCCCATACCGCTCTATCCTGGGCAACTCGCTCAATCTCCTCCATGGAACTGAGACCGATATTTCTTGCCTCTCTCTGCAAAGTTCGTTTCAGGGTCTCCTTAGGCCGTCCTCTCTTTCTTGAACCCTTTGCATCCCACTTCAATGCTTGCTTTGATACTCATTGATCATTTCTCCTCAAGGTGTGCCCAACATATCTCCATCTTCTCTTTCTTATAACAGTTGTCACTAGTGGTTGACCAGACATTTCTCTTATTTCATCACTTCTCTTGAATTTGTTCCATTTTATATTCATTATTTTTCGCAGACATCTATTTTCAAATGCATTCAACTTGCTTTCTATATCTTTAGTCATTTTCCAACTCTCGCTGGCATATGGTAGGATTGATACAACATTTGAATTGAAAATTCGTAATTTAGTTTTAACACTATATAACTTGCAGTTCCATATTTTATTTAGACTTTTAAAAGCTGATGTTGCTTTGCCAATTCATATCATAATTTCTTTTTAACATTTCCTGTGCAATCAAAATTGCTACCTAAATAGGTGAACTGCTCTGTTATTTTTATTTTATCATTTTAGATTCCAGGGTGATATCTGCATTACTTGCCATAGGTGTCTTCATTATATTTGTCTTTTCATAGCTTATCTGCAGTCCAAACATATATATAAATGTCGAGCTTGTTATTGACCCCACAACCCTCGTGTCCCCTAGTTCCTCCTAGTTCATAGGTGAACGCTTACGCATTACGCTAATCCGCCCGACGTACAGACGCGATCAACACAACGATCATTGTGAATGCAACTGAAATGTGGTTTGACAGAAAATAGTAAAGATGCCCATGTAGTGTTCAAATACAAATTACTTCAATGAACTGTATGTTGTGCATGTAGACATCTTATAGATTCCTATACTATAGTGCAGCCTTGTTTCTGAATACTTCTTCGGACGCTCCATATCGACCACTTGTTAAACACTCTTGTTATTTGTATGTGATCAGAGCCTAAGAGCGATGGTACGTTGTGCCAGTTATGCGCCTAAAAGTACGCTAGCACATCCGATTTCTGCGACGCTTTTTATTTACTAGGGTAGCTTCCCAGGCCCCTCCCTCAGTCGCCTCTTACGACATGCCTTGTAGGTCGCAGTCTTACTGTTCTTTGCTCCCCCTGCGCGCCCGGCAACACAAGGGCGGACAGTACTTCTAAACCTCTTGGTCTCATTACATGTCCAAAAATAATGATTAACTCTTTCTTGTATTGATATTGAGTATGGAAACATAACTGAAATTGTGTATAGTATTTATTCCTTATGAGTCGAGTATAGTCACCCCCTGAATTGAAACACTTCTGCCATCTCTGACCTAGAAAAGACCTTGCTTTGAAATAGAAAAACCTATTTTTAGAACTGAACCAGTTATCAAATGCTAGAATTTTTTTTTTATCACAGTCAAAATGATTTCATTTTGAGCTGGGTTTTTTTTCTACTTGAATTTAGAAAAGAAAAACGTTTGAAATCAAATCGGGAGAAACTAGTGTTGTGTTGATGAATCTTAATATTCAAATTGCTGGCTGTGTTAGCTGCACAAGTCGTTCTCTTTGTCTTGAAGCAAATGAAGGTTTTTTAGTGGGGCTAACCTTTGATTTCTGGCCACGGCCTTTCTTTGTTTGTTAGGACGAGGCCTCCACCGGTACTTACTTATCTATAAGTAGTAGCCAAGGAGTTCTGTATAGTACTGTCCGTTAAAGGTGTTACCAAGGCAAGTAATAATCTGTCAATGGAATACCTTTAGGTTTCCAAAGAAGTAGTGTCACTTTTGTTACAGATTTATGTGTTTTCTTCTGTTTCTTCCAACGCTTCATATGTTAACCACTCTGTGATTTCTATGTGATCTGGGCCTAAGAGCGATTGATTGTTCGTTGTACCAGTTATACATCTGCAAGTAGGCCAGCACATTCGATTCCTGCGATGCTTTTTATTTACTAGGGTAGCTTCCCTAGGTACTACATCAGTCACCTCTTACAGCATGACTTGTAGATCGCAGTGGTACTATTCTTTGCGGGGTGCGGTGTTACCAAGGCAGGTAATAATCTTTCAATAGAACACCTTTAGGTTCCAGAAAAATAGCATCACTTTTGTTGCAGATTTATACGGTCTTGATTGGATAAGATTTTTAGTATCTCTGTGGTTCGCTCTAGCTTGAATAAGGAAGTTAGGGATGAGCTCAAAGTCATGCATAACACTTAACTTGAAGTAGAGAGAAGGGAAGATGATGCTGGGGGTTTCTATGACGGAAGTGGTTATGACGTTTGCCTGGCGTTCTGACTGTTTTACGTTTGAATTTAGACCGAGTCTCATGTACAATTTTGTTCGGAGATCTCTGCGATTTTTGCTGGAGCTACGGAGTTCATGCTTCGTGCAACACTCTCGGAAGGTGGCTGGTCTTTTCCTGGGAGAGGACAGTCTTGTAGGACACGCTCCGGTGTCTGTTCCGACTGCTGACACTGGCAGAAAGCTGTTTGACTTATTCCTAGTCAATATAAGTGTTTGTTGAGTCTGCAGTACCCGGCACGTAGGTGAAATATAATGACCTGATCTGTTCTGCTTAGGTCTTTGAGGAAGTCTTTTCCATAATTGTATCCAGTGTTTGTCTTCCAGTATACTGCAGATTTTCTCTGTATGAGAGTTTTGACATCCTGATGAAACTACATATATATCTAATTGAAATGAGTTATTTCTAATGTGTACTTAATAAGTGTTCATTAGAGACTTACTACACAACCACTTATAGGGCACATACTGCTTGTCACAACAACAAAACCTATCATTGAATTGTTCACATAAACTGTTTATAATTAGATATCACTATATCATATGGCTGAGCGTCTGTCAAAACTTATCATTGAATCGTTCACATAAACTGTTTATAATTAGATATCACTATATCATATGGCTGAGCGTCTGTCAAAACTTATCATTGAATCGTTCACATAAACTGTTTATAATTAGATATCACTATATCATATGGCTGAGCGTCTGTACATTGCTTCAAGAGCCTAGGTGGTGAGCTCTGATCACCACCAAGCGTACCTGGTTCAAACTCCGTGGTTGGCAAGTTTGGAAGCAAATTTGTTTCCGTGGGATTCTTTAAAAAAAGTAAAATAGACCTCACCGTTCAGAAAGCAATGGCAAACTACTGAACGTATAAGTGGTGCTAGAAAATCAACAACTCGTTTACTGTGGTTGATGGCTACGTCATGTAAATGATATGCCACGATTTTCATTCATATCACATGGGTTGCCGGTAACGAATTTGATAAGGCGCAGCGCTGCGATAGTGACAACTGGCCGTGGAAAATCCTGGGTTCGAGCCCAGCTAGGGATACTAATTCTCGGTGTGCACACGACGCGCGGTTGGACTTCAGGAAACACTGCTCCTTTACTTGATGATCTAAACTACAAGTACCTCTGAAGTCAGAGTAAGGTTCGCCTGATTTACGAGGGACACTGGTGGTGATAAGGAAAACAATCCTGCATGAAACAAATCATTCAGAGTCTCCATATTAGGTCTGAATTCATTGAGGGCGAACGAGAAAAACAAATCTAATACTACAACTAAACTTGCTTGTTTCCATTGTAGCTAAATACTGCAGCTCGCTCACTGTTCAACTAATTCTATTCTGGACTGATATCTTTAGTTTTGCCAATGAGGCGCTTGTCCCCTTTTTTATGTTCATCTTTGACAAATAAACTATTCACATGTGGGTTCCAGTTAAGTACATGTCTCTGTTGGTTCCAGTTAAGTCCATGTCTGATTATATAGTAACAAAAGTAAAGACTGGTTTTCATACCATAAGGTATATTGCAAATACGGTGTTTATGGAGTTTTATTTTGACCAACTGCATATGATAGGGAAGTAGTCAAATTCAGTCGGTCGCCTTTACTTCGCAGTGTTTCTAGGGTACCAAATTAACATGAGAGTTGTAACGTTCGGGACATTGTTTACCCCAACTGTGGAATTTGATCCCCGTACGTCTCGAGTCTCTGATTTTGTATGTTGTGTGCCATGTAAGAAGTGAATTTCTTCACTTTTGTTGTATCCTTTGCTTGATAAAGACCTTTTGGTCGAAACGTTGTGTATTGTTTTTGTATTTGTAAAACTATAGTACTTTGTTTTTACGTGTTTCGACATTGCTTCATAGTTTTTACTGCAGTCTTCCCTTATATCGATAATACGTCTCGTCTACAAGGCTAGCGCACTAACCACTACACTCACCGTTCTCTGGTAATTAGGTAAAATAATTTTATTTTAATTTTACCGTAGTGCTATTCCGAAAAGAAGAAAAAAATAATGCTTGTTAATAATCTATTGTTTCTGAATTAAAAAAAAAAAAGTTCAATCCTGATCTATCTGTTTCTTTGTCTTGAAGCAATTATTGTCAGTCTAGCTATGTAAGTAAGTACTATTAGCATTGTTTGCGTTGACTGGTACTGAGATTATCATTGTTAGTACGATTCCCAGTACTATTTCTCTCTTCCGTTGACGCATATCCGCTGTTGACGTACACAAGACAACAATACCTAGTAGCTGTTATTGATGTCTTGGTACTGGGGGAATCTTGAGATCATCTTGACGTAAACATGTATCATTTATATATGTGTATATGTAAGACATGTTTACGTATATGAGACATATACTTCTAAAAAATGTATCATGTGGTATGTTATAGTAAAGATTAATGCTTCGGGTTTGTCTGTGGCTAAGCCTTTGTCGTGGGTTCGAACGCGCTGTATATTTTTTTTTGTACCGCTTACGAGTGCATTTTTCCCAGACCCTAGAATTGTTGCGGTGCTACAGAGTTCGTACTTTGTGCACTGCTGCTCTCGGCAGGAGATGTGCTATTTCTGCGGAGAGGGACCGGTTCATATAGGATAAAAACCCGGTACAATAAAGTAAATCTGTCTGTTTTATACCTTTGTTTTAAAGATTAGCATTGGTCATCTTTACCTGTGAACTAATATCCATGTCTCAGAGAATTCCTACGTATATCATTATTAGTAGTCAGGTGTTTTTTTTCCTTCTTTGGTATTCTTAATCAAAAATATAACTTTGTATCTGTACACACACACACACACAGAAAAGTGAATTCAATATTTGCCCATGTGTTGTCAGGGCTCACAAGGGAAGCAAAGAATAGAAACACTGCGACCTTCAAGGCATGCCGTAAGAGGTGACTGAAGTAGGGCCGTAGGAAAGCTATCCTAGTGAATAAAAAGCATCGTAGAAATCGGATGTGCTGGCCTACTTGTAGGCACATAACTGGCACACCATACCGTACAATAGCTCTTAGACTCAGATCACATACAAATCACAAAAAGTGGTTTAACAAGTGATCGATATGGAGCGTTCGAAGAACTCCTAATATAGCAACTCAATTACTCATTCTGTCAAATCACAAAAATGGTCTTAACAAAGATCGATATGAACTCAAAGAACATCACACATTAATCATTTCTGTAAACTAATAAAACAAATACAAAAAGTAGGCTTGTGAAGCAAGTGACGATATGGAGCGTTCGAAGAACTACCGTACAATAGCTCTTAGACTCAGATCACATACAAATCACAAAAAGTGGTTTAACAAGTGATCGATATGGAGCGTTCGAAGAACTACCGTACAATAGCTCTTAGACTCAGATCACATACAAATCACAAAAAGTGGTTTAACAAGTGATCGATATGGAGCGTTCGAAGAACTCCATATATATGAACACACCTACACACAATTAACTCCATTTCTGTCAACACTCACACATTTAACTCCATCTCTGTAAACACCCAAACGCATACACAATGAACTCAAATTATGTAAACACTCACACAATTAACTCCATTTCTGTAAACATAATAAAACTTGGTAAATAACAAATATCGAGTATGGCTTGATTGATATTGCCATTAGCATTGCACTTGACTATATAATCATGTGTAATCCGATATATTTCTTACATGCTAATATCACAGCGACAGTACATGATCTCCGTAGCACAAATGAAAGTTCCCAGTGTAGTTTTGAAGATAGTAAAAAATGCGCATGTTTGTTACATTATTTTTAATGAACTTAGTCCAGCCGCGGTTTTCCAGCCTACTCCAATCGATTTTTTAAACTAGTTATTTCAAGTTCTCAATTTTATTACTGTTATATGTTGTGTCTCCGATAGGACTAGAGCCTCGATATCACTTGCATTGAGATATTGGCCACTGGAAGCTGACCCGACCGTTCCATACTTCTTCTTCTGCGTTCTCACTAGATTGGGATTTCGGATTCTCTAATAAAGGCAGCCATCTGCCTCAGATTATCAGCCACGCCATACAGTTTGTCTTGGACGCTGGTGTAAGTAGGCCACCTCTTTCTTCTCAAGTCTGCATACTGAGGGCAGTTCTGTAGGATATAATTCCTATGATTTCTGCTTCCCGTTTGTGCTGACCACTTCCCGCGGCAAGTTTTGACCACCCTCATGATGGTAGGTCTGACATTCTTACTACGTGGCTAAGTCTCAGAGGCAGATTGGTGACCGTAGAATCCGTTATCCCATTCCTCATTGTGAGGGGTCGTTGCACCATGTTATGCGCCTTACGGCCTGGTGCATCCGTTTTCTGCAAGCATTTGTTTCGGGTCAGCATTCCCTAGACCGCTCCATACGGAAATATAGCTGGCTATTTTTTGAGTGAGAGATAAACACTATACAACAGGCCTACATGTCCTGTGTAAGATGTTCAGTCTTCTGTAACCATCCTGCTCTTAGTCCTCTCCTCGTCTGCCCGTATCATGCCCTCTCCCTAATGATCATCCTCCTCCGTAATGATCATCTCCTCCTCCGTAATGATCATCTCCTTAGATAATCAAGTCGTTTATATATCTAAAGTATTTCTTTTTTTTCCCTCTAAGTTATCAAACTTTCGCTTTTAAACTGATGCAAAATGTACATATTTCCCTCCTCTCTCTCCCTCTTCTCCCCTCCCTGTCTGTGGTATTTTGATTACTCTTCTGTAGCACTTACCTTCAAATGTTTTATTCTATTTTCAACTGTTTTATCAATACTCCATGCCTCACATCCATACATTGTTATGGAGGGAAAATGCAAGCTCTTAAAATATGTGTGATCTTCATATCATTTCCCTTATGGATAACACGTTTATGTGTGATTTCTACATTACACATTTTTTTTCTTCCGATCCAGAAGCACTTGAGCTTTCAGCTCTTCGGTTCGGTACTACGACCACCGTAAATCTAGAGAACCTGTGACTTTCTGCCAACCCGCGGAATTGAACCCGCACTCACAGAGGGCTTGTTACACCGTCGTCCAACGCGCTACGAACACGCTGGGCAGTCGGGCTGATTTCTACATTATAAACGTATTTAAAGGCCTTTTTTTTTTTAAAGTGTAAAATGAAAATGTATGTGTTCACGGCCGTCTAACTTATGACATGTTTTACTAGTATCGTTGAATGTCATTACAACTCTCAGTTCTGATATTCTTCCCTCAGAAACTACGCGCATGCACAAATCATTCGCTCAAATTACATCTTTTGCAGATTAATGTGTCTTTTATATATACACACGCACACACCTTCCCCTCATTGAGCGTTGGTAAATCGTGCTTGTGAACACGTTACAGTTAAATGCTATTATATTCACTTGCTTGTCGATTTTGACTGATTTTGTGTGTGCTTTTTCCGACCTGATAGTTTTGTTCGGAAGTGATTTCTGCATGCGGGGTTGAATTGACTAAAGTTTTTCTCTGTGGTGTAAGCATGATGTGTATTATTTGTGGTGTGAAAGTTAGTGCAAATATGTAGTGACAGTGAGTGAGTGACGCACTATCGATGCTGAGAGAGAGAGAGAGAAAGAGAGAGAGAGAGAGGTTGTGTGTGCACTGATGGTTTTATAGTTGAGAATGTAGTGAATGTTTGGCAGGGGAGCATGGCAGACGGAGGAGAAAGATGATGTTTGTGTGACAATCATATCATGATATTACTTCAGTATGTTCATATGTTGTGCGTTTACCTGACAAATTACATTCAGACTATACATTTACTAACATGTCAAGACTATTACATTCAAACTTGTTACATTTTAAACAATCGAGTGCCATTTCCTGGAACCAGCAGAGAAAGCGAAAGAGAGGTACGCCTTAAAATACACGGAGGGGAGATTTGAATGCAGAGATTAACGATATACGGAACATTAACGATATACAGAAAAGCTGGAGGGCAGCTGCAAAAGATAGCTAACGATAGGAAAACTTGACATGAATTGATTGAGGGCATATGCCCCAACCAGGGTTTAAAACACACAAGAGACCAAGTACTGATTGCAGAAAACGGAGAATCTCCCCAGAACCATTTGAGCTTATTTGACATTAAGGGAAAGGAGTACAACATGAGAATAAATATAATAAAGACAGACAATAGCGATACGCAGACAAACAGAAAAACTTACAATAAAACTACAGAACATAGAAATTAAACAAACCAATAAGACCAAATACTTAGGGACAATTTTCATTGCAGACGAAAGGATATCAGCAATCGATGCACAAAAGCTAACCATCTACTGGGGCAGTTAACACTACTGTTGTCACATAAAGAGATATCGCTAAAAACTAAAGCAAATCTTATAAGACCAATTTTCTGGCCAACACTGTGTTACACATGTCAATAAGAGCAGCTAATGAGCGGGAAATCAGAGATGAGGTGTATTAGAAGATCTGCAGGTGTAACAATAAGGGACAAAATTAGAAATTAAGTCAGAAGACTTAATGTGAAACCAGTCATGCAATTCATAAAAGAACAACAGATTAAATGGTTTGGACACCTGACAAGAATTTCGACACATTGAAAAAGTATAACGAGTACAGAGCAAGAGGAAGACGACGCAAAAGATGGAGCAACGGCATAAAGAACAACCTCAAGAAAATTAATACCAGCTTACAAAGTGCATTATAACAAGTACACACGATCACTAGCAGACCTCGCCCCCTTCTCCCCTCTCCTCCTCCCTCCCTCCCAACATTTCTATAAAGAAGTAAATGGTGGAAGAGAAGAAGAAGACCTAAGACCACCTCCATATTTTGTTAGCTTTTGTGACTACCTTCATATTTTGTTAGCTTTTGTAGGAACACTATCTTCTAATTTTGATAGTTTCAACCTGGGATCTCAAGTTCCGGTGAGGGTTTTGTATAAAACTGGAAACACTGGATATTCTGCAGATGTTGGTTGGGTTAAAGGTCATTGTCTGGTCAGATTTGAGATAGCAGTTTGTATACAAACTACCAAGTCAAGATTACTGGCGTTGCTGTTGTAGCAGTATAAACATAGTCATTGACCCCACTTGTTCTGTCTGCTGTCACATTTTCTTCCAGCCCTGTTTCCTTTGTGTTCCTAAGCGTTACTTGAATGTTTCCACAGAAGATAGGCTTTAGTAGTCCTTCTCACATTGCTTATTTCCAAGCATTATCATTTTTAGGGGTTCTTCATCTACTTTTATATATTAGCCTTTGGTGAGGTCGTTTCGTACTCATCGTAAGATAAACACTCTTTAATGATATTTTAGTGCCCCACAGAGTTTGAACCAGGTACTCTTGGGTTGTGATCATGCTCACTACCTCTAAGCCACAAATGTTCACTAATTTAATTGACAATCATCATCTTCTTTGATAGGTTATTGAAACTTGATATTTTCAATCAGTTTGTTATTATTAGTTATTTTATTTTCTCATGCATGAAGTACTGGTTGTTTTCTTTACATTTAAAATTGTCATAAATGTTATACATAAATTGTCATAAATACGTGCCATAAATGTTAAAATAATTTGTTATCTTTATATCACTTTCAGATGCTAGTAGAAGCATGTTCTATTAGTTGTTTTTATATCCAATTAGCGTTATGTATTTTTGCGTTTGACATTTCTACATTTCTCATTATCTCTCACTTTTTTCTATTCTTCTTTTTGTTTTATTTGATTTTTTCTTCACGTTCAGCAACTAGTCATCCTGTTAGGATTAAATATGAATTTTGATAGATTCGACAGAAGTGAATGTTTGGATGAAATCAAATCATTCGATCAATACATTGTCAGTTTTTATAGTATTTTTCTTTTCCTGCAGTGAAAAGGAATGACTTTTTTGATGAGCAGACAATGGCAGTGATAAAACATGAGCTTGTATCACTAACCGAACAGACAGCACTAGACTTAACTGGTAATGTTTTACATACCACATTCCAAGGATTGGTAGGTACCCTCTTCTCTTGTTCTGTCTTAGTCTCTCAACAGATATATTTAATACAGTCTCTTTCTGCTTGTTTTCAGATTTTAACCTTTTACCTTTCATATATAAAGATGGTTATAACTGTATTCTTGAAATATAGAGATGAGATTTGGAGACAAAAGAGATCAACAATATACAGAAGAGCAGGAGATAGCTATTAAGACTTGGCATGAGTCGGTTGAAGGCCTATGCCTCAATCAGGGTTTAAAAGGCAGAGAGAGATATAGTGACTGTTGGGACATGTCTGTAGGCATGGAACATAAATTAGAGACTTTTCTAAATAGTCTTAAGGGAATCCTGAAAATATTTTGACCAGGACATATGTATGGAGCTGTGGAATAAATCTAATTATGCATCACTGGTCTTGGATCATCATCACTGCACATCAAACCAATTAGTCCATAAGTGCTCTGATCACCTCAGTATGTCTCTCAGCGTGTGGCAACTAACGACACCAGTTCTTTGTTGGTGTGCTATTATTCTTTGGCTACCAACATAGTGCTCTTGTCTAGCTACACCACTTTTGACTTGGCAACTTGAAGACTAGTTAAGGTTGAAGATTCACCACTATTACATGAATCATTTACACGTTCTCTCTCCCTTAGGGAGTACAGAATATCAGCCTGGTTCATTGCTCCCGCTTTTCCAGCGATCCTACCTCCAAGCCTATCGGTGTGTTCATTTCTCCTTACACCCGCATGCCCTGGCACAAAAATAAAACATCACTAGTAACCGTAATAGAACATAAAGACATGTATGGCTTGGACATGTACATAGAATGATACTGAATACTTTCTCAAAGACAGCTTACCAATAGACAGCAGATGAAAGGAGGAGACAAGACAAACCAAAGGAAACTTGGAGACAGTTGGTGAAAAGAGAAATAGAGTGTAGGCTAACCTGAGATACCATGAATAATAGATCCTATAACATATCTTCACCATCTTCCAAATGACATCGTTACCCTCGTATGACATGCACTGCCTCTGAGATCTTCCTGTGTAAGAAAGAGATCAGAGCAGACATGGCTACTCACTGAAGTGCAATGATGATGGTCCTATCAATCAATCAAACCATAGAAAGGCAGCAGACTGGCAGCAATAATGATGAGTGGATCACTTGTTAATGTCTCTTCTTCTTTGCGTTCGTTCTTTACGACCAATTTTAATCTCTTTGTGATATGTTTGATCTTTGCCAAGAACGTGTATACGTTGCACATTGGTTTGGTAGGCCCCTAAATGCATATATTTCTACACGTTTAGGACATGTGCATCCGATTTCAGCCAAACCTCCTTAGTCGCCTCTTACGACATGCGTGGCAGGTAACAGTGGTTCTATTCTTTACACCCCAAATTTGGGCCCGGTAACCATTCGGGCGGTTAATGTCTTATGTGTCAACTATAACATGAAGGAAATATAGATGAAGATAGATATTATCATCAAATAGCTTGTCCTGAGCAGAACTTTGCCACCCTAACAGTCAATGGGAGTTTCTCTCAGGCCAGATGTCCCACCTCTGCAGCGGTTATATTCAAACCATCAGTTACATCTTGAATCTATCTTCTCCGTTGTCTTCCTCTTCTCTTCTTTGCCAGGATGCCTCCTTCCATAATAGTTTTCTCCAACCCTTTGTTTTTCTATATATGCTTCAAAGTACTTCAATATTTTTCTCAACTTTTTCTATTGTTATTTAAACATCATTTATTCTTATGATTTGTTGTATATTTGATTATTGGAGAGATAATTCTATGAAATTCAAATCTTTTATCTCATCTATGTGGAATATTATAATTTCGATACATTTTACTTTATTTGGAAACATTTGAATACTTGATTCATAGTATGAAATATTGTCATTTTTGATAATATCTGAAAACAGTGACTTATGTATGGTTTAACTTTCATTCAAATGCTTCCTGAACAAATAACTATCTCTCCGATTTCCCTCAGCATGATACTGCTTTGTATGTTCAAACCTTATTCTCTATCAATCTTTCCTGGTAACTTCCGGCTTTCCCTTCATGTGCCCCTTATATTAATATTCCAAACTATTCATTTCATTGCTCAGATTCTACCACCTTCTGCTTTATGCCATTTCAAACTCATAAATAATCACTTTACTAACAAGTGTTTGCATTCAGATCATGACAAATAAAAATATAGTCACAATGAAAAAATAAGCAAGGAAATGGAGACTAGTAAGGAAAATTTAACCTGAGACAAAATAAACATACAATCACAAATAAACTAAGTTGCAAGAAGATGGCTACCTGAGACAAGAAACAAGAGAACACCATGAATAAGAGATGTAAACATAAACTTGGAGACGAGAACATAAGTGACATTTAATGTCTCTTCTCATTACACATTAATCTCTAAATGGCATAATTATGAGCAGCAATGTCAATGTTGGACATTGTTACGTTCTCACTTCTTAGTGCCTTTACGACATTTTACCTTGTAAATGTTTTCTTTAATCTACATTTGGGCCTGGTACATGCCGATTATTTTAGTTAGAAGGATCGATAAATGTTATATAAATACTTCACTGAGGAACTTTCCTTTACACAATTGGGCCCTAACCATTGCGAATGTCTTATGGCATATTAAACCATAATATTGAATATTTTCTATGCTTCTCTCTCTTTGCCATCCTCCTTCCATAAGAGTTTCTCCACCTGTCCTTCTATTATTTCAAACTCATTTTCTTTTGATCTACTTTCTTTGTTTATCTTTCTTCTTTTATCCTCTATAAGTGTTTTTACCAATGTTCTAAATTCAAAGACTTCAATTTCTTTGATATGCCATTTCTTTGTTTTGAATTTTGAGACTTTATTCTTAGTATATATGGTTGTTTTTGATCAAAATGAAATCTAAAATGTCTTGAATTAGATTTAATGTCCTGTTGTAACTATACTTGACAAAAACTAAGTATTGTAGTGTTTACTTCAAAATAAATGAAATTTCATATGATGCATGAAATTGTCTCGATTTCTCTTACTGGAAGAAAGACTACTTGTATCATGTTAGATTACATCATCAATCTTTCCTGGCACTTTGCCCTAATCTCCTATTTCTTCTCATAAGTCCTTTTATATTCAAACATTATTCATCCTTCATTTCTCGTCTTTTCTCGACCTTCGTGTTCTTCTCCTCCTCTGCTTTAAGCAAAAACTCAATTTCCTATAGAACAGTTAAGCTAGGTGTGTTCATCTAACGATCTGAACAAAAAAAACATCCATAACAGAATGAAAGAAGACAAGCTACAAAGAAATGAACAGTTGTAAAAGAAATAGAGTGAGGCTAACGAGAACCATGGATAATAGATCCGCAAAGATTGGATCTTGTTTTCTTCTTCTCGTTTCCAATTTAATCTCTTGATTGATCTTTCAATGTCTGCTTGGTAGCTAAATGCATATTTTCGTGCATGCATCCGATTTCAGCAAACCTCTTGTGCCTCTTAAGCAGGTAACAGTGTTTTTCTTACACCAATTCGAACATCGGCGGTTTGTCTTTTACTAAATGAAGGAAATAGATGAGAAAATTTCTAAATTTTTGACATCCACCTAACAGCAATGGTTCTCAGGCAGATGTCCACCACGGTTATTTCAAACTCGTTACATCTGAATCTACTCCGTTCTTCTGCCGGACTCTCATAAGTTTCAACCTTTGTTTCTATTATCTAATTTTTGATAGATCACAGTTTTGATTAATTCTGGAGGATCTTTTCTCTAGTAGATATAGTTGTATATTTGATTCAGAATGGAGATATCTGAAATGTCGATGAAACTGCAACTTCTGTATTCTCGCAATTTGATAACATCTTATGCATTGTTGCAGCTGTCTAAACATGTTGATAATTCTATGATTCATGTATGAAATTAATTGTCTGATTAAACACTCTGACAAGAAAACACTTTGTAAGGTTAGCTCATCATCATCAAGTTTCCTGAGCAGACCCTAACAGTCCTCGATTTCTCTCATAGGAGTCCTGTAGCTTGTTCAAACCATTATTCATCTGATCAACTTTCTGTCTTCTTCTTGCGATCCTTCCATGAGTTTCTAGCTTCATGTCTTTTTATATCAAATCTCATTCTTTCATTTGTGCATCAGATTTCAGCTATCGGTGTTATTTCTCAACCCTAAAATAAACATAGTAACTAATAGAACATAAGACATGTAGGCTGAATGTACAAGAATGATAGAATACTAATTAAAAACAATAGCAGATGAAAGAGGAGACAGAACAAACTTGAGACAGTTGGTGAAAGAGAAAGATGCTAACTGGATTGTATAACATATCTTCACCATCTTCCAAATGACATCGTTACCCTCGTATGACATGCACTGCCTCGGAGATCTTCCTGTGTAAGAAAGAGATCAGAGCAGACATGGCTACTCACTGAAGTGCAATGATGATGGTCCTATCAATCAATCAAACCATAGAAAGGCAGCAGACTGGCAGCAATAATGATGAGTGGATCACTTGTTAATGTCTCTTCTTCTTTGCGTTCGTTCTTTACGACCAATTTTAATCTCTTTGTGATATGTTTGATCTTTGCCAAGAACATGTATACGTTGCACATTGGTTTGGTAGGCCCTAAATGCATAGATTTCTACACGTTTAGGACATGTGCATCCGATTTCAGCCAAACCTCCTTAGTCGCCTCTTACGACATGCGTGGCAGGTAACAGTGGTTCTATTCTTTACACCCCAAATTTGGGCCCGGTAACCATTCGGGCGGTTAATGTCTTATGTGTCAACTATAACATGAAGGAAATATAGATGAAGATAGATATTATCATCAAATAGCTTGTCCTGAGCAGAACTTTGCCACCCTAACAGTCAATGGGAGTTTCTCTCAGGCCAGATGTCCCACCTCTGCAGCGGTTATATTCAAACCATCAGTTACATCTTGAATCTATCTTCTCCGTTGTCTTCCTCTTCTCTTCTTTGCCAGGATGCCTCCTTCCATAATAGTTTTCTCCAACCCTTTGTTTCTCTATATATGCTTCAAAATACTTCAATTTTCTTATTTATATAGCATCAGCCAGTTTTCTTTAATTTTGAATTCTTTCTGGAGAGATCTATTTATTCTCTAGTAGATATATGAGTTGTATATTTGATTCAAGAATGAGAGATATCTAGAAAATGTCTTGATGAAACTTGCAACATTCTTGATTATGCTCACATCTGTGCTCTGGAGATATTGATCAACTATACTTTCTATAGTCATTGTTGCAGCTGTTCTTAGGAAATCAATGATTGATAATTTCACTATGATGTACGATATGTATGGAAATTAATTTGTCTCTGATTGATAACTCGTTACTCTGGACAAGAAAGAAAGCTTAACGCTTATTGTATGAGGTGTTTTAGACTTCATCATCATCAAATAGCTTATCCTGAGCAGAACTTTGCCACCCCAACAGTCCTCCGGAATTTCTCTCTCATGGACGAGATGTCCTGCCTCTGCAGCTGTCATGTTCAAACCATTAGTTACATCCTGAATCAATCTTCTCCGTGGTCTTCCTCTTCTTCTCTTTGCCAGTATGCCTCTTCCATGATGGTCTTCTCCAGCTCTTCATGTCTTTTTATATGTCCAAAATATCTCAATTTTCTCTTTCTTATTTGTAGCATCAGCCAGTTTTCTTGATTTTGAGTTCTTTCTGGATAGATCTATTTGTTCTCTTCTCTGTCCAAGATATACGAAGGACTCTTCTGTAACACTTATATTCAAAAGCACTTATATGTTTTTCCACCGCTTTATTAAATGTCCATGCTTCACACCCATACGTAGCCACTGTGAATATGAAATTTTAGACTTATGCTTGGCATATCATGGAATGATCATGTAACAAACACAGGACTCGTGAGAGTAGAAACTCCTACCATGCACACTATCCCCAAGCAGAGACGTCTCTGATGGCTGGACCACATCTTGTGCATGGAAGATGGTCAAATTACCAAGGATCTTCTTTATGGAAAACTAATCTCTGGGAAGAGGAGACATGTAATTGCGATATATGGGTGTCTGTAAGCAATATTTGAAGGCTCTTGACATATACACATGAGAAACAGTTGCCAAGGAGAGATATACCTGGAGATAGAAGGTTTTAAGTGGATTGTTGCATTTTGAGTACAGTCTGATTAAATAAAAACAAAATGTAGTTACTGCCTGTAATACCACTTTTTAGGGTGCTGTAGGACGGGATGGGGGATGTGCCTGTAGAATTTAATGACAAGCACAGTGGCAGCAAAACTGTTCAGGTTATGATTCTTCTTTATGTCCCCAACAGAAAAAAACTAATTGGCCGACGGGATTGAACTGGGTCTCCCGCATGGGGCCCGCTCTATAATCCATTCGGTCAGACACTCTACCATCTGATCAAATCATCAGAGAGAAATAGGCTTTACTCCTATTGTTTCTACAAAACCTAGATTACAGGACAAGCAAACCCTAACCCTCAGCAAAAAATTATCTCCTAGTGAACCCCTAACCTAGATTGCAGAACAAGCACAGCAGTCTCTTATCCTAGCATAATATAGTTCAATGGTGACATCTTAACCTTAATTTGGCTGTAACACTTTTTTTTAAATATAAGTTTATACACAGTTTTTAAATTTGATATAGTATGTATATATATATATTTTATATATAATATAATTATATATATATATATATAACTAAATGTTAAAGAGAATTGGTGATAAACAACATACTATACAGAAAATTACATACTTTGGTCACATTAAGCGTCACGATGGCCTGAAAAGAACAATACTAGAAGACAGGGTTCCAGGACGAGAGGCAGACCAAGAAGAAGATGGCTACAAGATATTAAAGAAACCATCGAAATAGGCAAGACTGCAGTCAAACTTGTAAGGAAACGACAAACAAGTACTTTAGTTTTACAAAATACATAAACAGTGACGTAATCGTGCACTGTTTATGTATTTTGTAAACATAGATTTGTTTGTACGTGTTTCATATTAAAGAAACCATGAACATGACCATCGACAAGTGGGTGAACTGGCAAGAGACAGAGTGAATTTCAGATGTGCTGCAAAGAGAGCAACGTCCTATAAAGGATACGCACCTTGATGATGATATATATATATATATATATATATATATATATATATATATATATATTATAATAATAATTTATATATATAAGACTTATGTGTCAAAGTGAAGGATATGAAGAGAATGTATTATTTATGTTCTGAAAGTATATCTAAACTTAGATGTAACATTCATTCACAGATAGTGGGCAGAAACTCCAGCAAATCAGGTTGCAAGCAGTCACTTGTGGAGTTTATACCCAGAGATGTGTAAGTAATCTATGCATGTTGATAAGTGACTCTGTGTGCTTGTTCAGTCATTCCCATAATAAGAAATATTGCACAAAATAGTTGTCCAAGAAAGATATTGAGATTTGAGCTAGTTTTGTGATACTTTAAGATACATAAATTGGTATATTTTGCTACTTGTTGTCTATCCTTGGTTATCTTCTAATCTGAGAGTAATTCTGAGAGTTGATCATATGTGGAAACTAGTCTTTGAATGTGTGTGCGGTTGGGAAAAGTGGTTGTGCATGGTAGGGTAAAGTGGTTGTGCATGGTAGGGAAACGTGGTTGGGGAAGTGGTTGTGCATGGTAGGGAAACGTGGTTGGGGTAGTGGCTGTGCATGGTAGGGAAAAGCTGCTGTGCATTGTAAGGAAAAGTGGGGTGTGCTGTATGAAAAAGATGGTTGTGTGAGATATGAAAGAAGATAGTTGGGAAAAGTGGTTGCATGCGGTAAGGAAATGCGGGTACGTGCAGCAGGCAAAGGTAGGTTTGTAATGTATTTAAGTATTTGAAGTTAATTATAGATTAGAAAAGGGTTGATATATATGAGACAATTCGAATGATAGATAAATAGAGTACCATCAATCGTTGGTCACAAGACGTGTGGGTGGGTGACCAAGCAGTGAAAATGTAAGCTTCAGTTTGTGAAGTGGTAAGATAAGAGAGGTGACTTAACATCTTTCACCTTAGATGTCTCCACAAAATTATGAACATCTAGTGGTACAACAAAATAACCATCTCTGAAGTATTGCAACATGCAAACTTGTCTTCCATCGTGGACTTGCTCAGCAGTAGAAAACTAAGATGGCTAGAACTTGGGAGAAGAATGCACAATTGCCGCAAACCAAAATAAATGTTATGTGAACTAATGAAGGGAAAAAGATGCCAATGCAGACCACTGCTCAGATATAAGGGTTTTTGCAGGGCCTCATTTAATAACTTTTCTATTGGTCTCGGCAAATTAGAAAAACTAACTGATTACTGAGTTATGTGGGGAAAAAATTTTAAGATTACGCAATGACGAGGCAGTCTTTTGAAAAGAGACTTAGGGATGAGCTGCAAGACAAGAGAGAAAAGCGATAATTCAGAAGTTGTCACAATTAAACACCTGTCAATTGACCGTCTTTAAGTTGAAAAAGGTCATATAAAATAAATGTTACTGTTGACAAAGTAATCAGATAAATAGAAGAAAGATAAATGTAAGTTTCATTATTTACTGATGAATTAATGTTGTAGAAACATCAGTGTGTTGCTGGGGCCCACAAAGAATAGTAGCACTGCCACCTACAATGCATGTCGTAAGAGGCGACTGAGTAAGGGCCTAGGGAAGCTACCGTAGTAAAATTAAAAAGCGTTGCAGAAATCAGATGTGCTGGCTTAATAGTAGGAGCATAACTGGCACAACATACAATTGTTCTTAGGCTTAGATCACATACAAATCACACCGAGTGGTTAACAAGTGATTGATATGGAGCATTCAAAGAAGATGTAGAAAGATTACCAAATTTGTTGTCGGAAATTAATAAAAGAATGACTCCATAAACTATATATAAATTTCAATGATTGTTGTCATTCAGTCAAAGACAGTAATTTCTCTCCTTCTTTCATTCTTCCACCCTGCTTTTGAAACTAGTGTTGTGTCAGTATCAGACAATAAGACTGATTGCTTTTTTTCTTTCTCTCTCATGGACAGACTAGAGGATAAATGGAGCCCAGAAGAGGATGCACAACATATGTGTAAGATGTACATGCCCCTCTCATGCCTTCCAAACGATACAGTGACCAATCTCCACAACAGCTTCTATCGGCAACATCGATTCCGCAAACATCGCAGGAAATGATTATATCACCTCTTTACATAACGCATAGATTTTGTGTGTCGGTTGGATGGGGTCATTTATCAGCTCATTTGAACATCAAACATTGTTGTCACACTGACCTACATCAGCAGTAGGGTTTAGTACATCATACAAGACTTGGCCTACATCAGCAGTAGGGTTTAGTACATCATACAAGACATGACCTACATCAGAAGTAGGGTTTAGCACATCATACAAGACATGACCTACATCAGCAGTAGGGTTTAGTACATCATACAAGACATGGCCTACATCAGCAGTAGGGTTTAGTACATCATACAAGACATGGCCTACATCAGCAGTAGGGTTTAGTACATCATACAAGACTTGGCCTACATCAGCAGTAGGGTTTAGTACATCATACAAGACATGACCTACATCAGCAGTAGGGTTTAGAATATCATACAAGACATGACCTACATCAGCAGTAGGGTTTAGCACATCATACAAGACATGACCTACATCAGCAGTAGGGTTTAGTACATCATACAAGACATGACCTACATCAGCAGTAGGGTTTAGTACATCATACAAGACTTGACCTTCATCAGCAGTAGGGTTTAGTACATCATACAAGACTTGACCTACATCAGCAGTAGGGTTTAGTACATCATACAAGACATGACCTACATCAATGAAATGGATTGAACACATCTTACAAGAATCCACATTGCGTTGAGTATATATGTTTTTGCCAATGATTTTGTTTAGATAGTTGAAATGAGCCAGCAGCACATTTGTGAGAGAATTCTAAAGTGATGAAATGATGTTAACATGTATGTCTATTTTTTATCTGGGTCCAGTAACCTTGATATGTATGTACATAATGACTGCTAATTGGTGATGTTGGTTGCAGTGAAGCGCATGATTGTTCCTGGTAATAGGTGAATTTGAGTGTTATAGACTTCTTCAAGAAGATTGACAATAGCAATCAGGAAGTTAAACACTATGAAGAATATGTGGCAAAGCACCAGCAAAATATTAAAATTAAAAATATTGAGAACATGCATTTTTCCAGTGGCTACTTATGGTTGTGAATCATGGACTATTACACAAAAACAAGAACGAAAATCCAGTCCACCGAAACGAAATGCTACAAAAAGATCCTATGAATACCATAGACAGAAAAAAAAAGAACACTGATGTCCTGAAAGAACTGAATGCTAAAGGTAATTGCTGATAAACAATATACTATACAGAAAAATTAGATACTTTGGCCACATCAAGCGTCACGATGGCTTGGAGAGAACAATATTAGAGGGCAGGGTCCCAGGACGCAGAGGCAGACCAAGAAGAAGATGGCTACAGGATATTAAAGAAACCATGAATATGACGATCGGCGAAATGACTGAACTGGCTAGAGACAGAGTGAATTTCAGAAGCTCTGTAAAGAGAGCAATGTCTTATAAAGGACACACGCCTTGATGAGACTTCTTTATGTGTGTGTGTCTCTAGTGAGTGTTCACTTCCTGCAACTCTCAAGTGTTATAGACTTCTGTATGTATGTGTCTCTAGTGAGTGTTCACTTCCTGCAACTCTCAAGTGTTATAGACTTCTGTATGTGTGTGTCACTAGTGAGTGTTTAGAAATCTCAAGTGTTATGTCGTATGTATCTAGTGACTGTTCACTTCCTACAACTCTCAAGTGTTATAGACTTCTGTATGTGTATGTCTCTAGTGACTGTTCACTTCCTACAACTCTCAAGATGTTGAACGTAGTACTGATTCTTGCTCAGAGACAATCAACTTTCCATGGCATTACAAAAGAAACCAAAAGTATGTCCAGTTGTTGTGATGTGAAGGACTTTTGGAAACTATTTAGTTGACTAAGTTGATGAACACTTGCACATCCTTCTTGAATACCTAGATTAAATTGTACTTATGTTTGCAGCATATATTTGTATTTTGAAGTTTCAATTGTTGAAAGAGAAAAATAACGCTAGCAACATTTGTGACAATGTCATTTAATTCGTAGTTTAAATTCTGCATGTCGAACTTGTTGAATTATCTGTCACAAACTGTTCTGTGAAGTTATCAAGTTTGTTATTTGTCACATTACACTGGTGGACATATGAATTCTTTACTATAATTGGCTATATCTTCTTCTTTGTGATCGATTTTGTTTGCTAGTCTAAACTATGAGATGGGTTGCCTCTATGAAGCTGCATGTCAAATGGAGTTCCTTGAGAATTCCTCATAGCTTACTCTGTAAGTTTGTCATGAGGCCATGTTTTGTTTCGTTGGTATATGTATGATGTACATGACTGCAGGATGTGTTCTGGGGTCTATTTGTCAGTCTGAACTGCACACTGGGCAGGCTTTATTCTGTGTATGTGATGATTGAGCCTGCAGTGTCCTATTCTTAGTCAAACGATTGTTGTTTTCTGTTTAGTCTGCTGATGGAGTCTGCATATAAACTGTTTTGATTGGTTGCCATATTGTTATGAAAATGTTAATAACGTTTGGGGTACTTGAAAGTTGTAAATGAGAGACATGTTTGCATAACCTTAATGAAAATGTGAAATCTGTTTTGATAATAATTGTTAATAGGGATGGACTTGCCTGTTTGCAAATTGTAAGTAAGTAAAAAAAAAGTAAAGGAACCCTTTTTCTTAGCTTGAGGTATATAGGGTAATACTACGTTAGGCCCATAATTTTCGTTGACCTTCGGCACACGATGAATGATGAAACATCACGCCAACCGCCTTTACTTCCCAGTGCTTTTCCTGGTGCCCAATTGAGGCTGGGTTGACCTGAGAGCCGTTATGGTCTGAGAAATATTTCACGCCCGCTGTGAAACTGAACTCGTACCACTGGCCTAAGAAGTGAGTTCCATCTTTCCAAATTGTATAATATTGACCAATTTATCAAGTGTTTACTGATCACCACCTTCATTCTAGAGACATTTCACAACAGACAACAACCTTGTGATCACACACATGTATTGTACTGGGTGTGTTGTGTTACATTTGTGTGTATGTATGTAGCTTTGAGCATAACTATTGAATACATTGAAAGACAACAAATGCAGTGGTTCAGACATTTAATGAGAATGAAATACAACCAACCACCAATAATAGCGTACAATAAAAAGAGATCAGGTACTAGAGCCAAGGGAAGACCAAGAAAAAAGATAGATAGACAATATCAAGACCACACTAAATAAACACGGATATAACACAAGGACGACTCATCTGGCCCTGGAACGCAAATTGGGCATCCACCCCTACGCTTAACGGCAAGAGTGAGCAATCAATTCCATCATCCACCTGGGGAAAAGACAATAGTATGTATGTAGCATGCACATTAAGTAGTGTAGTTGTTTGTTGATCTAGACCACCTGTTACTAGCACTAATTTATTACTAAGTATATTTGATAAGATATATATACACATATACCTACTTATCAGATGGTAAATATTTCCAGTTTGTTGATACAAGTGGTGTTGTTTTTTTTCTTCTTAAAGGTAAGCATATAAAATGAATAATGATGGCATATTTTCTTATATCATAATATCAGGCACAATTTGTGAAGTTTTATAGTAATGTGTTTGAGAAATTTGTTACCAGTGCTATTCTTGAGTGTAGTCTGTCATTTTTTCATTTACATATCAGAACTTGATCATCCTGCTACTTTAACTTATGTATCCTCGAAGGTCACTTTGCAATAACTTTAGGCAGCATGTTAGAGTGATCAGATTTTGATAATTAATAAATGTTTGCAGGGAAAGATATTCCAGGTTTTTCCATGTGAGAATGAAACAGTGTGTCATTCATTTGAAGTTTGTGAAAATAAAATGGTTTGAGCAGATCTGTGTATAGTTGTATCATGTGCTTTGTAAATTTGCCTGTGTTGAAGGTATTTATGCTTTGTGACTTAATTTTGAACATGTGATTCAGACATTTTGTTATCATACTGTGTGCGGTGATGTACGGAAACCTACAGATCTGAGTTTCTCGCACTGTGTATACACAATGGTTCTCAAACTTTTTGAAGTTTTGGCACAAAAACATTTGGTAAACAAATCGTAGAGACACTATACACAAAAACTGAATTTTAAGATGCAAAGAAATAATTGCAAAATGCTACGTACCTTTATTCATCATTTAATTTCTGCCTATGAGAAGTATGGGCCTGATGTGTCTTAGCGATTTTTTACTCTTGTTCCTGCTGGCACCGCCTTGCCGACCACTGATCTGGGATTTCCTAGGGTGCACCTAGGAATGTCACCGGGTACACCCTTTGAGAACCACTGCTATACACATTGAGCTGTTTAAGTGTTACATAACGAGACGCCCAATTGTGTGTGGAGGTCCAATTTCAATCGAGATGATCCCATTTCAAATCTCATGGTTCTCTCATTGAGTAGGCCTATGAATTCACACACAATTGATCACTTTATGTTATATGTCAGTAAATTGAAGTTCTGATGTTTCTTTTAAGTATGCTGCCCAGTGTATCAAATAAATTTGGTGGATTTGTCTGCTGTAGTCTTTAGTCTCACTTGGTCTGATGTTGTTATTTTATACCGATGGGTCTATGCATCATGGTGAGAAGTCAGACTGGGGTTTCTTGGCTAGCGCAGCAGTAGGGTTGTTGAAGAGAGAAATAGAGCATACAGCACAACTATTGCAGTCCTCCATTGGCTCTCTGGACTCCGTTTACTGGGACAATTGTTGTTTCTGACTCAGTAGATGCTTCAGAAGATCTAGAATGGCAAATTAAGGTATGAGTGGATGTCATCTATAGAGGTTTCCAACCTCCAGAGACTCATGTGGATCTATTGTCCTGATCATCTGGATGTTTGCGGCAATGGGAAAGCGTACATGCTTGCATCGAAAGCATCAATTGTTGGGAAGTTTAGGATAAATAGGGGTATGTTATTCTGCCTCTTGACCACCTACACTTGGATGAGGACACTTAAATTGTTGAATCAATCCAGCGATTTAGGAAGTTTAAAATTACATATTGTAGAAGTAGAGCTGGATGCTTGAGGGCAGAGAGAGAAGTGTGTTTAACCAGCTAACCACAGGAATCATCAGTATGCATACTCTTCTACATCTGTTGGGGGAGACTGAGCACCTATGGATCTGCCCAGAGTGCTGTGACATCAGTTCAGTAACCAATACCTTGGTCTGATCCCAACACTGTGACATGTTGCAACATGGTGGATAAGGTTTGTAGTTTATCTATCACCAATATGGCATAGCTCTTGGGGTGAAGGATACATCCAAGCTTCTGTACACCACAATATAGTGTAGACAACTGGTCATTATATAAACAAGCAGCTGCAAAATATTGGAGAACTAGAGGAAAATTGTTACAAACACAGACCCATGGTTAAGAGGAGAAAATTGTGGTGGGTCGGGCATAACCTACAGAAGACAGTCGTCAAGTGCGCTAGACAAGCACTTTTAAGTGGAACCCACATGGAAAAGGAGACGTCCTAAACATACCTGGAGACGAAGTTGTCTTGAGGAACTTAACAGAAATTGGATGTGCTGGCCTACTTGTAGGCACATAACTGGCACAACATACAATCGCTCTTAGACTCAGATCACATACAAATCACAAAGAGTGGTTAACAAGGGGTTGAAATGGAGTGTTGGAGCAGACTGAAGTATGATCGACTGTTCTGGGAGGCCATAAAGAAAACAGCTAGATATCATGAAAAGTGGCAAACAACTGTTGAGATCCTATGCTCAACAAGGAGCAGAGAGGAGGAATAAGTAAGAAGAAACTTGTGCACTGATAAGTCTGTGGAAGAATTATCATATGTTGACATACAATCTGTGCTTCTCAGATTATTTGTTCATACAGACTGAGCATATGTTGATGTATGTGTGTAGTTTGATAATTGTGAGATCTCTGTGTAAGAGTTACCTCAAACATTTTGTCATTCTATATTTATTTTGTCATAATTTATTCATATCTTTTACCTCATTCGCAGTCACAACTACTGAACAAGATAAATAGCCAGTTGATATTGGTTTCTGTTCTTGTCATAATACCAGTTTAGTAGTGACCCAAATAGCATTGTAACTATTTATGATGAGAATCCTGTCCAAAGCATTTATTATGTTGCAGCATTTTAAAATGTGAGAGTAATAGAGGTATATCTTTAGTCAGTGTTGTTTGAATGATCATAATACAGGCAGCTTGGCATGTAAGGATAGGATGTTGAACGGTCTGTTTGAAATGAAGGTAGAGCACAGATATGCATTGCTGTCTGAAGGTAGTTAGGTTAGATATTGAACGTCTGGTTGAAATGGTGTTAGGCCAGCAAGCACATGCAGTGCTATCGAAGGTATGATTAGAAATGTTGAAACGTCTGTTGAAATGGTATACGCAGCAAGCACATGCAGTGCTGTCTGAAGGTAGTTAGTAGAGATGTTAAACGCTCTGGTTGAAATGGGTGTTAAGCACCAACAAGCACATGCAGTACTGTCTGAAGGTAGTTAGATTAGAAATGTTGAAACGTCTGGTTGAAATGGGTGTTACGCGCCAGCAAGCACATGCAGTGCTGTCTGAAGGTAGTTAGGTTAGAGATGTTGAAACGTCTGGTTGACATGCAGTGCTGAATGAAGGTAGTTAGGTTAGAGATGTTGAATGGTCTGGTTGAAATGGGTGTTAAGCACCAACAAGCTCATGCAGTGCTGTCTGAAGGTAGTTAGGTTAGAGATGTTGAAACGTCTGGTTGACATGCAGTGCTGAATGAGGGTAGTTAGGTTAGAGATGTTGAATGGTCTGGTTGAAATGGGTGTTAAGCACCAACAAGCTCATGCATGCTGTCTGAAGGGCAAAGGGAGAATATATGCTTACCAACATTACTTGGGTATAGTGTGAGGGTCTCTGTGGCTAAGCTTATGCCTTGCGTCTCAAAGATTGTGGGTTCGAATCTTGACCACACCATTCTATTCACGAGTGCATTTTTCAGAGACCCATATGATTGTTGCTGGAGCTTGTGCTTTGTGCAATACTCTTGTCAGATGGTGTGTCATTTCTGCGGAGAGGGACCAAGTCATATGGGGTAAAACCTGGTGCAATGAAGTCAAGTCAATCCTTCGGCTTTAGACTTGGGTATAGTGTGAACATTGGGATGACTGCTGCAATAGAGAGGGAGGCAGGTACAAACTTGTCAAATATGTGAGGATATTGATCATAACTGAACCAGGTTAGGTCAAGACAAAGCTAATTTTGTTGTGTTCTTGCTTGGATTATAAGTTTGATTTCTGGATCTGTTGCAGAACTGTTGTATACAATTGATTTGTGATGTTTTTTAACAACCATATATAACCAATTATCATGACTTGGTTTGAAAATTCAGAAAACTCTGAAGTTAGTGAATCACAGATAATGTAACGAAATGGCCCTTGTGAACAAGTCTATTCTGAGTATCCAGCTGGTCCAATTCTATGACTTTTCTATTTCCTGCTGTGTTAATAATATATATATATTGTGCTAAAAAAGGTAAAGGAACTATTTTTATACCTTGTGGTGAAGCCCTGCCCTACACATGTATAGTACCATACACAAGTAGGACTACGACCGAGTTTACGTTAGTCGTCTTGTCAAAGATATATCAGTAGTGTATATCACAATAAGAATGATTAAATTGGTTGCATTGAAGAGTACATATGGTATATATAGTAAAACAGTGTTAGAGTCCGATTTTCACTGACCGCAGCACATAATGAGATGTGGTCAACATCACGCTCGCTTTAGCGTTCCCAGTTATCTTTTCTGAGCTGACGGTCGCCAGTTAATGCTGGGTTTACCTGAGAGCTGTTACGGTCGCCTAGCTTTTACCAGGCTTTCGGTCCCAGTTAATGCTGGGTTTACCTGGAGCTGTTACGGCTGCTTAATGCTGGGTTTCTGAGCTCCGCAGTTAATGCTGGGTTTACCTGAGAGCTGTTACGGTCTGCCAGTTAATGCTGGGTTTACCTGAGAGCTGTTCTGGTCTGCCAGTTAATGCTGGGTTTACCTGAGAGCTGTTACGGTCTGGAAAAAATTCTGCGCATGCTGTGAAATTGAACCCGTGCCACTAGCTTAATCTTCTTCGAACGCTCCATATCGACCACTTGTCAACCACTCCACCTGTGATTTGTATGTGTTATGCGCCTACAAGTAGGCCAGCACATACGATTTCTGCGCTGCTTTTTATTTACTAGGGTGGCATCACTAGGACATACATCAGTCACCTCTTACGGCATGCATTGTAGGCTGCAGTGGTACTATTCTTTGCTTCCCATGTGGGCCCTGGCACCACATGGGCGACTAGCTTAACAATATACATTGTGCTTATGAAATAAACTTGTTCATACTGGCCATGACCAACATTATCAGTGTTTCTCTACAAATGTTTTATCTTTGGGGCAACCTGGTTTAAAATATGATTATATATGTTGAGTGTTATATCAGTGAGATATAATCTGTTATTTTGTCTGGTATATTATTATATGGTGGCGTCTGTGGCTTAGGGGATAGTGACTCAGTCTATTAACCCGCTGTTCTGAGTTTGAATCACGCTAACAGTTTGGTTGCAAATTGTTGCATGTGGATTTTACAAAAGAACAATGGCACCACCCGTCAGAATGCCTAGAAAAATCACAAACAGCGTTAAAAGCTGGGGTTGATTCGCAAAGTCCTGTAAAGGATATGCAATTAACATTTTTATTATTATATGCAGTTAATATATGAGATATTGTTTTGTCTAAGAGGTTGATGTTATGTTTGTCAAAGTGATATCTCTTATAGTTGTCTGCTTATATGCTTTACATGTCTGTACACACATGTTCAGTAATAGCAGTTTTTTTTTGTTTTGTTTTTGGTTTGATTTGTGTGTTGAATAGACTTTATTTATTTGTGTATATTATGTAATGAGAAGGGGAGGTTTAGAACACATTGTGACAACCAGTAAAATCAAATAGAGATGAAACACAGGAAGACAGGAGAGAGAAAATATTAGACAGCCTGACTTCATTGCACGGAAAAGCATCAACATCTGAGATCTTCTTTGCGTTCATTCTTTACGACCAATTTTAATAACTCTTTATGATATGTTTGATCTTTGCCAAGAACGTGTATACTTTGCACATTGGTTTGGTAGGCCCCTAAACGCATAGACTTCTACATGTTTAGGACATGTGCATCCGATTTCAGCCAAACCTCCTTAGTCGACTCTTATGACATGCATGGCTGGCAACAGTGGTTCTATTCTTTACACCCCAAATTTGGGCCCGGTCACCACTCAGATGCAACATCTGAGATGATAGCAAATACCATGGACAGAGATTTGTGGAGATCCATGATTGCATATACTAGCCGGCACACCACCTGATCATGATATGTGGATGATAAGAGTAATCTGTGCCAATAACTAAAGGCAGGGGAACAAACACAACAGTGATAAGATGCTAGACAGTTGAAGATGACATGGAAGAAAACCAATTAAAGAACAGATAAAAATAGCACCAGGGATTAGGATTTGAACCCACAACTTCAATATGACCACAATCAGTCACATTTTGTCTACTAGCCATTACTTGTATATTTATGTGTATCCAACTCTACATCCCATCTCTACAGTTGATGTATGATTGAGAGCATTGTTTATTTGACAATATTTATAGTCTATTTTATTGATTTGTTAGTGTGTCCAACCTTCCATCCCCACAGTTGATGTATGATTGAGAGCAGAGAATTGTTTATTTGACAATATTTATTTATTTGAATGTATCCCATATTTTATTTATTCAGAAATTGTAGAAATGAGTGCCAAACATAGTATGATAGTTGTCTAATATAGAAAGTTAGGTGATAACTTCCATTTACTTTATTATACTATATCTATTTTGTCAGGGTTAGACCTTGAGTCTAACATTGTTGGTTCCATAAGACGTTGGTCATGGGCACAATAATAATAATAATTAATTCCTCTCGACCAATATTCATAGGGCCTGCAAGTATTTCTCATACCGTTATCCTGGGCAATCGCTCAACTCCTCCATGGAACTGAGACCATATTTCTGCCTCTCAGCAGTGTAGGTCTCCTAGGTTTGACTCTTTTTGAACCTTACATCCACTTCAAAGCCTGCTTTGATATTCTTGATCATTTCTCCTCAAGGTGTGCCCAACATATCTCCATCTTCTCTCTATAACAGTTGTACTAGTGGTTGACCAGACATGTCTCTGATTTCATCACTTCTCCTGAATTCGTTCTATTTTATATTCATTATTTTTCGCAACTATCAAATATATCAAAACTCATTTAAAGGGACATAACCCAATGTAAATATTTTTTCAAAAGTTTCTAAAAAATTTTACACCATTCTTGAAACATGATTTATTACGTTGTTAAAATGACAATAGTAGTACAGCATAACTGTTAGTTGTTTACAGTAATAATATTGAAACTTCTATAACATCTTCATTTTAAACATATTATGTAAGGCCAAGAGGACCCATTTCATCATAATGTCTGTGAAGCTGGCAGTAAAGGTTTCAGCTTCTTTTTTTTCAAACTATCTCATATGAGAAACATTCCATGCAACTACAGTTGGAGGGTCATGGAAGTAGGTGGGTCAGGGAAGTTGAAAGGGCACATCGTCAGGGAAGTTAAAAGTCTTAGCATATATTCTGAAATCCAACTAAGAAAAGATAAATATGTTTTGGTGATACCATTATACATTTTTGAAAAAGAAAAAATGGAGGTTTAATTTGAGTTACTGAATGAATTTATCAGTAGAAATGAATTGTATCTATTCATTTATTGAAGTTGTTTTACAACAATGTTGCTTCCTATGTATGTTGTCATTTGTTACTAATACATGTTCTTATCTAACTAAAAGTTCTTATCTAAGGGCTCTCTGTGACATAGGGGTTAGATGCTCATCTTTTGTGTCAAAGGTACCAGGTTTGCTCCCTCGTGGAGCCATCTGGATATTTTTTCCAGAGATCCCTGATCTCAGTGTAGGTGAGATTGAGTTCCTAGTTCTATCAGAGACAAACGTTCAATTTGAGCATGTAAAAGAACCCTTGGCAGTTCAAAATCAAGGAGAGCAGTCTGAAAAGCCACTGCTAGCTGAAAAATTTGATAGAAAAGATTAAAAATACAATTTCCTACACAATATCTTCACCATCTTCAAAATTACATTGGGGCACTCTCCGATGCTACATCACTCTCCGATGCTACAGCACTCTCTGATGCTACAGAGTTTGTGCACTGCAGCTGAGACCTTTCTGTGTAAGAAAGAGATCGGAGCACACATGGTTACTCACTGAAGTGCAATGATGATGGTCCAATCAATCAGTCAATCTAACATGAAGCTAACAAGAGCATCTATTGCTAGAACTTGTTGTATACAATCTCAGATAAGAGAATTCATACAAGTTTGAACAGATTATATTATCAATATCATTTCTTGATTAGTCATAGCTCCATGTATCTACAATTGTCCAAATCAAACATTCACACACTTGATGTGGAATTCTTCTTTGCTATCAGTTTGATGTACTTAGTTTTTGAGATGGGTTGCTTCTATGAAGCTGCACCTTGGTGTTCCTCGAGGTTCCCGTAGTTTTCTCTGTAAGCTTAATTCGTGATGTCATGTTTTATTTAATTGGCTTAGGTATGATGGACAGGACTACAGGATGTGCTCTGGAGTCTGTGTTTCAGCTTGATATGAACACTATGCAGTCTGAGCAGGCTCTATTCTGTGCATGTGCAGGTTGAGCCCCTGCAGTGTCTTGTCTTAAGATGGGAAAGATTTGTGCTGTTTTCTGTTGTCTCGTAATGGGATCTGTGGATTATGTGGGATTGAGGTCAGAGAATGTATTATTTAGTTGTCATGATTCTGTTAGACAATAAATTTGTCCAGTATCTGACATCTTTTCTTTAATTCTGTTTTACCTCACAGCATCAGGATAAGAGATTTCTAGAACAGACTTGTGCTTCATAAATAGTGTTATATTCATCACTGACATCAGTAAGAACATCAAATGTTTTCCTCTGCTTGCAGTGTAACACCATTGATCTTCATCTCATCTGGGTTTAGTCTGCTGCATCTAACCACTCTGTGCCAGACCAGGACATGTCTTAATTGATGTAAATAATGTAAATGAGCTGATAATACAACTACCATTGTTTGCTCTCTAGATCCTATAGAATTATGCAGTCAATTCTACCAGGCAGACTTCTATAAATGTTTTATAAAAAAAAAGTTTTGTTGGTCCATTTTTATAATGTATTGAATTTAAATGTTTCTCCCTTTCCCCCGACTACATGTGATTATTCTGCGCACTCAAACAGTGCAACTATGAGAAACTATATCAATGATTACTTTGTTTAGAGATGAACCATTCTATTTTTGTTATAATGATGAAATATGTACGGCAAAATGTGGATATCTGTGACAACCAGCTTTACCATGTCTAGTATTTTCTGCTGTATAAATGACTAGTAATTGGTCTAATGATGATGATGATTATGTATGCTGAACATTGATGATTCTTGTCTTCTATGTCAGTTCCTGTTTACATGTTTTGTTTTCTAGGAGAGATGATGATTTGTAGTCAACTGCAAAGTATTATTGATGTCACTTTTGCTGTTGCTTGTGTCTATAGTTTGAAAAAATTCCTTTTGTCTTATTAAAGATTTTTTTATAGGATTTCAATTTGATTTGTTGAGTTTATTCTATAACTAGTTTTATATCTGTTTGTTGATAGTGCATTGGTAGAACTATTGGGTTATTAACTGACGTCACAACGATGCGGGCAGACTCAGATATGCTCAATCTCCCCTAACAGATTTCAAAGGGTATGCATACTGGTGATTCTTGTAGCCTCTCTCTGCCCCTCAATCATCCATCTCTACTTATACAACATGTAATTCCAAACTCCCTAAGTCTCTATATTGATTCAACATCTATTTTAGTGTCCTCATCCAACAGTAGGTCGTCAAGAGTAGGTCTATCCTAAACTCCCCAACAATCTATGTTTTTGATGCAAACATGTACGCTCTCTCGTTGCCCCGAACACCCACATGATCAGGACAGTAGATCCACGTGGGTCTCTGGAGGTTGGAAGCATCTATAGACGACATCCATTCATACCACAACTATTTGTCTAAAGATAAATGATTGGCTTCATTTCACCATATATGGCTTGATCCCTCTCTGCAGAAATGGTGGCCACCTGCTGAGAGTATTGTACACCGCACAAACTTCGTAGCTCTAGCAAACAATCCTAGAGATCTCTGGGAAAAATTCAGTCATGAACAGAACAATATGGTTGTGATTCGACCTTTGAAATGCAAGACAACAACTTAGCCACATAGATTCTATTTTGTATGTTTGTACTTACCTCTCTCACATCTATTATTGCTTGAAGGTTGTTATAACATGCAACTGTTACCACCAACAATCTTATTGCTTGAAGGTTGTTATAACATGTAACTGTTACCACCAACAATCTTATTGCTTGAAGGTTGTTATAACATGTAACTGTTACCACCAACAATCTTTTCTGCATGCAGTTACTTAGATTTCTTTATCTTTGAACACTGCATACCAACCACTTGTTAACCACTGTGTGTGTGTGTGTGTGATCTAAGACTGAGTGATTGTACATTGTGCCAGTTATGCACCTATAAATAGGCCAGCACATCTGATTTCTCAATTTAGACTCTTTAATATGCCCAATCCATCTTCATTATTTTCCTTTGAATGATGGTCTCCAATGATGCACAAACATGCAATAATATACAGCTATGTGAAATGTTGTATTGCCAGTTGTACTACTGAAATTAGGTATATTACATATAACATTCAATAAGTAGGTGCAAACACATTAGTTTTGGTTTGGAAAAAACTGATGAACAACGCTGCTACAAGTGAAAGCATTTATTGCTGACAATTTGTACATCAAAATAAAACAGCTGCAAATAATAAGTATTTCACAAGGTTAAACCTAACAACGGAAAAGTTTGTTTCGCCCTCAAGACATAAAACAATCTCAAGTAGTAGTATGTCTCTTGCGGAACATCACTTTCATCACAGCCCACCTGAAAAACTCTTGTCTCTTGCAAGTTCTTCTGCCCCTTCCAGAGTCATGTTCAAGGTTTCTTTGATGTCCTGCTGCCACCTTCCTTGACATCTGCACTCGCCTTGGACATCCCCTGCCTTCCACTACCGCTCCTTCATACTACTGTGAAGTTTAACGTGGCCACAATATTTCATCTTCATGGACATGATATTATTTATGAGCCAATGCTTCTGGATATGCGGATCTTGTAGGATATCTTTGTTTTATTTTCTTCTCTGTCCAGGATGTTCTAAAAACGTTTCTGTAGCATCTTGTTTCAAAAGTAAAACAATCTATTTTTAAAAATTGTTCTAGTACTTTTGCTAATAATCATAAAAAATATCTGTGAACAGTTGACACTATTTAGTGAGATATAAATTAGCTGTAACATTAATGGATGCTGAAGAAAACATTGTTTTGCAAGATGTGATTCTCCTGGCTCTGCACCTGAAGAAAGGACTTATATTTTACCATTCCAACTTGAGACCATAAAAATAACTTATTTCAATCCAAATTTGTGAACAACAAATCCATAGTGACTACAAAACTTGCAAGTTAGTTCTCTTTCTGTCTGTACCGATAGAAGGGAAGAAGACTACAGTAAAACTATGTACCAGTGGTGAAATACATAGACATGTAATAAGGTAGCCTTCTACTTTTGTCATCACAATGCTACCGGGTTGTTGCCTAGTGTCATGGTTTTCTGTTTTTGTCTTGCGCTGTTTAACTCTTAGTGTCCTAGAACATTTTGGGGGTAATCACGCCTGCCAGAACACATTTCTAGCAAACTTTTTCAATTTGAATCAATGCTTAGCCATTGCTGAATTCTCCATCATTGTCGGTGAAATCATAAACATGAAACAATGTGTGTGTTTAATTGAACTTTGGAACAAATCCATGGCTTGTTCGCACTTTAACGACGTGGAGGACGAAACATCTTGTAATTAAACTTTTCACACGAAGTTACTTTTTCACAACAGGAAAATATATTTGCGAATAAAACTATTTCTAAAAATCAACAATAAATTTGCCATGCCGTATGGTATATGAATGAAATGGGAGTTATCTGCCTGTTGAATTCTGTAAACAAAAACATTGTCGGACGTATATTAGCTGAACAGTGAAACAAAAAGTGCATGGACCCAAATTAGATGTTGGCAGCGTGTTTTGGCATAATGAGAGAACTGTTTTCTACATTGGGAGCATCGACTGGACGCAATGAGTTAAGGAAGCTTTAAAAAGTACAAAAACAAGATAAATGACATTTTGATACCTTTTGTTTGAAATGTGGGTGCTTCTTGTTTTTATACTTTACAAAACTACCTGACTTTGTGTCTTATGTACTTCGCCTTTCTACCTCTGTCACTTGATAAAATGTTTCTCTAAGTATTGCTAACATGAAGAGATACGTCAGGAGTCTCATAATTCCACCTCTTTCTTCCCTGATGGACTTGTCCTTGAATTCTGAAATTCAAACAAGACCAAAAGAAAGGGATTTATTATTTATTTACATGATGATAGATATAGATATGACACAATAACATATATTCGTTTTTTTATATATTCATGATAATATGTTGAAAATCAAATTTGGACACGTAATACATCGTCATTCAACACATACATGACCTTATAACAGTAAGCTACCAGTCAATACAGTCATGACCTTGTAACAGTAAGCTACCAGTCAATACAGTCATGACCTTGTAACAGTAAGCTACCAGTCAATACAGTCATCACTACCATGTGATTGGTTGTTAAACATGGCAGATCTAGATATCAACAACACGATTGGTTGCTAAACATGGCAGATCTAGATATCAACAACATGATTGGTTGCTAAACATGGCAGATCTAGATATCAACAACATGATTGGTTGCTAAACAAGGCAGATCTAGATATCAACAACATGATTGGTTGCTAAACAAGGCAGATCTAGATATCAACAATATGATTGGTTGCTAAACAAGGCAGATCTAGATATCAACAACATGATTGGTTGCTGAAAAGACTTTATGATCTCACTTAATTAATGCTGGGCTTCCCTGAAAAGCTAGGTAACTCATTAAACTCAAGAACATATTTCAAACAAATATCTGACATATATGAATGAGCCTTTAGGTCTGGTCTATGCGAGTAAAAATTGAGGGCTGATTAAAAGCAGCTATTGGTCTTACTATGTTCTCATTGAAAGATGCACTCTCTGGAATGTTGACCTGTGGTAAAACTGGTGTTGTTTGAAAGTCCTCATCAGCTGCTTGCAAATTCTCAGTGTAACGTTCGAGCAACCATGTTGGGCCCTGGATGTGGAAGTTCTTGCTCAGTTCAAAAAGGTTAACAACAGATAATTTCTGTGACAAAGAATTAAGGAAGTAACATGTCGCATAGTAATTAATACAGTAAAAGCAACAGCCAGAGTGATTTAGCAGTTTTCTAGAGGAGAGATTAACTCCTAGTGGACCAAATGCCTTACTATGTGGCTATGGGATGGACGCCTTTTTACCAGGAGCCACATTAAAGGGCACTTTTTCTTCTAAAAACAAATGGCTTGTAAAAACATGGCTTTTGCCCTGGTCCACTAAGTGTTAAGAGACACATACAGGACAAATGCAGGATCACTGCAACAATTACTGAAATCTTTAGATGGGGATGTGGAGAGAGCAGATAGGTTGACTGGCTCTGCCATCATATGGAGGTTCAGACAGTGGATAGGACTGACATTCTGAACACCCTCACAGAATATGGTTGTAAAGAGTATTTTCATCTAAACCAATTCCCACCAACAGCTAAACTACAAGAGCTTGGATTGAAGATTTGAGTTACCAGAAAAAAAGCAGTACAACAGACATATGAGTAGGCACATCAATCAACATCAAACTGGTATGGTTAGTCACTGGACGCTATTGAAGATACTGTGAAGGAGATAGGAGCACCTATGGACATGTCCTAAGTGCAATGAAACTGAATTCCAGACTGAAACTGAACATGGTGAATTCTACTTTGGTTGCTGTATCACTGAGCATCCCAGCAAGCAACCATTGGTTCCCTATTTGATTGCTAAGACAGTCCATTTCTGACTACTGTCCAGGAAAATTAATAGAACCCCTCCTCTGCTCTTTAATCTTATGTACAACATATATATTACATGACATTGGGCTGAAGAACAATAGAACTTAATCAATATTGCAAAAACATAAGTAATGAATAACCAAAATTCAGACAACCCAGTTAGGTTACAAAATGAAATCATAGAGGAAGTGCAGGATTTTGCATACCTGAGAAATACAGTATTACAGGATAGGGATTCAGAAAAGGACATTATTAGAAAAATCAAGAAAGCAAATCAAACTTTTGCATGCTCAACAAAATCTGGAAAGCCAAAGGATTGAATCTTAAAACAAAACTTAAAATATATAGAAGCAGTGTTATTATACATTAGTGAGTGCTGGAAAATGACCAACAACATCATACACAGGCTGGAGGACTTCCAAAGTAAATGTTTAAAAAGAATTCTTCAAATGAAGAGCTCTTAAGAAGTACAAACTCTGCATCATTTGAGACTATCATTAAAAGATGACGATGGAGTTGGCATGTTTGGCTTATGTCAGTATAGGCATTGGCTAGGACAAGTCTCCAATGGACAGCAGATGTGAGAAGAAGGCCTGGATGTCCACAGGAAACATGGAGGAAGAAAGGTGGAAATATAATTGTGAGATTGGGGTCTGACATAGGAAACAATTAATACAAAGGCGGCAGAATGACAACAACGGAAATATTTGTGAAAGTCTTATGTGTCAAATGGGACATGAATCAAATATAGATAGAGTGGGCTGAAAGACAAGAGTCCTTCTACTTCTTCTTCAGCAATCTCTGGTAATGCGCTTAATTTACTGTGAGCCACAAACTGGGCAGTCAGCTTTCCCCAAAGTATAGTTTTTAAATCGACTGGGTGTGGTCACATGTTTCTCAGCTCACACAGGAAAGGACAGTCTTGCAGGGCAAGAGTCCAAGCAGTGCTAGATTATTGAAGAAGTTTAACTATATAATGACATAATTATTGAAAATGTACACGTCATTCCATAAGATGACATACATGACCACAAACATATGAGAAAATAATTATGTCTAGATACAAATTTAAACAATACACAATCACACATAAATACACAAGAGATAATAATACAGAGATGCAATGATAATAAAAGGATACAGTGTCTGGCAGTGGAGGTAGTTGGAAAACTGAAGGTGGTTGGGTGAGTCTAACATTAGTAGCTCCTGAGGAATGACAAATATATTTCAATATTTGTAATATATATTTAACTTTTATATTAATTAATTTGTTTTGGCTCATTATTATTATTTTTTTAGCTGTAGTCATGGCACCTAAGATGGCATTTCTTACTGATTTTTGCATGAAAGCTTGCTTTCTTTATCACCAATGTCTGTACATTTTGCTTGAAGGCTTGATTTCATATATTAAATATCACCAGTTTCCATATATTTTTGTATGAAGGCTTGCTTTCCTCATCACCAGTGTCTGTATATTTGCATGGAGTCTTGCTTTCCTTATCATCAGTGTTATGTATATTTGTGTGTGTATATTTGTTTGTGAAGGCTTGCTTTTCTCCTCACCAGTGCCCGTATATTTAGCATGAAGGCTTGCTTTCCTTATGACAAATCTCCCTATATTGATTAATGTTCGCCTGTCCAGCGTGTTTGTAGCGACGGGTGACAAGCCCCCTGTGAGTGCGGTTCAATTCCGCGAGCTGGCAGAAAAGCTACAGTTCTCGGGATTTACAGTGTTTGTGGCACTGAACCAAAGGGTTACGATGTCCATGGTACCGAGCCGAAGAGCTGAAAAAGCTCAAGTGCTTCTGGAACAGGTAAAAAAAATATTAATGGCTGCAGGGAATTTATATGCTTTATACAAATATTGACTAAAGATGTAGTTCTTCCTTCCTTTTGTTTGCTTGACACACTGTTTATATATTCAATGTTATCTCTTTTATCAACTTCACTGTTATTTATAACTCAAACAAAGGTCCATGTAGTTTTCTTTCCACTGTTGTTTTACTAGGTCAAGGAGTTTGCCTCAGTATATATATTCGGGGCAGTCTTCAGGTATGTGTTCTGCAGTCTGATTTGCCTGTCCACATGGTTGAATTGTCAATCTTGAATTTTGTATGCATGTGACTGCAGAGTTGATTTTGTCCTGTTCTGAAATGCAAAATGACAGCTTGTTCTAATCTCCTCACATTTTGGTAGTTGTCCTGTGTTAGTCTTCTTTCTTTCTTTTCTCAAATCCTGTTTTGCCTCACAGCAGAGAGATTTCCTTACATGTAAGAAGAGATTTCTAGAACTGGCTTTTGTGTGCGCTTCAAACGGTATTTTCCTTATCTCTGTTATCTCTGAGGTTCACTTATTGCGTGGACAGCCTTTTGCTTTGAATCCACTGTATTGAAGTAAAATTGTTCTTTGAGGTTCACTGTCTGTTGGTAATCTGCTTATGTAGCCGAACCATTTAATTTGTTATTAATACTGTCCTGTGTTAGTACTGGGGACTTTCTGATTGATTTAATCAAGATTTAGTTCAAGTAAGTTTTAAAATTAGAAGAAAATGAGACGAACCTGTTGGCTGAAAATAATTGTGAGCCCTGTGATTGTAAACATGACCAGTCTTGTAAGGCATAAACAAAGCAGGCAGACTGACATCTGATTCATGAAACAATATAAGACAAATGTGCTTCAGGATTCCATAAAATAATAATACAGTACAATTGATTATTGAGAGCGCGTAGCGTAGTTGTTAGTGAACTCGCTTCTCAAGGCTGGTGGTCCGGGTTCAACCCCGACCGCGACGGCTCTCAGGTCGACCCAGCCTCAATTGGGTACCAGACATGCTCTGGGAAGTAAAGGCGTGATGCTGACCACATCACCCATCGTGTGCCGACGGTCAATGAAAAATACAGGCCTAACACTGTATTGCCCTATATACCACAAGGTATGAAAGGGTTCCTTTACCTTTACTTACAATTGATTATTACAAGATATCTTAAATAAGTCATGGTCATAGAGATTAACAGCACCATCATCACTGCACTTCGGTGAATAACTATAGGTTTTCCAATCTCTTTCTTACACGGGTAGATCTCAGCAGTAGTAGATGAATTCTGTAGCACCAACAAGAATAATTGATTAAAGATAGCAAAAATTTGTTTTGTAGGGATCTAAATTTTAATTGAAATTAATTATTTTTTCCTGTCATGCAGTTTTCAGTTTATTTTTCTCTTATTCTTAACGGCCAAGGGTTCTTTTATGTGCTGAACTAGAACACAAGACTTATATTTGATCCTCCATTGATAAAATAGAAACTCTGTATGAAATGTGAACAAAGTACTTTTGAAGCGTAAAATGGGCAGCACATCTAAATGTCAAAGAGACTCACAAACACGACAGGGAGCACTGTAATATTGTCAAACAATGGTAGAACATACTGTAAACTATATCTTCTTCGTGTCTTGTTTGACAAATAAGACTTCCACAAAGGATTTACGTTGCTGTCGTTCTGTTGATTTCTACCAATTGTTTCCCATTTCAGGCCACAACCTTTCAACTCTCTTTCCATAGTTATTTTCTATGTTTCTTTTGGATGTCCAGACTTTATTTTCCATTTGCCCGTAGGTCCCAAGTTCAAGTTGAGCACATAAAATAACCCTTGGCAGATCAAAATCTAGAAAAGCAGACTAGAGAGCCACTGCCCAAGAAAAATTCATGAGCAAGATTTTGTATAAATTGTTTAGCTTCTACAAATTATTTTCATCATCTTCTAAATTACATTGGGGACTCTCGTCGCTGCTACGGAATGTGTACACTGTCGCTGAGATCTTCCTGTGTAAGAAAGAGATCAGAGCACACATGGTTACTCAAAAAAGTGAATCACATTTACATTTAATAAAATGAATGTGAATTTAATGAATCAAACTCTCATCATATATTGGTTGTTTTATCAACTGCTATATATCTTATACAGGTTGTTCAAGACAAAAGTAGCCTATCAATGGAGCTAATCTGGCATATATTTATGAAAATAAGAAGGTTTAGTTATGACGTAGTATAGGTCAAGGTTGTGTGTAATTGTAGTGCGGGAAGGCACGATGAACAAATGTCCCTCCCCTGACATCAAGTGAACATTTATACAAAAGACAAAACCTGACCAACCTTTGAGAGCATCATACATCTGCTCTTCATGTTTGCTCAGTTTGTGCTGTCCTGCAAGCTTCCTCTCAAGGTTATCCTTAATTTCCTTCAATGTTCTCTCATTTAGTTCCTGCTTGTGTTGTTTGCTCTCTTCCTCCCACAGACGCAACCTCTCAAAGAACTGGATAAACAAATAAAACATGAATCAAATTGACACAAACTAATCAAACAAATCTGTTTTGAAGAAGTGAATAAATCACTCGTAAGTGAATAAGTCAAAAGTTTATATAAGAAGTGACTGCATTTTACCAAGTAAAAGATTTCATACTTGAATATGTTACTAATTTATAGCTGAATATGTTACTAATTTACAACTAAATATGTTACTAATTTACAGCTGAATTTGTTACTAATTTACAGTTGAATATGTTACTAATTTACAGCTAAATATGTTACTAATTTACAACTAAATATGTTACTAATTTACAACTGAATATGTTACTAATTTACAGACAAGAAAACTCGGTGGTCATGGAGGCAGAAGTTCAGGCGTTAATTTCTGAAAACTCGTCTGAGAATGCTGTAATCATTTATACACATGGTTCAGTTATTTTACAACTACGGAGCTCATGGGGTTTCTCTGCTCAAGTCAGAGGGGATGGTGTGAAGGAAGACAGTGGTGGTTTTGCGGTGACTACAAGCAGTCTTGTTATGGAAATCATAGAAGTAACTAAAGTGATGGTCTGGCTGGAGTCATCAGCGGGCAGTAATGGGGATCTCTTGCGAATTCCTTGTGTTAACTATGACATGAAGAGAATATAGATAGATCTAAATAATATTTTATCAATGGTACTCACATCTTGAGGTAAATTCTCACCCCATCGTGGCAAACGCTGACCAACCCTGTAGTTTTTCGATGGTTTATGTGTCCGTGGGGGTAGAGATCTGGCAATGTAAAATAAAAGTTTGAACACTGATGCTGAAGTAGGAAATTGAATGAATCAAAATATTTTGACAAGTTAATATGATTTGATAGATCAAGTTAACTTATATTTGAAATTACTGTAGTTCCTTGAAAATATCAGTCTGTGTGACAAGTTAGAGTAGATTTGAAATTACTGTAGTCTCCTGGTGTTATAAACGTGGCTACTTCAGAACAGTAGCTAGATATTCACTTACAAAAACTAAGTTACCATACAGGAGTATGACATTTCTGAAACTGAGATCAAATGAATAGAATCGCCCGAGTGGTTACCGGGCCCAAATGTGGGGTGTAAAGAATAGAACCACTGTTACCTGCCGCGCATGTCGTAAGAGGCGACTAAGGAGGTCTGGATGAGATCGGATGCATGTGTCCGCTAGGAATGCTAACCCGAAACAAATGCTTGCAGAAAACGGATGCACCAGGCCATAAGGCGCATAACATGGTGCAACGACCCTCACAATGAGGAATGGGATAAAGGATTCTACGGTCGCCAATCTGCCTAGGAGATTTAGCCACGCAGTAAGAATGTCAGAACTACCATCACGAGAGTGGTCAAAACTTACTGCGGGAAGAGGTCAGCACAAACGGGAAAATCATAGGAATTATATCCTACAGAACTGCCCCCAGTATGCAAACTTGAGAAGAAAGAAGTGGCCCACTTACACTAACGTCCAAGACAAACTGTATGGCGTGGCTGATAATCTGATTCAGATGGCTGCCTTTATTAAAGAATCCGAAATCCCAATCTAGTGAGAACGAAGAAGAAGAAGAAATGAATAGAATCAATGTATGTGCACTCAATGGACACATATACACCAGTTTATGATTCATTCCGCTTGTCAATGGCCCTACTGTGCATGCTAGCTAGGAAATCCCAGTTTGAGTTCTCATCCCGACGTATAAACCCATCTGTATTTACAACATCATCCCCACGTTGTCTTCTATTAGGTGCTTAATTATAAGGTCAGTAATGTCAGTATTTATATTGCCCCAATCTCTACATTTCTTTTTAAGCGTAATGATAACATTGTAGAATTTGGCCATACTCCAATCTATGAGGATCCATCTTCCCTTGTTGATAAGATCGCAACTGTAGTCATCTGTTCTATTGTTCTTTCAGCTTGGACCATCCGCTAAATAACACAATTCTCATTCCATTAATATAATTAGTACTCTTATATTCACAGCAGATGGAAAGATGGACAGAGAAATCGAGACTAGATGCCAGAAGGCAAACGCAGTGACATACCAACTGTCACCACTATTAAAACATCCAAGCATTAACATGGCAGTCAAACGACAACTGATAAACTGCACATTTATTCCAACTCTCTGCTATCAGTGCCAAACATGGCTCCTGACTAAGACACAAGAAAGAAAGATTACAACGTGTGAAATGAATGTCTACGAAAAGCTGTCAACGTTACAAGGAGAGATAGAGTGGGAAACGAGAATATCAGAAGCATCGTTGGTACTATACCATGCATACAGTACATCAAGAAGCAAAGAATCAAGTGGTTTGGCTATCTAATGAAAATAGAACCACATTTACTACCATCACGTGCCTACAATAATCGACACAGGGCACAGAGCACGAGGCAGGCCAAGAACACGATGGATAGATAACATCTCAGAGTCCCTGCGAAAGAATGGACTGACAATGTCAAGCGCAACACACCTGGCACAAGATAGAAAACTAACTCTCCTCACGACGCTTCACGGCAAATGTGGTTAAGATAAGATAAGATAAGTACTCTTATGCACTAAATATCTCTGATATGCAACAACGCACATACATACTTTGGATTGGATGATAGCATGATGGGAATGTATTGACAGGATGCTAAACAAATATCTTATCTTCACAATTGGTGTATCTATAATGTAGTTAAGGACTATACCCATACCTTCATTCTGAACATGTTCTAACATTCTAATTGCTCACATTGTGAATCCACCAAGGCATGTAGCAGCCACACCTTTGAGAACTGTGAGACAGTATTGCAATGTTGTATAATTTGTTCAACATGATGCTTGAAAGACTGGGATCAAAGGTTATCCCAAGATAGGACAATCTGTCATAATGCTCAATAACCTGCCTCTTAAAGATGACTATGGGTAGGTCAGCCTTGACTATGAAATTATTCAAAGATTACCACAACATGCACACCTTCTCATGATTAACCTGAGAGACTCCTTAAACCAACATGAGATTGTATGTAATGTCCATTGAATGTCTTGGATCATTTCTTGTCTGTACGATCCAGTCCTATATATTAAGATGTAATCAGAAAAAGGAAATGTCCAACCCAACCCAGTTAGTTGAATTTTTGCTACATTCGCTGTGCAGATGTTGAACAACACCGACGACCTGTGGTAATCCCAGGCATATATGTATAGGGTCTGACGTCCATGTTCCTAAACATTTAGTGCAATGGTCATCTGCATCAAAGAAGCAGCTATCCAGTTCACAAGAAAAGGATTAACTCCATATTTTATCTAAGAGTGTATCATGATTGAAGTCCATTTTGTTATAAGTGTCCTCCAAGTTAGTCACAACAGCAACAACCTCTTGCTTAGATTGGATGCCCTTGTAAACATCATATGCAAATGTGCCAGTATTATCCCAAGCCACTTTCATTGGCTGGTAGCTACCCAGGGTATTAGGAAGGATGTGGTCGGCATGACCTTTACCTTTCTATCAACTGTCTTCTCCAATAATTTACCACATAAATTTTGTATGGTAAGTATATGGTAGCTGTTGAGCAGTCTAGAATACTTCCTCTTTTTTAGAGAGGCTGTAAATAGCTATGGATCCAATCCTCAGGTACCACAGCATTTCATATACTGTTGTTGAAATTCAATAAGTTATGGTGACCCCTCTACAATGACTTTTATGCTGATCCCTCCACACTGAAACTACATTTTTAAAAATTGTAATCTGTGTAAATCAAATAGAAGACTTATTCTTTTTGTTCCAATTTGATTGGTCCCATAATTTTAAGAGAACAATAGAACATATGCAGTGGTTTGGACATTTAATGAGAATGAAATACAACCAACCACCAATAACAGCATACAATAAAAGAGATCGGATACTAGAGCTGAGGAAGACCAAGAAAAAGGTGGATAGACAATATCAAGACCACACTACACAAACACGGATACAACACAATAAGGGCGACTCATCTAGCCCTAGAATGCAAATTAAAGCTCCCATCCCTACGATTAACAGCAAGAGTGGACAGCCAACTACATCTTCCACCTAGGAATAGACAATAGATAGATAGGACATAATGGTCATACCTTTGTTTTGTGCTTAAGGAAGCAGATAAGACAGGTGTTCTCACACTGTTAGTCAGTGTTCTGTCTAGGTTCAATGGAAGTGAGGTTTCTTTAGGGAAAACATTTTCACCATTTTCCATCAAAACTGGATCTAAACTCTTTGACAGCCTAATTCCTGGACTTAAGGTGCCTGTTCTGTTGAATTCTGATGTTGTGGAGACTGGACGTGATCGATGGTTCTCCAATGGAAGAGACTTTGTGTAGTCAGACTGTGTGACTTGCAGATTGTCAGTTAGTTCTTGCAATCGTTTTCTACAGTGAGATAGTTACATATACATCTGTTATACTCTGAATGAAGTATACAAAGCTGCTATTGTATTTTTTTTTAAAAACTTTTGTTACTGCCTGTAGTACCGCTGTTTAGGGCAGTGTAGGACAAGTGGAGAGAGTCTAGAATTTAATGGCAGCATGGCTAGTGCAGTCGCAGTGAAGCTGTTTAGGTTAGGATTTTTCTTTTATGCCCCAACAGAAAAAAATCCTTGGCCTTACCATGGATTGAACATGGGTTTCCGGCAAGGGAGCCATGCTCTAATCCATTTGGGTTAAAACCATATGCTAATAAGTGTCTAGTTATTAAGAAAATCCATTGAATCTTAGAGTGTTAGGAATAGCCAATACTGCAGCGGAACTGTAAAGACTTTGAACAATTAATAAACAGTACTACTATCTGTCTATTCTTAATCCAGTTTTGCTTTCAGCGTCAGGTCGAAAAAAGACACCTGGAGCAAGCCTCTGTATGCGCTTTGTACAAGGTGGAATTTAGTGCCTCAAATATTCCGTTGATCCATCATTTACATGGTCTTCCTCTAGGTCTGTTGCCATTGTATCTGAGTACTAGTGCTCTTTGTAGAAGACTGTCGTGTGGTAGCCTTGATACATGTCCGAATCATTTGGCCTATTATTTCTTGATATATTGTAGCACCACCGAGAATCCCACTCTTCTTCTGATCTCGTCGTTTCTGATCATATCGCTTCTTTTAACATTTAGAATTTGACGTAAACACTTTATTTTATCATTTGGATTCTTCTTTTCTCATTTGTTGTCAGTGTTCAGGTTTGATACTGATAGCACAAAGTACTACTGTCTAAAGGGTCTAAAGCCAAAAGAATGACTTCATTGCATCAGATTTGACCTCATATGGCTCGGTCCCTCTTTGCAGAAATAGCATGCCACCTGCCAAGCATATTGTACAAAGCATGAACTCTGTAGCTCCAGCAACAATCCTAAGGGTATCTTGAAAAAATACACTTGTGAACAGAACAGTGCTGTCCGGATAAGTAACCATTGACTCTTCTTCTTTGAACACTTATATCAACCCCTTGTTAACCACTCTGTGTGATTTGTATGTGATCTGAGCCTAAGAATGATTGTACGCTGTGCCAGTTATGCGCCTGCAAGTAGGCCAGAACATCCAATTTCTGGAATGCTTTTTATTTACTAGGGTAGCTTCCCTAGGTCCTACGTCAGTCCCCTCTTTCGACACACCTTGTAGGCTACAGTGGTACTATTCTTTGCTTCCTTGCGAGCCCCAGGACCACATGGGCGAAATCATTGAGTATGTTCCACTGAGAAACCAAAATTGATTTTCTGTTTTCCAGGAATAAATTTCCCACTTTATTCACAATTACATAATAATAATTATATTTATTAAACATATCAGATGTAAGAAAGGTGAGACATGTCTACTAACATACTCATATACTTCTTGTAGATCAACCATTTCCTGCTGATGTTGCTCTACCATTTTATCAAGCTCTGACCTTGACACCATATCCTGTATTTTAAAATAGTACAGAAATCAAATAAAATGTTCTTGAATCTGTGTATATGTAGCTGTTACATGTGTGTTTATGTAGCTGTTACATGTTTGTATATGTAGCTGTTACAGTTTGTATATGTAGCTGTTACAGTGTGTATATGTAGCTGTTACATGTGTGTATATGTAGCTGTTACATGTGTGTATATGTAGCTGTTACAGGTGTGTATATGTAGCTGTTACATGTTTGTATATGTAGCTGTTACATGTGTGTATATGTAGCTGTTACATGTGTGTATATGTAGCTGTTACAGGTGTGTATATGTAGCTGTTACAGTGTTTTATATGTAGCTGTTACATGTTTGTATATGTAGCTGTTACATGTGTGTATATGTAGCTGTTACATGTGTGTATATGTAGCTGTTACATGTGTGTATATGTAGCTGTTACATGTTTGTATATGTAGCTGTTACAGGTGTGTATATGTAGCTGTTACATGTTTGTATATGTAGCTGTTACAGTTGTATATGTAGCTGTTACAGGTGTGTATATGTAGCTGTTACATGTGTGTATATGTAGCTGTTACATGTTTGTATATGTAGCTGTTACAGGTGTGTATATGTAGCTGTTACATGTGTGTATATGTAGCTGTTACATGTGACAATTTAGAATCTTAGAAAATGTAAACAAAGAAACTGAATATATTTGTGTAAAATAAGACTTAAATTGAAATAGCTGTAAAATATATATTGCCTAGTTGAGAACTGCAAGGACACATCCGTTAGTGTACTTCCATCATAGACATATGATCCTTGGTCTCTCTCTCTATCTCTCGGCGTGATCCTGCTTAGACCGTTATACCAGATTTTCTCATGAATTCTGCTGTTGTTTTTAGGGTTGACTGTCCCTCCGTACAGCTTCTCATTTAGCTCGGTATTTTCCGGCCAGGTTTCGTTTATCAGGCCTGCTAGCAGTTGGCAGTCTTGCAGAAGGTGTTCTGCCATCATGTCCCCCTTCTCGCAGTGGCATAGTCTAGTTGTGCCAATTAACATTTTTTTGTAGAGGTGGGCCCGGAGTCTGTTATGGCCGGTACCGAGGCGGAATATGACAATTTGTTCGCTACGAGACAGACTATAGTACCCATCTTTGGCGCTGTGTTGAGGGTGGTCTTGCTACCACTTTTCTCTATATCACCATCCGATGGTTGTTTTAACCTTCTCGTAGCTGATTTCATAGTCAGTCTGCAGCAGTCACCCTCCTTCATTCGCTAGCTTGTCTGCCTCTTCGTTTCCGCTTATATTGCAGTGTGATGGGATCACTGTATGACTATATGATCCTTGGTTTGAAATACCCAGTTTGAGATGGAATTTATCCAACCACAGTTGCTTTCAAGTCAACTCAGCTTCTATTGTATATTCCTCTTGGACCGTTATATGTTACATAGGACCTGCAAGTAATTTCTCTATACCACTCTGTCCTGGGCAACTAACTCAATCTTTTCAATGGAATTGAGTCCGATACTTCTTGCCTCTCCGAGCAAAGTTTGTTTCAGGGTTTCCCTAGGGCGTATTAGGTATAAACACTCGGAAGTATAAGAAGCTGACCTGATGTTCATCCCATGATTCATTAAGTGCTGTTGATCAAAGAAAAAACAAGTCTAACACTTTATTCTCTAATATGCCACATGGTATGAAAATAGAATCTCAATTTATTTAAAAACATATGGCCCTGAACTTATTTTATTGTATATTCAAGTATTTCAGAAATTGTGATTTATCATAAAATATGTGAAATTGGATTTTAGCATCAGCAATATATTTGTATTTGACAAAAATATATAAATCATCATGAACAAGTTTATACTTGTGTCCTTTGCAGAACCTCTCATCCTGCCCGTCTGATAAACTCTCAGTTTCTAGCAAGTTCTCCTGTCTTCTCCAATGTCCTACATTTGGCTGTCATGGTTTCTTAGCATTGTTCGTTCAGTAGTTTGCCATTGCTTTCTGAACTGCTCTGGCAACTTACCAGCTGTGGTTCCTATGACACTCTTGGGTCCAATACCATGATCGACCAGCTCCTGCCTTCAAAGTTGTTGAAGAATACATCAATCTTCCACCTTCTTTGCCAGTAGCTGCAAGTATTGTTTAACTCTTAGAAGTCCAGATGCCACAATATGTACATTTGACTCTAAGTTGTTGGATCTCATGGTGACTTTCAATGAAGAGCTCTTAAAAAGTACAAACTGTGCATCACTGGAAGTCATCATTAAAAGACAAAGATGGAGGTGGATTGGGCATATGTGTCATATGCCAGTTAGCGCAATAGCTAGAACATGGATAGCAGATGGGAAAAGTAGCTCTGGACGTAAAAATGAAACATAGAGAACTGTGGTAAAAGAGATGAACAATAAAATTGTTGCCTGATGTGGGAAACAATTAGTAAAAAAGGTGGCAAAACGGCAACAATGGAATCTCTTGTGGAAGCTTTATGTGTCAAATGGAACACAACAAGGATATAGATAGATGCTACGTAAGCCAGAAGAATCTACATCTCTGTCACACTACGGAGAAGGGAAGAAAGGTCTGGATCAGTACATGTCCTGATTCTGACTACTTCTACAAAGTGCAAGTCCTCTCTGTGTCCTAGACTTACCTGTTCAATTCTAGGTGTGAAACTGACTACTGAGAGAGCTTCATCCACCATTTCCTTATGAAGCTTCTCCTGTGATGCTGTGGTCAGGTCAATGCCTGTCATATCAAAGACCAAGTCACTTATACCACGAGTGCCTGCAAAATAAAAGTAAAGTTTCGCTTATCCGACTATGTATTATTATACAGGGTGTTCAAGATAATAGCAGCCTGTGAATGGAGTCAATCTGGCATATATGTATGAAAATGAGAAGGTTCAGTTATGACGTAGTATAGGTCAAGGTTATGTGACGGTATGTAATTGTAGTGCGGGAAGGGGCGATGAACAAATGTGACGTAAACGAGCTAGTCAGAACCGGTTTAAATAGTACATAAACATAACGCGATAGATTATCTGGCAACTTTCGATTTGTCAATGGGGCTGCTTTAATCTTGAACACCCTGTATTTATCCTACTATGTAGTATATTAAGTAATAAGATGATAGGTCTGTCATTTGTAATTAAACAACATTACTTATGATAGGAGGGCATCTATAGCTTAAGCGATAGTGAGCTCGTTCACAACCCAAGCGTACCTGGTTCAAACTCTGCGGCTAGCAGTTTGGAAGCAAATTGGTTCAGCCTGGATTTTTACGTATGGTAAAAAATAGACCTCACCATTCAGAAAGCAATGGCAAACTTTAGAGTGTATAAGTGGTGTCTAGAAAATTGATGACTCGTCTTTACTATGGTTGATGGTGAAGTTCTGTAAAGGATATACTACGATTTTCATTTCACAATATCATGGGTGATGTGGTAAACATCATGTTAGCCAGTGGCGGCTCGTGGTCATTTTTCTTGGTGGGGCCAGACATAAATTTTCAAAAAATCATGGGTTTTGAAGTATTTACTATTATTTGTCTATTCGGGGATGTTATTCCCTCTTTCGATTATTGGTGGTCCGGGCCCCACTGTCCCTTAATGACGAGCCGCCCTGATGTCAGCCATCTTTACTTTGCATTATTTCTCTAGTACCCAAGTGACACTGGGTTGACCTAAGAACAGTTTGTGATTGGAATATTCTCGCTAATGAACATCTATGCCAGTCCACATGTCACTGAAGAAGAAATCTATAATTAATTTGCTGCTCCAGTACTCAACAATCATCAAATCATGCAGTAGTTGTCTCCAAACGAGTTACATGTGCACATTCTGACATGAGTTGAAACCTTCTATGCCTGTAAGATATCCCTACAACAAACATGATAATAATGAAGACTTTTCATTCTTGGTAACAAGAAGGTGAAGATGAGGAAAGACAGTTCATGTGACACCAAAGAAGAAGGTCAGTTCATATGATACCAAAGAAGGTCAGTTACTAAAACAGTTGTGTATTATTTTCTCTTGAAGGTCTTACATATTTAATTTTTACTTCAAAACATTGAACCACACCACATCAACTAACATACCACATCAACTAACATACCACATCAACTAACATACCACATCAACTAATATACCACATCAAAAACATACATGCACATTCTGACATGAAGTCTAAACCTCTACACATCATAATATCCCTAACAACATAACATGATAATATAATGAAGACTCATATCTGTAACAACGAAGGTAAGATGAAAAGACATTCATACATGACACCAAAAAGGTCCCTCATAATATACACAAAAAGGTATTACTAAAACAGTTGGTATTATCCTTGAAGGTCACATATTTAATTTACTCAAAACATTGAACCACACACAAACTAATATACCACATCAACAACATACCACATCAATCAACATAGCACATCAACTAACATACCACATCAATCAACATACCATGACAACAAGTACACAATGAACAACACATTTTTCACACCTACCACACATTTCTCACACCTACCACACTGTCTGTTAAAGTACAAAGGTCTAACACACTTTCCCCAGTACATTAACACCGGAAGATTTCCACAAGGTGCACGGACTGCATCAGATTTTCCAGACTGCAGAGAGTATAGTGAAAAATTGTGAGTTCCTTATTTTGATGAGATCCTCATGAGGTGATGATGATGTCAGATGGTCAAAGTGGTCATCCATTATTATTGGAATATCTAGAGAGTCACCAAGAGAGTCCCCATCAAAGCTGGAATTATTGTTGTGAAAAATAGATAGGTGTTAGCTCAATTGTAGTTTATGTAACAATAACTGTTTTCAAGATTTAGATTTTTCTGATTGATTGATAGATTGATTCTTCTTCTTCTTCTTCGAACGCTGCATATCGACCACTTGTTAAACCATTCTTTGTAATTTGTATGTAATCTGAGGTTAAGAGTGATTGTACGTTGTGCCAGTTATGCGCTTACAAGTAGGCAAGCACATCTGATTTCTGCGATGCTTTTTATTTACTAGGATAGCTTCCCTAGGCCCCTACCTCAGTTGCCTCTTGCCTTGTAGATCGCAGTGTTACTATTCTTAGCTCCCTTTGTGGACTCAAATGGGTGAATAGATTGATTGATAGAACCATTATTATTGCATTTTGGTGAATAACCATGTGTGCTCTGATCTCTTTCTTACACAAGAAGATCTTAGCAGCAAACTCCATAGCACCGGCAACGGTACCCAATGTAATTTTGAAAATGTTGTGGCAGTTTATATTAATCTTTTTAATGAAATTTGAAAGGGCAGTGACTTTGCAACTTACTCTTATAGATTTTCAAATACCAAATGTTCTTTTACATCTTCAACTTAACTCTTTCCGTACACAGTTATTTCCTCAGTTGTACACAGTTATTTCAAGGAGACAAAAGCAATTTAAAAAACCCATAACTACTCGTCAATAAATAAATATATATATATAGCTTATTATTTACTAATTTTAAGAAAATTTGACAACCTATTAGAATAACAATGTTAGAAAGTAGTAGAAGTAAAATAGTAGAAGTAAAACTAGAAAGACCTGTATAAGCAAAACAACTCAAATACTCAGTGTACTGTGAATAGTGTTTAATGGAATATAACTTGGATACACAAAACTAATAAACTCGCTTCTCTGCCTTTTGGCTAAGATCAAAGTGTAGTATCTGTATCGCTTGATATCTGTCACGTGGCTCATTATATGGGTTCACAAAGTTATCAGTCTGTGTTACGGAACTAGTGCCCATTTGATCAAAACCGAAGGTCAGGAGCCTTCATTAAATGCTACATGGCTACCCTTGTACAAAACTAGGAGTGCCATCGATTGAAGGATTGATAGGGCTTGATAGTTTATAAACATTTTTCACATTCTGTTTTACGGGGTCCACCTGGTTTGGCATGTCCGGCGACCCTAAAAAAATCACTAATAAAGGGAAAGAATTACAGATACTTAATAAGACAGTATTATCACATACCTAAAAGAACCTGGCCTTGAACTTCTGCCTGGAGCATCATTATCTCCATGGGGAGGAGGAAGAGAAATTGTCTCCAGACTCTGAAAAACATTCTACCAATGTCAAAGTCACACTTCATTTTACTTTAAAAAAAATTCAAGAATACAGTTTCATATTTATTGAAATAGTGAATCAGGATAACTGCACACTAACATAGAAATATCTCTAAAACAGGCAGAGATCAGTTAGTGCTGAATAACTGCACACTAACATAGAAATATCTCTAAAACAAGCAGAGATCAGTTAGTTTCTCATGAAATAAAAAGGGACTACTATAACATCAGAAATATCTCTAAAACAGGCAGAGATCAGTTAGTGCTGAATAACTGCACACTAACATAGAAATATCTCTAAAACAGGCAGAGATCAGTTAGTGCTGAATAACTGCACACTAACATAGAAATATCTCTAAAACAGGCAGAGATCAGTTAGTGCTGAATAACTGCACACTAACATAGAAATATCTCTAAAACAGGCAGAGATCAGTTAGTGCTGAATAACTGCACACTAACATAGAAATATCTCTAAAACAGGCAGAGATCAGTTAGTGCTGAATAACTGCACACTAACATAGAAATATCTCTAAAACAGGCAGAGATCAGTTAGTGCTGAATAACTGCACACTAACATAGAAATATCTCTAAAACAGGCAGAGATCAGTTAGTGCTGAATAACTGCACACTAACATAGAAATATCTCTAAAACAGGCAGAGATCAGTTAGTGCTGAATAACTGCACACTAACATAGAAATATCTCTAAAACAGGCAGAGATCAGTTAGTGCTGAATAACTGCACACTAACATAGAAATATCTCTAAAACAGGCAGAGATCAGTTAGTGCTGTGAATACCATAATAACTACCAGCATGCTAAGGTCACATTTCAACGGTAAAATGTCATGACAGAGATGAAGTCTCTAAGCAAAATGCTGGAAGTAAAAAGAAGAGACTGGTTTAGAAATAAAGATATCAGGAAAAATGTGGGTACAACACTAGTACTGAACTTCTACAAAAAACAACAAATATAATGGTTCGGCCACATAAGCAGATTACAAACAGACCTCAAAGAGCAATGTTACTCTGATACAATGGATACAAAGCAAAAGGTCAACCAAGCAAAAGGTTGACCTCAGAGATAACAGAGGTGATGAAAGACACTGTTTGTGAAGTGCACACAAAAGCACATTCTTGAAATCTCTTCTTATCCTGATGCTTTGAAGCAAAACAGGATTGAAGAAAATTTAAAAAAGAAGAAAAGAAAGACATTTCAAAGGGAGCTGCTGGTCTGGTGGAGAAACTAGAATGGAAAACAACAAGAGTCCTTAAACTTTGAAAAAGATACTAGGAAACTGTGGATGCTGGTAAAACAACGTAATGATGAGGGTACAGGAAAAAACACAATGATTGTATTGAATAAAGATCCTCACAAATAACAGACAGCAGGCTGGAGAGAGTTGTTTCTGCACTAGATAATTCCACTAGGCATAATGGTCCCTGACTGTCTCACCAGTCTTAAATAAGGATAAAACAAAGGAGCTCTATTACACACAAACTTGAGAATGGTGAATCAGTGTTCATTGCTTCATAATGACCAAAACCTATCACAATAGTAGAATTATCCAGCAAGTGATGATCATTTTGATTTTAACCTTTAGTCCCATTTAGTCTAGAGTTAAGGAATCCTTGTTTATACAATGAACTATATTTAGCAATATGGTGTTAGGTGCCAAGCATTAACATGGCAGTCAAACGACAACTGATAAACTGCATATTTATTCCAACTCTCTGCTATCAGTGCCAAACATGGCCCCTGACTAAGACACAAGAAAGAATGATTACTACATGTGAAATGAGATGTCTACGAAAAGTTGTCAACGTTACAAGGCGAGATAGAGTGAGAAACAAGAATATCAGAAGCATCGTTGGTACTATACCATGCATACAGTACATCGAGAAGCAAAGATTCAAGTGGTTCGGCCATTTAATGAGAATGGAACCACATTTACTACCATCACGTGCCTATAATAATTGACACTCAGGGCGCAGAGCCGCCCGAGTGGTTACCGGGCCCAAATTAGGGATGTAAAGAATATAACCACTGTCACCTGCCATGCATGTCGTAAGAGGCGACTGAGGAGGTTTGGTCGTGGGGCTGGCTACCCACACCGTAAAACACCAGATAGCTACAGAAACCACAACCAAGAGCCTAGACAGGGAAACACTCTGGAAACTTCTACGACACTATGGCGTCCCCAGAAGCTAACCAATTTAATAAAGAAAATGTATGAGGAGACTACGGCTAGAGTACTGCATGAAGAAAAACTGACAGAGGCCTTCGAAATAAAGACTGGTGTGCGACAGGGCTGCCTTTTATCGCCCTTCCTTTTCCTGCTGGCTATTGACTGGATAATGAGATCAACAACTGTCAGGGGAAGAAATGGAATACAATGGACCATGATGAGTCAATTGGAGGATCTGGATTTTGCAGATGATCTAGCACTCCTCTCTCACAACCATCAGCAGATGCAAGAGAAAATAACAAAACTAGAAACAGTCTCACAGCAACTAGGCCTGACTATTCATGGGGAGAAAACAAAGATCATGAGATTAAATGCTGGTTCCAGAGACCCAATCTTATTGAGAGGATCACCACTAAAAGAGGTGGACACATTTACATATCTGGGAAGTGTCGTCAACATTCAAGGTGGCACAGATGAAGATGTTAAGGTTAGAATACAAAAGGCAAGATCAGCATTTGCCATTCTGAAGAACATATGGAGTTCGGGAATGATTAGGAATAAAACTAAGATAATGATATTTAACTCAAATGTCAAGTCTGTCCTTTTGTATGGAGCAGAGACATGGAGAACAACTAAGGGGAACACCAAAAGTTGCAGACATTCATCAATAGATGCCTACGCAAGATACTACATCTGAGATGGTACGATAGGACCACAAACAGAGAACTGTGGGATAGGACAGGACAATGGCAGGTGGAACAAGAGATAATGAGCAGAAGGTGGAGATGGATAGGACACACACTGAGGAAACCCCTGACAGCATCGTGAGACAGGCTCTCCGATGGAACCCCAGGGCAATAGAAGTAAGGGAAGACCCAGAAACACCTGGAGACGGGAATTAGAGATGGAATGCAAGAGGACGGGGAGAGAGTGGCGAGATCTGGAAAGGATGGCCTTGGATAGGCGGGCTTGGAAGGCCTTGGTTGGACCTATGCTTCCCTAGGGCGAAGGGTGAAGAAGAAGAAGAAGGGCGCAGAGCACGAGGCAGGCCAAGAACACGATGGATAGATAACATCTCAGAGTCCCTGCGAAAGCATGGACTGACAACGCCAAGCGCAACACACCTGGCACAAGATAGGAAACTAACTCTCCCACGACGCTTCACGGCAAATGTGGTTAAGATAAGATAAGATAAGGTGTTAGGTCTGTATTTTTCATTGACCATCTTCACATGATAGGTGATGTGGTCAACATCACGCAGAGCGTCTTTACTTCCCAGTGCGTTTCTGGCACTCAACTGAGGCTGGGTCAACCTGAGAGCCCACAGAGCGTCTTTACTTTCCAGTGCTTTTCTGGCACTCAACTGAGGCTGGGTCAACCTGAGAGCCCGCAGAGCATCTTTACTTCCCAGTGCTTTTCTGGCACTCAACTGAGGCTGGGTCAACCTGAGAGCCCGCAGAGCGTCTTTACTTCCCAGTGCTTTTCTGGCACTCAACTGAGGCTGGGTCAACCTGAGAGCCCGCAGAGCATCTTTACTTCCCAGTGCTTTTCTGGCACTCAACTGAGGCTGGCTCAACCTGAGAGCCCGCAGAGCATCTTTACTTCCCAGTGCTTTTCTGGCACTCAACTGAGGCTGGGTCAACCTGAGAGCCGTTGGGTCAGAAAAATGTGACTCTTATTGTGGAAATGAATCCAGACAAGCCGCCTTAGAGGTAGTGCACTAACCACTATGTTTTCGTGGCTCACATTAACTAAGGAGTACTCGGTATAATCGAGAGCCACGGTAGCGTAGTTGTTAGTGAACTCACTTCTCAAGGCTGGTGGTCTGGGTTCAACTCCCGCAGTGCGTGTGGAATTTTCCCGACCGCGACGGCTCTCAGGTCGACCCAGCCTCAACTGGGTACCAGACATGCTCTGGGAAAGTAAGGCGGCCGGCGTGATGCTGACCACATCACCCATCGTGTGCCGACGGTCAATGAAAAATACAGGCCTAACACTGTATTGACCTATATACCACGAGGTAGGAAAGGGTTCCTTTTTTTAAAACTCTGTGTAATCAGGTATCTGGTGGTCAGAAATGAGCATGATGACCCCATCTTAGTATCACAAGATAGCACAGAGGCACACATTCATTATCACTGTCTTTTCCCTACTTTGAGAGAGCTATGATAGCGTAGTTGTTATAGGACTTGCTTTGAAACTGCATAGATCTAAGATGAAATTCTACAAATGAAGTGACAATTTTTTTCTGACCATAGCTGCTTTCATGTCAACCCAGCTTTAATTAGTACCAGACAAATAGTAAAATAGTAGGAAATAAAGGTGACCAGCATGGTGTAGACTACATCACCCATTGTACACTATTGGTCACCAAAAAAATACAGTCCTAACACTGTATTTCATAATATACCACACGGTATGAAAACAAGATATTTTTTACTTTATTTCTGACTAAGATTTAGGATGAATAGTAAATCGACAGATAACCTAGGTCCATGTGGCATCCGAGGGTCACAGTCAAAATACTACTAAATCAAAGACAATAATAACATACAGTCTAATACATACTATTAACCCTTAGTAGACTGAACACAACGCTATGTGGCGATAGATGCTCTGGGATCAGATCCCACATCAAGCGCCACTAGGAATTTATTGTCTGCCATATATGTTATATCTGCCATATATGTTATATCTGCCATATATGTTATATCTGCCATATATGTTATATCTGCCATATATGTTATATCTGCCATATATGTTATATCTGTCATATTATATTATATATCTGCCATATATGTTATATCTGCATATAGTTATTGATAGAGTCTGAATATCTACACTTCTGTTGTATCCTTTGCTTGAAATATTCATTTTGGTCAATTGTTTCTTGTTATCAAGTCACTGCATGTACACAAGTTGAGTTTTCGAAATATTTGTAACATATGATCAATATTCCCTATTTATGGAGTAGAATTCTCTTTCTAAGAATTTCTTAAAGAAATGATGCAACATTTATGTCAAAAGCAGCTCATAAGTCAAAGTTGAGATAATTCAGAAGCCTTTCTTTTCTTTAATCCTGTTTTGCCTCACTATGCCAGTATACGAAGAGATTTATAGAACAGACTTTTGTCTGCACATCATAAACAGTGTTTTTCTCTGCCATCTCAGAGATCCACTTTTTGTGTGGACAGTCTTTTGCTTTGTATCCACTGTATCGAGTAACATTGCTCTTTGAGGTCTGTTGGTAATCTGCTTATGTTGCTGAAACATTTAATTTGTTGTTTGATGAAGTTTAGTAATGATGGTGTACCCACTTTTTTTCTAATGTCTTCTTCTCTAAACCGGTCTGTTCTTGATATTCCCAGCATTCTGTGTAGAATGTTGTGACTAGCTTTCTTCTATTGTTTGATGTCAGCATCGAGGTTTAGCACTGATAGCATAATGTTAGGAGAAATATCGTGTTGAACAATGCTATTTTATTTTAGAACAAAGTCAGAAGTAAAATGAATAAATACCATTTTTTTAATGTCATGAAAGGCAATGCTTGTGACTGCAATAATCTCTTCAAATTTGCCCATGTGTACAGCAAACCTCAATTCTTGTGGTTCAGGTAAAGGTTTCTCGTTCAGCAATGATACACCATCTTTGATTTCATCTGGAAGTTTAATCTGAAACTCATAAAACCTGGAAGAAAATCAGCAAGACATGATATTAATTTCTCATTACCTACATATTATTCTTATCTTGAACATTGTTTTGTTGTTGAGGTAAAATACATGCTAAGAAGAAGCAAATTGCAACAGCTCAGAACATGGAGTCATATATCTCTACACAGTGTCATATATCTCTACACAGTGTCATATATCTATACACAGTGTCATATATCTATACACAGTGTCATATATCTCTACACAGTGTCATATATCTCTACACAGTGTCACATATCTCTACACAGTGTCACATATCTCTACACAGTGTCACATATCTCTACACAGTGTCACATATCTCTACACAGTGTCACATATCTCTACACAGTGTCATATATCTCTACACAGTGTCATATATTTTACACAGTGTCATATATCTCTACACAGAGTCATATATCTCTACACAGTGTCATATATCTCTACACAGTGTCACATATCTCTACACAGTGTCACATATCTCTACACAGTGTCACATATCTCTACACAGTGTCATATATCTCTACACAGTGTCACATATCTCTACACAGTGTCATATATCTCTACACAGTGTCATATATCTCTACACAGAGTCATATATCTCTACACAGTGTCATATATCTCTACACAGTGTCATATATCTCTACACAGTGTCATATATCTCTACACAGTGTCATATATCTCTACACAGTGTCACATATCTCTACACAGTGTCACATATCTCTACACAGTGTCACATATCTCTACACAGTGTCATATATCTCTACACAGAGTCATATATCTCTACACAGAGTCATATATCTCTACACAGTGTCATATATCTCTACACAGAGTCATATATCTCTACACAGTGTCACATATCTCTACACAGAGTCATATATCTCTACACAGTGTCATATATCTCTACACAGAGTCATATATCTCTACACAGTGTCATATATCTCTACACAGTGTCATATATCTCTACACAGAGTCATATATCTCTACACAGTGTCACATATCTCTACACAGAGTCATATATCTCTACACAGTGTCACATATCTCTACACAGTGTCACATATCTCTACACAGAGTCATATATCTCTACACAGAGTCATATATCTCTACACAGTGTCATATATCTCTACACAGTGTCACATATCTCTACACAGAGTCATATATCTCTACACAGTGTCATATATCTCTACACAGAGTCATATATCTCTACACAGTGTCTATTCTACACAATGTCACTATTCTACACAGTGTCATATATCTCTACACAGTGTCATATATCTCTACACAGTGTCATATATCTCTACACAGTGTCATATATCTCTACACAGTGTCACATATCTCTACACAGTGTCACATATTTACTTTGTCATATCTACACACAGTGCATATATCTCTACCATGTCAGAGATCTCACTTTATATCTTACAGTCTTGTCATTATCCTCACATGTATATATCTAACAGTGTCATCTTAAGGTCTATTCTAACAGTCATATTTACATGTAAACATAATTTGTTGTTTATAAGTTTAGAATGAGTCATTTTCTAATGTCTTTCTCTAAACAGTGTCTGATATTCCCGGGAAATTCTGTAGAATGTTGTACATACTTTCTTCAGTGTTTATCTCAGCATATATCTATACACATGTGCATATATCTATACAATGTATATATTTAACAATGCTATATTTACCGTTCAGATACAAAGGGTCAGATACTCTAAATGTCAATAATACCAGTGTCTATATTCTAAAGTGTCATATCTTGTGACTGTCATAATCTCTACAAATTTGCCCATGTGTAAATTCAGCAAAGCTCAATTCTTTGGTACATATCACACAGGTTTTCGTCAGCAATGATCACCATCTCTACTTCATCTGGAAGTTTAATCTAACTGTCATAACCTAAAGAAATCACAAGATCATGATATTAATTTTCTCATACGACATATTTTCTCTACACAGTCTATATCTCTACACAGTGTCATATATCTCTAGACAGAGCAATCACAGTCTCTAGACAGAGTCATATATCTCTACACAGTGTCATATATCTCTACACAGTGTCATATATCTCTACACAGTGTCATATATCTCTACACAGTGTCAATATCTCTACAAGTGTCATATATCTCTACACAGTGTCATATATCTCTACAAGTGTCATATCTCTACAGTGTCAATATCTCTACACAGAGTCACATATCTCTACACAGTGTCATATATCTCTACACAGTGTCATATATCTCTACACAGAGTCATATATCTCTACACAGTGTCATATATCTCTACACAGTGTCACATATCTCTACACAGTGTCATATATCTCTACACAGTGTCATATATCTCTACACAGAGTCACATATCTCTACACAGAGTCATATATCTCTACACAGTGTCATATATCTCTACACAGTGTCATATATCTCTACATAGGTCATATATCTCTACACAGTGTCATATATCTCTACACAGTGTCATATATCTCTACACAGTGTCATATATCTCTACACAGTGTCAAATATCTCTACACAGTGTCACATATCTCTACACAGTGTCATATATCTCTACACAGTGTCAAATATCTCTACACAGTGTCATATATCTCTACACAGTGTCATATATCTTAATAAGGTGTACTGGGTCTAAAAATGTTAATAGCTAGAAGACAAGGAGAGCTGAGAGTGCTCATGATATAAAACTATCATTTAAAGGGGATATCTAAATTTTTTTAATGATTTCTCACAATACTAATGTCCTTGAAAAATGACTTAAATTTTGGTTAAAATAGTAATTTTGAAACATGTAAAAACAAAATACTGTAGTTTTACAAAATACAAAAACAATAACAGTACACTGCAACGTTTCAACCAAAAGGTCTTTATCAAGCAAAGGATACAGTAGAAGTACTTTGTTTTTACATGTTTTGCCATTGCTACATAATTTTACTGCAGTCTTCCCTTATATCAGTTAAAATAGTAGTACAACATAAATTGTAGTTGAATACAATAATAATTATTAGAACTACTATTATGTTTTCATTTTTAACATATTGTTTAATATATATATTTAGAGATCTTCATTAGGCAACACTTGATTCAAATCAGCTTTGTGTTAGAAAGTAAGCATGAATATTTGATCTGTAAAATTTTGTCATTTGTAAGCTTGTATTGAATTTCATGATATTGTTACAAGAATATAAACGTCTAAATGATCGGATATGACATTTGAATGTAGCATATCACTTTTAACTCTTTCCACGTTTTAAGCCGCACATTGCGCCACGGCGGAAGTCTGTTGCACGCTTTAAGCCGCACACTGCGCCATAGAGTTGCTTCCTTATAAGAAGTCTTTCTAGTTTTACTTCTACTATTTTACTTATACCACTTTTTAACCTTGTTATTCTATTGGATTGTCCAGTTTTCTTCAATTTAGTATATAATAATATATATATGTTTATTTATTGACAAGTAGTTGGGATCTTTTATTTAAAACATATTTTTTTTTTTACCTCCCTTGAATTAACTGCTTAAAAAGTGAGGAAATAACTGGGCATGGAAAGAGTTAAAATTCAATCTCACCTTTTCTTTCTACCTGAGCTTGATCCTGGTTTCAAATTGCCTGTAAAAATAATAAAAAAACAAAATGCATCCTTTGTAAAGTAGTAACATAGACAGCAAAAGAAAATGTATCACAATACTTCATCAAATGTTTTTTCATATCTTTTAGTATGTAGATATGTTACTAAGAGCATGCATATTCCCAGTGGCTTAGTGAAGCATGGACATTTAACAAGGAAGTGAAAAAACACATATGTGCTTTTGAATATAAGTGTTACAGAAGAGTCATCCATATATCATGGACATAGAAGAGAATACAATAGATATATCCAAAAAGAAGAACTCAAATTTAAAAAAAACATGACTGATGCTAAGAATAAGAAAATTTATGTATTTTAGACATATAAATAGACATGACACCAACATCAGCATAAGAAAGAAAGCTGGCACAAAACCGTGCTTGAATTACATAGATAAACAAAGAATGAAGTGGTTTGGCCACTTAATAAGAATGCATCCAAACTCCACAGTATACAGTCTTCTACAACAGAACATCGGAAAGAAGGCAAGAGGAAGACCACGGAAAAGATGGTTAGATTGCGTAGCAGAATCCTGTGAAAGAGCAAAGATAACAATCACACAAGCCACCAGAACAGCGCAAGACAAAACAGAAAACCACGACACTGGGCAACAACCCGGTAGCAGTGTGACGACAAAAGAAGAAGAAGAAATAGACATGAAGGGTTGGAGAAGGCCGTCATGGAAGGAGGCATACCAGCAAAGAGAAGTAGAGGAAGACCAAGGAGAAGATAGGTTCAGGATGTAACTGATGGTTTGAGCATGATGACTGCAGAGGCAGGATATCTGGTATATGAGAGAGAGATTCTGAATGGCTGTTAGGGTAGCAAAGTTCTGCTCAAGACAAGCTATTTGATGATGAGATATGTTAGAATCAGGTTTTATCAAGTAGCTTTTCCCTTCCGGAACCTGGCTCCCGTGACAGCAGTCCTGAAAAACTCTGTTCTGTGCAAGTTGACCGGCGTCAGCAGCAGTCATTCTCAAATCGTCAATTTGCACCCATCATCTTCTAGGTCTTCCTCTTATTCTTCTTCCAGGCACCATTCCTCCAAAATTATCTTCTCTAGGCACTCATGCCGTTTGATGTGTCCGAAATATTTAATTTTCCTCAATTTTATGCTCTTTATAGCCAACTATCTTTAATATCTAGCTCTTGCAGAACAGAAGCGTTTGTTCTTTTCTCTGTCCATGATATTCTAAGTTCTCTTCTGTAGCATTTGCATTCAAAGGCATTAATGATCTTCTCTGCTGTTTTGTCAATGATCCATGTCTCACAACCATATGTTGCCAAGGGAAAAATGCAGGCTCTTAATAAACACTTGATTTCTGTTCTTATATCAGTTCCCTTTCCTAGGTTAGTTAGTTCTTTTAGTTTTTGCAAAGCAATGCTCAGTCCCAATGGAGCACAGGTCTTCAACAAACTTATTCCAGCTCTTCCTCTCTCCTGCCATCCCTTCCAATTCTTTCTATGTTTTACATATCCTTTTAATATCAGCCTCCAGCTTTCTTATCCAGGTCTGTCTAAGCTGTCCCCTACTGCTCTTTCCCTGCATGTTCCAAAACAGTGCCTGTCTAGCAATGCTTATGGTCAGTTTTCACAATGTACGTAGTATCCATCGCCAGCATCTCTTCCTTAGCTCTTTCTCCATTGGTATCTGCTTAGTTCTTTCTCTGAGTTCCTCGTTTGTAATCTTATCATACCACCTCAGTCTCTCTATTCTAGGTAAACCTCCATTTACGAAGGTCTGCAGTTTTCTGGTGGTTTCTTTTATTGTCTTCCATGTTTCCGAGCCATAGAACAGCACTGACTTTACATTTGTTTGAAAGATTCTCAGCTTTGTGCTTGTTTTGATCTCCTTTGACTTCCATATCTTACTTAATGCAATAAAGTTTCCCCTTGCTTTTTATGATGTAGATTAAAAATACGAAATCAGATCAGAATGCATTGACACAAATGTCTAATCTGATGTGACCTACTAATACCCTGAGACTTGTCCAAAATCTTGCGAGCTGCAAGTGGTCTTTCTTTAGGTCTGGAAGTCATGATTCCTGGTATGTTGTCATCAGAATTCTGAAATTAGAAAGAAAATAAACAACTGTAATAATCAAATAAAATTTGATTGGAATGAATCAATGAAAAAAATGGATGGGAAACACTGCTAATCTATGGCATGGAATTTCTGAGATGCTATGACTAGTCAGTCTACTTCTGGTTTCTATTGTACAATCTCCGTTATTGTTTATTACAGAGCCAGAACCTTCCCAATTTGTAACGTTTTCAAATGAGAACAATGGAATGTACTAAACAAACTACTGGATAAGAAATGTAATTAGGCTAATGATATTAACTTGCTTAGATACTTGTTATTGTTAAGAACTGGTAAGCTGGTCATTCTTTCACAGTCAATGCCAAGTTCAGAAAATTGCATGTGTTTTGTAGTTGTGTCTTCTTCTCTTCCACCATTTACTTCTTTATAGAAGTGTTGGTGGGGAGAGGGGGAGGTGGTATAGTAATCTTGTGTAAGCTTGTTATAAGGCACTTTGTAAGCTGTTATTCATTTTCTTAATGCTGTTCTTGATGCAGTCATTCCATCTTTTTTGGGTGGTCTTCCTCTTGCTCTGTACTCTTATACTTTTTTTCAGTGTGGCTCTCTGTGGTAGGCGATACCAGGGCATTCTTGTCAGGTGTCCAAGCCATTCAATTTGTTGTTCTTTTATGAATTGCATGACTGGTTTTACATCCAGTCTTTGGATTTCTTCATTTCTAATTTTGTCTCTTATTGTCACTCCTGCAGTTCATCTAAGGCACTTTATCCCCGTCGTTATGATTTTCTGCTCATTAGCTGCTGTTATTGTAGTTGTGTGTTGCATTAAAAGATGTTTGAAATTGTTGGGGAGTCTCTGCCATGTACACAGAACATGTGCTGATGTCTAGTACGGATATGTGCATTTGTTGGGGAGTCTCTGCCATGTATACAAAAAATGTGCTGATGTCTAGTAAGGATATGTGCAATTGTTGGGGAGTCTCTGTCATGTACACAGAACATGTGCTGATGTCTAGTACGAATATGTGCAATTGTTGGGGAGTCTATGCCATGTACACAGAACATATGCTGATGTCTAGTACGGATATGCGCAATTGTAGACTTATATAGATCTGACCAACGGCTTGAGAATTTGAAAGTTCAAAAGGAGAAGAGCAATGATAAACTACCAGAGAGTAAAAATAATATAGTTTTATTTCTAGATAAGTTACAGCCCATGTGGTGCCGAGGCCCACAAGGGAAGCAAAGAATAGTACCCCTGCGACCTGCAAAGCATGTCGTAAGAGGCAACTAATGTAGGACATAGTGAAGCTACTCTAGTATATAAAAAGCATTGCAGAAATCAAATGTGATGGCCTACTTGTAGACGCATAACTGGCACAACGTACAATCGCTCTTAGGCTCAGATCACATACAACCACACAGACGGTTATCGGGACAATATCTCTCTCTCTCTTTTCAATCCCAGACAATCACAATATAATATCGCTACAGACATTCACAATATAATATTGCTACTAACTTCATCATTTTGGCTCTCTAGGATTGGAGTTTTAAACATGTTTCCATTGTAAGACAACGAGCATTTCAGTTCTGATTGTTTGAGTCCTTCTGGAGAAAAGATGCGGACAAACAAGACACGGTCAAACTCAGGTTCTTGTGTCCAAGACTGAGCATCTCTCATGGGTGGTTTGCTGGGTACTGATACAACATCTCTCATGGGTGATTTGCTGAGCAGTGATCCAATGATGGGCTGATCAAACTGAACTCTCTGTAAGAGGAACATAAGATCAATTACATTTCTTGCTAACACTTTTTTTTAACTGTCATAGTTATCATATACACAAACATTAAACCTATAACACAAACATTAAAGGACAAAATAGAAGCTTTCAAAACAAGATGTCGAACGTGTGTTGTCGGAGCTCATAAGGGAAACAAGGAATAGTAACACTGTGACCTACAAGGTCGAACCCTCCATATCGACCACTTGCTAAAACCCTCTTTGTGATTTGTATGTGATCTGAACCTAAGAGCGATTGTTCACTGTGCCAGTTACGTACCTACAAGTAGGCCAGCACATCCGATTTTTGCGATACTTTTTATTTACTATGGTAGCTTCCCTACCTCAGTCGCCTCTTACAACATGCCTTGTAGGTCGAGCGATACTATTCTTTGCTCCCTTGCAGAACCCGGCAACACACAAAGCAACAAGTAGGATTATATTTCTGTACATTCAATTCCCTAGTACCCCAGCTGAAATTGAGTACACTAATTTCTGAGTTTGGTAAAAATTATGAACCTTTGAGGCCTCCAATGTAAAAGTGCTAACATTTTACCAAGCTAAAGATACTGAGCACAATATTTCTTACAGCCCAGCTTCAGTATGAGCATGGCACTTGATCTAACCTATACTCAATAAAGAATGAAGGTGAACTCTACACCATATAGACTAACCTTTGGTGCTGGCTGTCCAGCTGTCCCTGAAAGAAGTTCAGTATGAACCACTATCAAAGGAACCTTTTCATCATTTTCGTCATCTTTAGAATCTTCTGTATCCTCACTAGTCACAGAATCTAGACCTAGAAAAGAAAAACACAACAGACAGTTTTTAAAAAAAGATTTAAAAGTAAAGAAATGACTTTATTGTATAGGATCGAACTGGCGTGTTGGGCAGCTAGACGCTGCTGGATTTGTTGAAGCGGGGATTGGAGCCCCTATGGACATGACTGGAGTGCTATGATGATAATAAGTAATAAATTATAAATCCTCTCATACCGTTATATGTTACATAGGGCATGCAAGCAATTTCTCCATACCGCTCTATCCTGGGCAACTTGCTCAATCTTTTCCATGGAACTGAGACCGATATTTCTTGTCTCTCTCAGCAAAGATTCATTCAGGGTCTCCTTAGGTCGTCCCTTTTTCTTGAACCCTTTGCATCCCACTTCAATGCCTGCTTTGATATTTGTTGGTCATTTCTTCTCAAGGTGTGCCCAACATATATCTCTATGATGATAGTCCTCATATAACTGATAACTGTACAGGATTTTTTAAATATGGATCAGTTTTTCTCTGCAGAACTGGCACATACCTGTCAAAAGAACTGCACAATTCATAAACTCTATTACTTCAAAATCGTAGGGGTCTCCAGGAAAAATGTATTAGTGAACTCAGCGACACATTCTGGATTCGAACCTGTGACTTTCAGAACACAAAGCAAAAAGCTTGACCAATTCCCACAGAAACCCCTACAACAGTGCTAGGTGAACATAAAATTCTGAACATTAATCTGTAATTTCACTTTTCTGTGACCTAAAATGATCTTCTTGTTTTGGTCCATAGATATACAATGGTTCACATCCATTATTCGCCCGCGTGGTGCCGGGGCCCACATGGGAAGCAAAGAATAGTACCACTGCGACCTACAAGGCATGTTGTAAGAGGCGACTGATGTAGGACCTAGGAAAGCTACCCTAGTAAAAAAAAGCATTGCAGGAATCGGATGTGCTGGCATACTTGTAGGTGCATAACTGGTACTGGGTACAATCGCTCTTAGGCTCAGATAACATACAATTCACACAGAGTGGTTAACTAGTAGTCGATATGGAGCGTTCGAAGAAGAAGAAGACATCCATTATTAAATAATTCGTTGTACGTAACACCAAGAAATTCTCTTTCTTAATGCTACACCTTTAGACAACAGAAATGTCCGTCTGCCCAGCGTGTTTGTAGCACGTTGGACTACGGGTGACTATCCCTCTGTGTGTGCGGGTTCAATTCCGGGGATGGCAGAAGAAGCCACAGATTCCCCAGATTTACGGTGTTCGTGGCACCGAACCGAAGGGTTACGATGTCCATGGCACCGAGCGAAGAGCTGAAAGCTCAAGTGCGCTGAAAAGCTCAAGTGCTTCTGGATCGGAAAAAAAAAAAAAGACAACAGACAGTTTCAATTGGGATGTTAGTGTTATCCACATAAAGTGGGATGTCAGAGTTATCCACAAAAATTGGGATTTCAGAGTTATCCTCAGGAAGTTTAATACCATGAAGTATATTGGGGAATGTGATCTTAGCTTGTATTTTTCTTTGTGCAGTGGCACACAATGGGTGATTTGGTCAACATCACACCAGCTGCATTTAATTCCCAGTGCTTCTCTGATTGAGGCTTAGTGAACCAGAGAGATGTGGTTGGATACAAATTTCACTCCAACTGGGGATTTCAAACCTGGGGTCATAAGTCTACAAAGCAAGTGCTCTAACCATTATACTGTCACTCCTCTCTGGGTAAACATAGTAAAGAACTCATTTTCATAATATGCAGAATATTGAGAAATACTGTGTTAGGTCCATATATTTCTTTGACAAATGACACATGATAGGTTATATGGTCACTCTGGCCATCTTTACTTCTTAGTGCTTCTCTAGTATCAAACCTTATTTCTTTTCATTCGTTTGAAATATTGTCTATATATTCAATGCTATCTCTTCTATACATTTCACTGTAGCTCACACAGAGGTCCATGTCCTTTCGAGGTAGAGGGCCAGACACTGCACCTGTCTGAGTGTTTGTCACAGAACCAACGCCATAAGGTTTCGATTATATATACACACTCATGCATTAGTATGTGGCAACCTGATTGCTAAAGTGCGCCTCTTGGCTGGTTGCCTCTGGCTTCAGCCATCTTTTTTCTGGAGCAAACTGTGATCTAACTCAAAGGATAGGAAAGTTATAACAGAACTAGTAGATAAGACAAGAAAAAGATGCCGTCCTCAAGAAAGAGGAGAGCTGCTATTTAACCCATAGCTGGGGAGAGAGTTGGTTGCAGCCAGAGCAACTACCACTCGTCGGAGGGTTCTGTGCTGTCACCATATGTTGCCTCACCCTGCTCCCGCCCTTTGTCTGGCCTTTCACCTTCAATCTGTTCAGCTTGGTTAGACCTGCCAGGAGTTAGACTCCGGCTGACATATCCTGAATGACCATCAAGACATACAAACCCTCCAACCATGATAAGGTAGGCTAGTGTGAAGAGTGGTACCAAACCAAATCTGAACCAAAAAGAAAATAGAATTCCAACATCACCTTTCAGTTTATTCTCAGTCTCACTCTCACGAGCTCTTAATGAATCATGCTTCTCACTGATTCCATCACTGTTCTCTGAATACACTTCTTCCTTTTCTGTTAGAGAATAATCATCTAAACCCTGGGTATAAGTCTGTATAAATAAATAAAAGACACAATTAGTATTTATGATATGTGACATTATACGGCTAACAAGTAATTAACACAATACTTCTAGACCATGATCTTCTTCTTCAAATGCTTCATATCGACCACTTGTTAAACCACTCTTTGTGATTTGGATGTGATCTAAACCTAAAAATGATTTTACGCTGTGCCAGTTATGCGCCTACAAGTACTTAGATTTGCACATCCGATTTTTGTAACGCTGTTTATTTACTAGGGTAGCTTTCCTAGACCCCTACCTCACTTGCCTCTTAGACGTGCCTTGTAGGTCGCAGTTTGACTATTCTTTGCTCCCCTTTGCGAGCTCCGGCAACATGGGCGCTAGACACAGATAAAAGTTAACACAAAAAATACAAAGTTCAAAAGCCACCATTTTAACAAAGAAGGATTTAGAGGGTATTCCCTATACATATCATAATAAGTTTGTAATCAATTATATATTTCTTGAAGCTGTCACCAAATGCTTTTAATGAGCTTCCCCCAGAGACACTATTCTAAAAATTCTAAAATATTTTCAATTTGTACTAAATGCTATTCTCATCCAATATTTACATTATAACCATGCAGATTTTTCTTGTCTAATCCTACCAAAATGAGGAAGCTGATGTTAATGATTTACTAATAAACTAAAGATTTAAAACATGTCAACAAACATAGAAAAAAATGTTAACCTGGACATGCTCCAAACCCAACTTTCCCTTCTGCTTGATTGCTTTAATATGAAACTTCCATCGACGGCCATGACTTTTGGTCTCAGTCACTTTTGAGAATAACTTCTCCCAGTTCATAATGCGCCTTTCCCTGGCCACTTGTTTAGTCTAGAGAAAAACACGAATAAGAAAACAAGACATCAAGCTAAAGGATAAAAAAAGTTGACACTCTGCTTAAGGTCATAATAAAAAGGTAATACTAAGGGCGATGAAGAAGAAGAAGACAGTGATACAACTGGAATGATTGTATATAGAAATGGAGAAACAGCTGAGAGAGACAGAGCGATGCAGTTGAAGACAAGTTGCAGACAAATATCAGTTTTACTTTATTTAACTCTTGCCACGCTTTTTGCAGCACACTGCGCCACAGTGGAAGTCTGTTGAACGCCATTCGCCATACACTGCGCTATTAGAGTTGTTTCCCTTATAAGATGTCTTTCTAGTTTTACTTCTACTATTTTATTCTACCACATTTTAATCTTGTTATTCTAATAGGTTGTCCAGTTTTCTTAAACTTAGTATATAATAAAGATATATATATATGTTTATTTATTGATGAGTAGTTATGATTTTAAAACAAATATATTTGTTAAACCTCCCTTGAATTAACTGTTTAAAAATTGATAAAATAACTTTGTGTGGAAAGAGTTAAACTTGCACTTAGTTTATCAGTATAGTTAATCCTTGTTCACAAAGGTAATTTGTTGTAAAAGTCATTTGCATTTGAAAAAGAAATTTGCAATTATAAAAAAAGCCATGCATTGCAGTGTTTCTGCATCCAAAAAGATGAATATGTCTTGTTCTAAAATGTGACTGTTGCCGGGACCCGCAGGAGGAGCAAAGAATAGTAACACTGCGACCTACACGGCATGTCGTAAGAGGCGACTGAGGTAGGGGCCTAGGAAGCTACCCTAGTAAATAAAAAGTGTCGCAGAAATCGGATGTGCAGGCCTACTTGTAGGCAAACGATCAATCGCTCTTCATCATCATCATCATCATCAAGTAGCTTGTCCCTTCCGAACTTTCTTTCATGACTGCAGTCCTGCAAAACTGAAGAAACTTTCCAATTACAACATAAACCTTGTCCAATTACAACATATTCCTTGTCCAAATACAACATATTCCTTGTCCAAATACAACATACCTGTTCATCTAGCAACTGTAAACGTCTAACAGCAATATTTAGCTGATCTTGTTTACTTTCTAAATGTTCATGGAGTTTTCTTAAGTCTGCTCTAGTTTCTTCCCAAGAAGGAGAATAGACACGAACTAGTCTCACGAGCTCTTCAACAGGCATTCCAAGATCACTTATACTGCCATGAAAGAAATAGTTAATAATGTCAACCTCCAAATGGTACAACATCAAATGTGAAAAACATGTCAAATATACAAAGTGTAATGTCGAGTAGTTCACCTATTTGGGTAGCAATTTTGATTGCACAGGAAATATTAAAAAGAAATTATGATACGAATTGGCAAAGCAACATCAGCTTTTAAAAGTCTAAATAAAATATGGAACTGCAAGTTATATAGTATTAAAACTAAATTACGAATTTTCAATTCAAATGTTGTATCAATCCTAACATATGCCAGCGAGAGTTGGAAAATGACTAAAGATATAGAAAGCAAGTTGAATGCATTTGAAAATAGATGTCTGCAAAAATAATGAATATAAAATGGAACGAATTCAGGAGAAGTGATGAAATCAGAGACATGTCTGGTCAACCACTAGTGACAACTGTTATAAGAAAGAGAAGATGGAGATATGTTGGGCACACCTTGAGGAGAAATGATCAAAGAATATCAAGCAGGCATTGAAGTGGAATGCAAAGGGTTCAAGAAAGAGAGGTCGACCTAAGGAGACCCTGAAGCGAACTTTGCTGAGAGAGGCAGGAAATATCGGTCTCAGTTCCATGGAGGAGATTGAGCGAGTTGCCCAGGATAGAGCGGTATGGAGAAATTACTTGCAGGCCCTATGTAACGATAACGAGCAGAGGAATTATTATTATTTAATGTTGAGTGTACATGACATAATGTCAGACGTACAAGAGACAATGTTATATGTACATTATTATTGTATTCATCTAGTACCGTTATATGTTGCATAGGGCCTGCAAGCAATTTCTCTGTATCGCTCTATTCTGGGCAACTAGCTCAATCTTTTCTATAGAATTTAGTCCTATATTTCTTACCTCGCTCAATAAAGTTTGTTTCAGGGTTTTCCTACAGCGTTTTTTTTTCTCTTTCTTGAACCATTTGCACCTACTTCAATGCCTGCTTTGTGTTCTTTGATCATTTCTTCTCAGAATATGCACAACGTATTTGTATTATCACCTCTCTTGAATTGTCCCATTTTATGTTCATTATTTTTCACACACAGCTATTTTTAAATACATTCAACTTACTTTCTAAAACTTTAGTTATTTTCCAACTCTCGCTGGCATAAGTCAAGATTGAGACAACAGTGGAACTGAAAATTCATCTATGTTTGCATCTGTGATTTCATTACAACCATCTCTTGTTCTATGTTTGTATCTGTGATTCCATTGGCTGGTAATACATTATAGTTGAGGCAGAGTCTTCTCATTTTTTTTGGTTTTATTTGCCCTTATCTTGAAAAAAGACTTTTTGGTAAAAACGTTTACTTGTGTGTCTGTGTTAATTTATAAAAACTGCATGTTAACCCGATTTATATTTAATTTAATTGTTATTACTATAGCGTCTGGCCAAATGGAGTAGAGCGCGGCTTCTATGCGGGAGACCCATGTTCAATCCACTGTAAGGTCAAGAATTTGTTTCTGTCAGGGGCATAAAAGAAAAATCCTAACCTGAACAGTTTTGCAGTGACTACACTAGCCATGCAGGCATTAAATTTCTCTGGCACTTGTCCCCCCTATCCTACACTGCCCTAAAAGGTGGTACTACAGACAGTAACGGCAGTTATTATTAGAGTACATAACTATACAAATTATAATACTTCAGCATTGAATACATACCTTCTAAAGACTCTCCCAGTGACTAATGCAAGTTTAAGTAACACAGTTGAAGGCAAAGCATGCTTTAGCATTTCATCTTTGAATTCCAGAAGCTGAGAATAAAACATTGTTATTTTAAGGGCCGAGAGAGATGCAATAGTGTAGTTGTTAGTTCCCTTGTTTTGTAGGAGTGTGCTCCCAAGATCAAATTCCACAGTGAAAGTTGGATTTTCCCAACATAAACGACTCTCAGGTCAACCCCGTCTCATTTTTGCGCCAGAGAAACACTGGGAAGTCAAAGCAGCTGGCGTGATGTTGACCACATCCCACATAGTGTGTCGTCAGTTTTAAAAATTGTTACATAACATTGTATTCTCCAATATATTATATGGTATGAAAGCAAGATCTCTTTTTTATTTTACTTCTTAGATTGAAAACAATAAAATAGATACTAAAAATGGTTAACGTTATCCTTGACTTTACTTGAGAGTTAATGTTCTGAGCCTCGAAATGGGTTATGCTGACACTAAAATCATATCTTTAATATCTCGTAGTTATCTTATTTTATTAGCTATTTTCAGATATTTTTATGATAACAAGAGACATAAAATCATAAGACAATTTTAGATATTTTAATAGCAGCTATATGACACTCAGCAAGCACTTAAAATTAAAGATCTTTAACTCTTGTGTGATTCCAGTATTAACTTATGGATGCGAGAGTTGGAAAGCAACAAAGCTCTAGAAAGAAAATTAAATAACTTTGAGAATAAATGTCTTAGAAGAATATTGAACCTCAAATGGTCAGATTTCAGACCCAATACACAAATAAGACAAGAGACCAAGCAAGAAAATGTATCAAATTTTATAAGAAAGCGCCGCTGGAACTACATCGGCCACACACTTAGAATGGATGAGAGAAGACTCCTTACCAATCCCTCATATGGACACCAGAGGGAAAAAGAAAACGAGGAAGACCAAGAGAGACTCTGCGTAGAACCATCACCAGAGAAGGCTCAACGATGGGCCTAGTAAACATTAAAGACCTAAAACAGATAGCAACGAACCGCGAGACATGGAGAACTATGACCTCTGCCTATGCGCCGCCCACAGGCCCAAGAGGAAAGACTAACTAATGATGTTTTACTTGCTATTTTTTGCTATTTAAATAGTATTAAATTATAACATGGAGCATAACATCATAGGTCAGTCTACAATAATTATAATATGGGGGTTGACTATCTATTGGATTCTCCAAAAGGAGTTAATTTTTATTTTTCATGTTTGTTGCCTACATGCTCTAATATAATCAAAACTAGTTTTGTCCTTAGGTTGAAAAGAGCGTCCTCAGCTTAAAGAGGTTTCAATCCCCTACATAACAAACAACAATATAACATGGGCCATAACATCATAAGCCAGTCTACATTAATTATGACTATCTATTCCAGAGTAGATCAGTACATAGTCTTTATGTGTTCTTTTCATCCTCTTTTCTTTCCTTTCTTTCCTTTGTGCTTTACATAAGTATGTCCTGATATCATCTACCACAGAGAACCACATTGAAAAAAGTATAATGAATTCAAAGCAAGAGAAGAACCATACAAAAAATGGAATGACTGAATCAAAAACAACTTTCGATAAATTAATAACAATTAACAAAGTGCATTAGACAAGATGCACAGAAGATCCTTTCAATACTTACCAACACCTCACTGAGATACAATAGAGAAATAGAAGAACAAGAAGAAGACTAACTTTTTTTTTAATGCAGAAATTGTTATATTATACGTATTATTTATTATTGGGCTCTCACCTTGCAGTGAACGGGTGGACTCAGTTAGGGTTGAAAGTGTAAAAAACTCAGAGCGTCGTCATTCTTTTGAGTGAGAGTTACTCTGAATTTGTTTTAATGTATTAAGATACCTTTTAGCTATACGAAGGTTCCCTTTGAGGGGGGGCCTTACCCTTTAGTGCTGCAGAGGGTGGTACCCGGTCACATTTTAAATGTGTAAAATCCTGAGCGCCGTCATCCTTTCGAACGAGAGCTGCTCTTAATTTTTTTATTTGGTTTAGTTGCCTATTGGTTCTATGAAGGTTCCCACCATTTGGCCGCAATCAAGCGGACATTACACACTGATCTTTGCCAAAAGGAAGAGCAGCTATACAGGTATAAAATGAATTAATTTATATGCGTAACTAAATGCAATTATTTAACAAACTTACATCTTGCATAGCTTCATGTGCCAAAGCCATAGAACTGATAACCCCATCACAAATACCATCAAATATATTTTCAGCTTTCTTCAAACCTGTTTCAGTCTTATTGTTACCACCATCATTTCTTTCTTGATGCCACTGAGGACATAAATTAATATCACAGTGTTAACTGGCATTCTAAATAGAAATAAATTCAGGTAACTGTCAGTGAAGAGTAACAAATTTCACTTATAATCTCCCCTGATCATATTTACAGATTATACATTTTCTTTTTCCAATATAAGTGAGACTGATAAAACAATATATGGTACATGTTCCATATATTTTAACAAAAATAACAGTTGTATGACAAAACCAATAATAGTTGTCTGTATAAAAATACACAAACTGTGACTGAATATATTGTTTCATAACTGTTCACAAACTAGTAACATGGCCATCAATGAAGAATTTCCAAGAAACAATTGTGAAAATCAAGATTTCACATATTAAACTCTAAATTCTATTGTTCTATGTGGCACAATTCTGAAGAAATTAGAAGTAGCGGAGTCCAAAGGCGAAGGATCGACTTAATTGCAGCATGCCATCTGCGCAGAGCATTGCACAAAGCACAAACTCTGTAGCTCCTGCAACAATCCTAGGGATCTCATGAAAAATTGCACATGTGTCTCGGTCTGGATTTAAACCCACAACCTTCATTACGACCGGCAAACAACATAACCAATTGGCCATTGTAGTAAAACTATCACTAACTTCTTTACAAATTGATTTTGGAGGGTTCTTATTTCAATACCCTATTTTTTATCACAGTAGCTCTTGGATCTAATATGAGAAATGCCTCTTTTAGCTGAGTGTGACCTACACTACTAACTTATCCATTGAAATCACAAGCTGCTAGTTTATTTTATTTTAGAATCATTATCTTCCCTTATGGTATCCATTAGAGATTTTAGCCATTCTCAAGTCTGCATAGCCATCAGATGTGCAGGGTGAATTTATAACACACTGTCTCTAACTTCTAAATTGTTATATATTATTTAGTTAGACAGTAGATTTTAGAACAAATAGTTTACCTATGGAGTTGGAGAATGCATGCCTGTACGTCAGGGGACACCGATAATAAGAAAAGCAGGCCTGCACACAAAAATCAGTCAGAAGAGCCTTACTTGGAGCCCTGACTATGTGTGAATTCTTAGCGGGTGAACAAAGAAGAAATAGTTGTCTACAATGCTGTGACTATATTGGCCTTTTTATTTGACTTCAAGACATTTTCAGTGAATATAAAATACGACTTGGAACAAAAGTTACATGAAACACTAGGAAATGTGAAGTAATTTACCAGACATTTAAGCTAGACATATGCCATTTAAACTACTTTATTGTTGTATCAGTTAAGTAGATAACAATTGACAAGAAACAAGATAATAAGACACCAGTTAATATTTAAGATTCCGTAACAAAACTATGACAAATTTCAATTATCAAAGTTTACTGAACTTTTACCTTTTGTCCATGAGGCCCTAGATCTCCACCACTATCAACATCTCCCTCTGACTCTTCAGTAACAGAAAGTAAGGTGTTTGCTCCATTTGAAGATTTCAAGTTCACTTAAATAGAACATCAATATATATATATATATATATATATATATATATATACTTTCACTAAGAAGTGACCTTTTGTTCCTCATGCTTACATGTATCCTACACTTGAGGTTACCTAATTTGCGTATTAAATTTTGTTAGAATCATTAGCAAGTAAATCTACTGCATTTTAAAATATGGATACATCTCAGTAATTACATACTTCAGCAGCTAAATCATAATTTTGTTCAGTCCTACTCAATGTTTATAAAAAATACAATATGTAGTAATATAATATTTACAAACATACAAATGTATACAATAACATCATTTGAATAAACAATTTAAACAATATTCAATATGTATTATGTACTCAAACACATTTGTTATTTAAATACTGATATTATATATATATTATACTGCTTAATAACACATGTCCTCAAAACATACAGGAAGAATGTGATGACCTGACTATGTGGAAAATATTTGGCCACTTTCAAAATAATAAGACTTGTGGGGGTTGACAGTAGTAACAAAGGAGCACACACACACTGACTCTAGGTTAGAAAATCTCTATTCCGTTGATATTAAGGGGAATATACCTAAATGCACAATTTATTCAGACTGATCGTGTTTGAGATGGTACCGTTGTGTGGATGCAAAATGTGTACAACCAATGAACAGCATGAATCAACAGCAGTCGCACTTATTGCAAAATGCTGAAATCAAATGAGCCCCTATGGATCTACCGGGAGATAAGTGAGTGTTGTTTGGATTCTGAAATTACAAGATGAGCCATTAATTGTAAATCAATAAATTCAACAACCTAAAAATTGATTAAACCTAGTTATAGGTTACTTATTACTAAGTTATTGTTTCCGTTATTTAAACCTGTAGTGTTACTAGAGTGTTACACACTGATCACTGAACACTCAGTCACTCAGTCAGTTACTTAAGTCAAGTCAAGCTACTGTTAAGTTACTGTTATTTTAACCTGTGTCCTTAACTAAACCTGTCAACTAAAATGTGATAGCAAGTGTTATACTTTTAACATTGAAGTCCTATCTCAGTATTTGTCATATTTTTGGTACCTCTTTCCATTGTGTGTATGACTGCAGACAGTTGCAAGAACAATAAATTTTTTTGGTATAAAGTTAACTGTCGCCAAGAAACGCCGCCATGATGCCGCTAAACTGTTGTTAGGTTGCTTGTCACGTGCACAAGTAAAGATACGAATAGATAAAGTTTCGAAAATATTTCATTATTATCATCATCATGTGCCAAGTCAAATGGTGAGGTAATACTGGTCTTGAATTGTATGGCAACCACGTAACACCAGCTTTAAAATGTTGCTATTTTATTTTGAATTCATAGTCACTGCTCAGCATTTGACTTGATAACGAAATTAACGCACGAATAGGTAGCATGGTGGCTACATTTAGCAGACTGGCAAAGAGAGCGTGGGACAAAACACAATCAACTTTGAAAACGAAGATCAGATCTATCGTGTCTGTGTAATTAACTATATACTACAGGGCTCAGAAACACGAACAGCTTACTCGAGATACGAGAGGAAACTCTCTCCATCTTTCATCTTTTCTGTCCCCGCAAAATTATGAATGCCAGATGGAAATGAAAATCGTGACATATCCTTTACATAACTTAGTCATCAACCACAGTAAACGAGTCGTTGACTTTCTAGGCACCGCTTGTACGTTTAGTAGTTTGCCATTGCTTTCTGAACGGTGAGGTCTAATTTTACCGTTCGTAAAAATACAAGGGAACAAATTTACTTCCACAATTGCCCGCCGCGGAGTTTGAATCATGTACGCTTGGATTGTGATCGAGCTCACTACCGCTTAAGCTACAGACATTCACGTCATGATCGTCAGGTAGCATGACAAAATACAAGTCATATTGTCAGTAGTCACGGTTCCAACTTCACAGCTGCTGTTTTCAGTTTTCACTGCTTCGCTCCTGTGCTAATAAACACCACTCAAATTACACATCATTGTCTCATAAGATCTTACGAAACAAACAAAAGTTTCGATACAAACCAGCAGCTTGCATACTTAGTAAATGCATAAGGCATCAACCAGATCACCAACACCACGGCTGCCACTAAAATGTGCAATTCGAGTTAACTCTTAGTGGACCAATCGCCACGCTAAGTGGCGTTTGAAGTGGACGCGTTTTTACATTCCGCCACGCTAAGTTGCGTTTGGTTATCAAAACGTGAAAGCGCTTGTAAAAACGTGACTTTTACCCTGGTCCACTAAGAGTTAAAGGAAACAACGGTCACAACAGAACACAGCTGTCCTCACGTGTATTACTGCAAAAGACATTCGCTAGATTGCCGGCGACTAACTATCCGCCATTGTCCTAATATTTATTTCACAACACAACCGCTGTGGGCACCAAAAAAAAAAAATTCCAAATGAAATGCAATACTCACAGTGTCGCTCCATGCACTAAGCCCTTAGCTCGGCAACAAAACCGGGTCCTACAAGTCTAAAAGGGATTAGAAATACACTGGCATCCGCACCCAGTAGCAAGCAACACTCCAATGTCTCGAGATGTTGTCCGCATTTCCGTCACACAATTTTGCCGATGAGTCATATTGTATAGTAATATAAGAAATGAAAATCATGGCATACCCCTTTACAGGACTTAGCCATCAACCACAGTAAACTAGTCGTCAATTTTCTAGACACCACTTAGTCGTTCAGTAGTTTACCATTGCTTTCTGAACGGTGAGGTCAGAAAAGCCAGAGCCTCCAAGGCGAGCCAAGAAAAGCCGATAGTCACCTTACGGATACATTCACCAGAAACCAGTTGGAAGAGGCATTAGGAGCCAAGCTCAGAAAATCGCCGGAAAAGGATGAGATCACAAATGAGATGCTTAAAAATTTGGGGACTAGAGCAAAGACAGCTCTACTGGCCGTCCTAAATATGTTGTGGAGGACAGGCATAGTTCCAAGAGAATGGAAGAAAGCGATCATGGTACCCATACTAAAGCCAGGCAAAGATAAACTGGACCCGGCGAGTTACATACCCATACGCCTCCTAAGCTGCACGGGCAAACTCATGGAACGTATGGTGAACAAACGGCTATCATGGCCCTTGGGGAACAAAGGGCTTCTCATGGCGCAACAGGGAGGCTTTCGGAAGTACAGATTTACAGAAGATCAGGTAACCTATATCGCCCAGGAAATCGATGATGGTTTCCAAGAAAAGAAGCAGACACTGGCAGTTTTGGTAGATATGGAGAAGACGTTTGATACAGTCTGGAAAGAAGACTTAAAACTAAAACTTATCACTCTCGGTATAAAGGGAAGAATGTACAACTGGCTTGATAGATACCTAGAGAACAGAACAGCAAGGGTTCAAGTTTAGGGATACACAAGCATGAAGGCCTAATTAGAGCAAGGAGTCACCCAAGGAGGAGTGCTCTCACCAACTCTCTTTCTAATCTTTGTCAATGACATAGCAACATGCCTACCAAAGCGAGTACACTCAGCCATGTATGCCGACGACCTGGCAATCTGGGCGAGAGAGGGGTCAATGCCCATAGCAACAAATCGACTGCAAGATACGCTTAATAAGCTGGAAATCTGGTAAGAAAAGTGGAGCATAAACATAAACGCGTCAAAGACCATATACACGGTGTTCTCGCAGAACAACCAGAATTACAGAATTAAATTTAAAGTCGACGGGCAAGACCTTCAGGAAAACATAAGAGTTGCACATCAAAGAATATTTTAATAAATAACATCATGTCCCAGGAGATTAAATATTTTGGTAATATTAAATGTCACGGTGGCTTGGAGAGAACGGTAATGGGATGCATGGTTTCTGGATTACGAAGCAGGGGATGACCAAGACGAAGGTGGAGAAGGATATCAAAGAAACCTTGAAAATGACGCTGGAGGAGGCGGGAGAACTTGATAGAGACAGAGTTTTTCAGGCGGGCTGTGACGAAAGCGACGTTCAGCAAAGGACATGCTACTACTTGAAGAATGGGAGCCCGCGTACTAATCTGTTCGGCAAGACGATCCTCTAACCGTGCCTACTGTCGTAATGGGAACCGCGTTATCTGTTCGGCAGATGATCCTCTAACGTGCTACGTCGTAGGGAACCGCGTACTAATCTGTTCGGCAAGATGATCCTCTAACCGTGCCTACTGTCGTAATGGGAGTCCGCGCACTAATCTGTTCGCAAGACGATCCTCTAACCGTGCCTACTGTCGTAATGGGAGCCCGCGCACTAATCTGTTCGGCAAGACGATCCTCTAACCATGCCTACTGTCGTAATGGGAGCCCGCGCACTAATCTGTTCGGCAAGACGATCCTCTAACCATGCCTACTGTCGTTCTTCTTCTTCTTCTTCTTTGTGTTCGTTCTTCACGATCAATTTTAATCACTCTTTGTGATATGTTTGATCTTTGCCAAGAACGTGTATACGTTGCACATTGGTTTGTAGGCCCCTAAACGCATTGACTTCTACATGCCTAGAACACATGCCTCCGATTTCAGCCAAACCTCCTTAGTCGCCTCTTACGACATGCGTGGCAGGTAACAGTGGTTCTATTCTGTACACCCCAAATTTGGGCACCGGTAACCACTCGGGCGACTGTCGTTGAAAAGAGCTGTCGTTACTGCCTGTGATGCCCACTTTTTTTGGGCGGTGTAGGACAGATGGACGAGTGTCTGAGAAATTGCCGCATGGCTAGTACAGTCGCCGCGAAGCTGTTCATATATGGAGTCACCGGAGTGGTTACCGGAGCCCAAATTGGGGTGTAAAGAATAGAACCACTGTTACCTGTCCCGCAGGTCGTAAGAGGCGACTAAGGAGGTTTGGAGTGAGGCTAGCTACCCCACACCGTAAAAAACACTAGATGGCTACAGAACGGAGAGCGAATCGAGTAAACGCTGGCTGAAACCGGACACATCGCCGAAGGAGAAAGCACCAGAGCTCCAAATGGTGCTGAAGATGTGACGTAAAACACACCAACGAATCAGATTTCCACATGAATAGAATTTATGGGGAAGTTTGGTACATCAGTCTGATGATCGAGAGAGAGAGAGAGCAATTTGAAGTTTTCATTTACGCCCATCATCATCAAGGTGCGTATCCTTTATAGGACTTTGCTCTCTTTGCAGCACATCTGAAATTCACTCTGTCTCTTTCCAGTTCACCTACTTCGTCGATGGTCATGTTCATGGTTTCTTTAATACATTGACGCCCACAACAGAATAAAAGCCTTGGCCTTATGTTAATTGACACGGGCCTCCCACATGGAGCCACACTCTAATTCATTCGGCCAGATGCTTCTCTAACCGTGCCTACACCAACTCAAAACACCGTCGTCAACGTAGGTATCCAAGGGTTCGTTAACTGTAACAAATTGCCTGCTGGTTATGCTAAATTCAGGTAACAAATTTAATTAGACCCAAAGTACACACTATGCGGTTGCATGCAGTATGCTACATCCACCCAGGTGATCTTAATTACGTACACATAAAAATTGTCTCAAGTTTGACTGAATTCTTGTTTGTTTGTTTGTTTGTTTGTTTGTTAAGTAAGGGATTAAGCCTCTATATGGCCGAGGCACGCTCCCTTCAAGCCATAAATTCTGAATTTACTGAATTCTGCCGGCTAGGACTAACTTATATATTGATAATCAGGCTCGCCCATGTGGTACTGGGGCCCGCAAGGGAAGCAAAGAATAGTACCACTGCAACCTACAAAGCATGTCGTAAGAGGTGATTGATGTAAGCACTAGGGATGCTACCCTAGTAAATAAAAAGCAGCGCGGAAATCGGATGTGCTGACCTACTTGTAGGCGCATAGCTGGTACAACGTACAATCGCTCTTAGGCTCAGATCACATACGAATCACACAGAGTGGTTGACAAGTGGTCAATATGGAGTGTTCGAAGAAGAAGAAGCTAATCAGGCTGTTAACTCAACTGTAACGCTTGGTTGGTTTGCACTTGGTTAACAAAACATGTCGGCCATTTTAAAAAAAAAAGTATAATTAAAAATAAACGTATTCCCAGACATGACTGAAGTGCACGAAATAGTGGCCCGTAGGTCGCGCCACCTGCATGTTGGTAGTATTTTATTGCTTGAAAAAAATTACACCTTATCTTTTTAGATGCCGTGAACATGAAAGGATATCCGGACGGTTGTATAAACAGGACTAGGCTGTTCATTGATTTGTATGAAATACGTTGTGTAATTGTGTGTTAGGAGATGTATAACAGTTTGAGCTGCAATCAATAAATCGTTGATACCTTCACACCGGTGTGTTAGACTATGAAACAATTACATCTGTAAGCTGCTGTATCTACGCATAACTGATCGTTCTGGATGACACGTTATTTTAGTTTAGCGCTGAACAAAATTGCAACGTAGTCTGTGCTGACTTTGTGTACCGTAGACAATAGTTGCAGTATTTTAGAATATCCATCGTTGATTCCATCAACTTTCAAGATCTGAGAATTGTGCGTATTTGAACGGAATAGGAAACTGAACGTGAACGTAAATTTAATAATCAGAATATATATATATATATATCATCATCAAGTGCCATGCCAACGGACGAGTTATCATGTTCTTCTACAACTCTGTTTCTTATTCTCGCTATGAGTTATGATACTGCTTTCACGCCATGTCATGATGTTAAGCGGTCTAAAATATTTCCCTTTGTCGACCTCTATTCCTTTTCCCCTGTATCTTACCTGTTGTCACAATGTATTATAGTTTCCCTCTTCTCATGACATGGTTGATGTTGTTTTTTTCTCTGATGATGTCCATGAACGATCTGTTCTTGCCTGCTTTCTTGAGAACATTATCGTTTGTCATATTTTCTGTTGATGATATTCTCATCATTCTTCTATAAAACCACATCTCTGTAGTCTTCATGATATTTCATCATTCTTTTAACACATCTCTGTAGTCTCTCATGATATTCTCATCATTCTTCTATAAAACCACATCTCTGTAGTCTCTCATGATAGTTTCATCATTCTTCTATAAAACCACATCTCTGTAGTCTCTCATGATATTCTCATCATTCTTCTATAAAACCACATCTCTGTAGTCTCTCATGATATTTTCATCATTCTTCTATAAAACCACATCTCTGTAGTCTCTCATGATATTCTCATCATTCTTCTATAAAACCACATCTGTATAACCTCTAATAATTTACTATCCTTGTTACTTATTGTCCATGATTGACATTTATATATGAGAACTGGTTCTGTAATACTTTCACACTTTCCACGATAAGCTTTTATTGCGCAGCATATTTTTCAGTTCCCAGAAAGCTCCCTTAGATTGGTTGACTCTACTTTTTATTAATGTATTACATTTACCATCACATGTACTTGTTATACCCATGTATTTGCACTTCTCTTATTTCTGTGACCACGACAGCTGTTATTGTTTTGTTGTTGCGAAATGGTTCTTTTAGTGTGTGCCTCCGCGCTCTGGCAAGCCACGATTTCTCAAAGTAGCACCGCAAGATTTTACACAATTTTGACAATTTAATTTTTAAACTTAATTACATTTTCAGTTTAATGTCATAGCCCGCGTTATCTAGCGGAGCTGATGCAAACCAATTAGTTACTGTTTGAGGAAGCCTTGTAACCTAGATGACACGACAATCGTCTTTCGATTGTTTTAGTAGTTTCTCGAATTTTCTGGAACTTTATGTTTGCATATAAATAAATAACAGTTTCACGTGGCATTAGTGTTGGATTAGATTTCGGAGATTGTATCAACTGTACATTCTTGTGATCAAGTTTTTGAATTTATTTTCCCCTCATATGTCCAAATATATGAGTCCTGCATTGAACAAGGTCTTAGAGCATGTAGTGAATGTAGTAAACTTTATAAAAACCCGGCCGTTGTAGGCAAGATTTAAAAAAAAAACTATATGGGGATATGGGATTGAAGCACACGACTATGTTGTACTACAACACGTTGCGATGACTTTGTTGTGATAATATATTGTCTCATACGTTTAAACTTTCATTCGTCTTTATGCCCCTTCTCCCTTTTAGACGCCACTGTAGTGAAGGAGAACCCATATACGTTAAGGTATTCACGAGATTACTACTGAATGTATCGATGATAAAGCACATTTGCCGCAACTCCGGTATCTGTTCTGAATGCCTCATCCAGTCAGGCACCAACTTTACAGTTGAATATAACATATATAACTTCAGCTTCTTCAAATGCTCCATATCGATCACTTGTTAACCACTATTTGTGATTTGTATGTGATCCAAGCCTAAGAACGATTGTACGTTGTGCCAGTTATGCGCATACAAGTTGGTCAGAACATCCGAATTCTGCGACGCTTTTTTATTTACTAGGATACTTCCCTCGGCCCTTACCTCAATCGCCTCTTACGCCTTGTAGGTGGCACTATTATTTCTTTCCCTTGAGAGCCCCAGCAATAGACGGGGCGACACATATAATCGCCTCTTACGCCTTGTAGGTGGCACTATTATTTCTTTCCCTTGAGAGCCCCAGCAATAGACGGGGCGACACATATAATCGCCTCTTACGCCTTGTAGGTGGCACTATTATTTCTTCCCCTTGAGAGCCCCATCAATAGACGGGGCGACACATATAATCGCCTCTTACGCCTTGTAGGTGGCACTATTATTTCCTCCCCTTGAGAGCCCCAGCAATAGACGGGGCGACACATATAATCGCCTCTTACGCCTTGTAGGTCGCACTATTATTTCCTTCCCTTGAGAGCCCCAGCAATAGACGGGGCGACACATATAATCGCCTCTTACGCCTTGTAGGTGGCACTATTATTTCCTCCCCTTGAGAGCCCCAGCAATAGACGGGGCGACACATATAATCGCCTCTTACGCCTTGTAGGTGGCACTATTATTTCTTCCCCTTGAGAGCCCCAGCAATAGACGGGGCGACACATATAATCGCCTCTTACGCCTTGTAGGTCGCACTATTATTTCCTTCCCTTGAGAGCCCCAGCAATAGACGGGGCGACACATATAATCGCCTCTTACGCCTTGTAGGTCGCACTATTATTTCCTTCCCTTGAGAGCCCCAGCAATAGACGGGGCGACAAATATAATCGCCTCTTACGCCTTGTAGGTGGCACTATTATTTCCTTCCCTTGAGAGCCCCAGCAATAGACGGGGCGACACATATAATCGCCTCTTACGCCTTGTAGGTGGCACTATTATTTCCTTCCCTTGAGAGCCCCAGCAATAGACGGGGCGACACATATAATCGCCTCTTACGCCTTGTAGGTCGCACTATTATTTCCTCCCCTTGAGAGCCCCAGCAATAGACGGGGCGACACATATAATCGCCTCTTACGCCTTGTAGGTGGCACTATTATTTCCTCCCCTTGAGAGCCCCAGCAATAGACGGGGCGACACATATAATCGCCTCTTACGCCTTGTAGGTGGCACTATTATTTCTTCCCCTTGAGAGCCCCATCAATAGACGGGGCGACACATATAATCGCCTCTTACGCCTTGTAGGTGGCACTATTATTTCCTCCCCTTGAGAGCCCCAGCAATAGACGGGGCGACACATATAATCGCCTCTTACGCCTTGAGGTGGCACTTTATTTCTTCCCTTGAGAGCCCCAGCAATAGACGGGGCGACACTATAATCGCCTCTTACGCCTTGTAGGTGGCACTATTATTTCCTCCCCTTGAGAGCCCCATCAATAGACGGGGCGACACATATAATCGCCTCTTACGCCTTGTAGGTCGCACTATTATTTCTTCCCCTTGAGAGCCCCATCAATAGACGGGGCGACACATATAATCGCCTCTTACGCCTTGTAGGTGGCACTATTATTTCTTCCCCTTGAGAGCCCCAGCAATAGACGGGGCGACACATATAATCGCCTCTTACGCCTTGTAGGTGGCACTATTATTTCTTCCCCTTGAGAGCCCCATCAATAGACGGGGCGACACATATAATCGCCTCTTACGCCTTGTAGGTGGCACTATTATTTCTTCCCCTTGAGAGCCCCAGCAATAGACGGGGCGACACATATAATCGCCTCTTACGCCTTGTAGGTCGCACTATTATTTCTTCCCCTTGAGAGCCCCAGCAATAGACGGGGCGACACATATAATCGCCTCTTACGCCTTGTAGGTGGCACTATTATTTCTTCCCCTTGAGAGCCCCATCAATAGACGGGGCGACACATATAATCGCCTCTTACGCCTTGTAGGTCGCACTATTATTTCTTCCCCTTGAGAGCCCCATCAATGACGGGCGACACATATAATCGCCTCTTACGCCTTGTAGGTGGCACTATTATTTCTTCCCCTTGAGAGCCCCAGCAATAGACGGGGCGACACATATAATCGCCTCTTACGCCTTGTAGGTGGCACTATTATTTCTTCCCCTTGAGAGCCCCATCAATAGACGGGGCGACACATATAATCGCCTCTTACGCCTTGTAGGTGGCACTATTATTTCCTCCCCTTGAGAGCCCCAGCAATAGACGGGGCGACACATATAATCGCCTCTTACGCCTTGTAGGTCGCACTATTATTTCTTCCCCTTGAGAGCCCCAGCAATGGCGGGCGACACATATAATCGCCTCTTACGCCTTGTAGGTGGCACTATTATTTCCTCCTTGAGAGCCCATCAATAGACGGGGCGACACATATAATCGCCTCTACGCCTTGTAGGTCGCACTATTATTTCCTTCCTTGAGAGCCCCAGCAATAGACGGGGCGACACATATAATCGCCTCTTACGCCTTGTAGGTCGCACTATTATTTCCTTCCCTTGAGAGCCCCAGCAATAGACGGGGCGACAAATATAATCGCCTCTTACGCCTTGTAGGTGGCACTATTATTTCTTCCCCTTGAGAGCCCCATCAATAGACGGGGCGACACATATAATCGCCTCTTACGCCTTGTAGGTGGCACTATTATTTCTTCCCTGAGGCCCCAGCAATAGACGGGCGACACATATAACTGAATATTTGAAAATACTCGCGTTTATAATATCTTCCTGTCAACTTTATCTGTAGCAGGCGTCAACAATTTGCAGAATTACACTTATCTTTGTTCCGGGGCACATGGATGTCGTTGGCAATGAGAGAGCAGACAGACTGACTGGCTCTGCCGCTATATCAGACGGCCAGCCAATGGACAGAGCTGACATCGTGAACGCCCTCATAGAGCGTGGCCGCAGAGAAGACCTTCATCTAAACCAATCCACGTCAACTACTAGATTGTGAGAACTGGGTTTGAAGATTGGTGTGCAAGAAAAGAACGGTACAACAGGTATACGAGTCGGCTCATCAATCAAAATAGAACTGGTACGGTCAGTCGCTGGACGCTGTTGGAGATATTGGAGATCGGAGCACCTATGGACATGTCCGGAGTGCAATGAAGATATTCCAAACTGAAACTGAAAACTTATAAATAAATAGTAAACAGTAAAGTTGAAGTAACGATAACTAAGTCCATAATTTATTCAAACTATAAGCATGTCTATGCAAGCTGTCACTGTAGAACGAGGTAATAACAACAACTTATTAATGTTAGTAATCGTATGACCATTTCATGCTATACTCTGTTAGGTTACCACTAATTGGCGTCAATTATCTCCCCTGAACGAAGAAGAGAGATAATTTCCAGACAAACTATCATAGGTAGGTAGTTACTGACTAATTACCGCCCGCTAGACCCAGATCCTTATTGGGTATACATGTCCTGTTTTTCTTTCTGTCATGTCATAGTCACGTGGGGTCTCTTTGCTGAAGTGGTTAAGACGTTTGCTTGTCATTCTGACAGTTGTGGGTTCGAATCCGGAGTCAAATGTACATTTTTTTTTAAAACGAGATATCTAGGAATGTTGCTGGAGCTATGGAGTTCGAGCTTTGTGCAACACTCTCGGCAGGTAACGTGTCATTTCTGCCGACAGTGGCGAGCCATAAGGGAAACCGGTGCAATGAAGTCAAACCTTCGATTTTATACCCTTTTAGTCAAATCATTGTAGTCATTCAAAGAGGACACTATGGGATTCTATGGACAGCGGGAAAAAGGCTGCTTGCCTGAGGCTGTCGTCACGCGTGTGCGCGTCTTTGGTTTTATTGGGCACTAGTCAGTGTTGACGGCATCTCTATGACTCAATCAGATCTGATGCCAAGCTACAATATAATTCCAGATATGGTTCTGTAATGGGCGATTTTTCTGTTTGTAAAATGTTAGTTATCCGTCTCTAGAAATGTGTGTCATGTTGGATAATATGGCTATATTTTGGTGAAATTTGGATGTGCCTGTCCCATATGTCGTAGAGGTCTAACGGAGGAAGGGGGAGGGACGTACTCATGTTCTCATCGCAAACCACACAGATCACAACAAGTGGTCAACTTGGTTGATAAGAACAAACCACACAGAACACAAAGAGTGGTCAACATGTTTGATAAGAACAGACCACACAGAACACAAATAGTGGTTAACATGGTTGATAAGAAAAATACACAAACAACATCGGTTTTATATTATCCCGACGAACAGAAAAAAAATACTTTCGAGCAGTCGAACACGGATGTTTACTTTTGACCAGTCGAACACGGATGTTTACTTTCGACCAGTCGAACACGGATGTTTACGCTAGGAAACCCTCACCGCGTTCAACCATAAGGTCGCCCATTTTTTTCATATATAAAATTTATAAAAGTCTACATCCGTGATGTTTTTTACTATCATCTTTCACAAGATCCTTCTTCACTATCTTCAACTTTCAGAATACCATATAGGGACTAACTATGAGAGCCGCAGTAGGGCAGTTAGCGTACTCACATTTAGGCGCGTGGTTCGGGTTCAATTCCACAGTAGGAGTGGGATATTTTTCCGACTGTAAAGGCTCTGGGTCGACCCAGCTTTAATTGGGTACCTGGAAAATCACTAGGGAGTAAAGGTGGCCGGACTGATGTTAACCACTTCACCCATCACATGCCGACGGTCAGTGAAAAATACGGGCCTAACACCATATCACACTAACTATCTTGAGTTATGAAATATGGTTCATATAGTGACTAACTATGCTTGGTCTTAACTGCAAACAATTTCTCCAGACCACTCTACCCTGGGCAACTCTTTTAACCTTCTAACCTTCTCTTTGGAACTGAGACTGATATTTCTTGCATCTCTCAGCAAGTTCGTTTCAGGGTCTCCTTAGATCGTCCTCTCTTGCTTGAGCCTCTTGCGTCCCACTTCAATGCCTGCTTTGATATTCGTTGATCATTTCTCCTCAAGGTGTGCCCAACATATCTCCATCTTCTCTTTCTTATAACAGTTGTCACTAGTGTTGACCAGACATTTCTCTGACTTCATCACTTCTTCTGAATTCATTCCATTTTATGTTCATTATTTTTCGCATACATCTATTTTCAAATGCATTCAACTTGTTTTCTATATCTTTCGCCAGTTTCCAACTCTCGCTGGCATATGTTAGAATTGATACAACATTTGAATTGAAAATTCGTAATTTAGTTGTAATACTATATAACTTGCAGTTCCATATTTTATTTAGATTTTTAAAAGCTGATGCTGCTTTGACAATTATTAATACTAATTAATTTTTAAAAATGTCACCCTTCTCTAACTTACGTTAAACACCCTTGTCGGTGCTGCGGAGTTCATGTTCTGCCGTTGAGATTTTCCTGTGTATTAATATTTGTAGTATTAATTTTGTCTAGTGCTAATTGCAATTATTTCGTAATTTTCCAGAGAGAATTGATTGACTGACTAATATGGACACCATCATTGCATTCCAGTGCATAGCAATGTGTCTCTAATATCTTTCTTACAAAGACGCTTTCAACGACAGTGCACAAACTCCGTATCACCTATGCAATTTTAAAGATGGTGAAAGTTTTTGTAGGAATTTTGTGTGCATTTTTTCTCCCATTGGTTACTGAACCGACATCACAGAACTCTAGGCAGTCTCATGGGAGCTCAGTCTCCCCAACAGAGTCGAATGGTTGCAGACTCTATGTAAATTAGAACGGTAGGAGAGATATAATAATAAATAGTGTTTGTTTGTTTGTTTGTTTGCGTTCTAATCAACCATTTAAATCCCTCTCTGTTCTGTGATATGTTTGGTTGGTGACAAGAACGACTATACGTTGCTCCACAGTTCTTAGGCACCTACACATGTAGGACAGGTGCATCCGGAAACGTCTGCCTAATAATAACAATATAATAAAGATATATATCCCCGGTAAGGAAAGGGGGGTAATTATATTATTTTCTACATACTGCACATTTTAAAGGTCGCCTTGCCAAAGCTGTCGCCACGAAGTGTGATTCATATTATACCTTTTAATTTGTAGACTACCTGATCTAATGAAATACAATATGTTTGTGCAAACGTGTGGAAAATAGAGCCGATTGTATTATATAACAGTGTTACTAAACTATCGGTGTAACCTTAGACAGGAACATCCCGTTGTAGACAAGCTATTTTAGGAACAAGGCAGTGCATAAATAAATGGGTATCACATAGAGGATTAATTTTATCCAGTTGTATTATATGCACTGTGTGTTAAGATGATACTGAACTTAATCTACACTTTATATTGGGCCTTTTCTGTGCAATAGTGATGTACGAATAGTAACTATTCGTTACTCAAATACCTTTTTGTAGTCTGGATCCGAAAGTGCTAAATAGTACTTCAATCAATCAAGTGCCATGCCACCCAGCGTAGGCGAGCATGTCTCTTCACAACTCTCTCTCTCTCTCTCCTTGATGCAGTTAATCAATTCTGGTGTTGATCTTTTGTCGAATCACGATGTCAGACCACCCAACATATTCTCCCTCTGTCTTTCATGATCTTTTTTTCCCTGGATTGTGCATGTTGTCACCAAATATTCTAAACATTCTCTTCGCATTATATGCCCAAAGAGCCTTAATTGTCATGATTCTTATTCTTTTGATAAGGTTTCTTTGTGTGAAGGCCTGTTTTAAAACATCATCATTTGTTTTCTTCGATGTCCATGGAATTTTCAGCATTCTTCTGTAAAACCACATCTCTGTGACTTCCAATGATCTTATTGATTGCATGTTCATTGTCAATGATACGCTGCCATAGATAGGTATTGGCTCAATATAGCATTGAAGTACTCGTTTTCGCAGTCATTGGTAGTGAAATATATATATATATATATATATATATATATATATATATATGGCCTTTTTCGTCTTTACAGACGGTCAATTGCAAGTGTTTTACTGTGACAACTTCTGAGTTTTCGCTTTCTCTCTTGTCGTTCAGCTCATACATAAGTCTCTTCTCAAAAGACTCTGCGTCCTTTCGCAATTTGGCTTTCCACACAACTCTGTCATCAGCTAGTTTTTCCCATGTGCTGGGACCTATAGAAAAGTTTTTCATTGAAGCTTTGCAGACATCTTTATATCTGAGCAGTGGTCTGCCCTGGTGCCTCTTCCTCCGAAAGTTCACAGAACAACATTTGTTTTGGTATGCAACAAGTTTCCATGTTGAGCGTCATCTTCCCAGTTTACCAGTCTTTTTTTTGGACTACTTGGTTTTCCTTCCGTCCAGTTTTGTGTACGGTTTGCTCCGCTAGGCTTTGATTGTCCCCAATCGAACTACAAGACAGTTGTCGTTCTCTGCGAGGGGAAACGTGGTTATTGTTCTCTGGATGGAGATCCTATTTTTGAGGCTCGCCACCGTTTTGTCCACCTTTCGTTTCTTTTGGGTGCCCCTTCGGCCATTTCTGCTTGTGCCCTCTTCCACCGACTGGGCCCGCCCTTTTCTCTTCGTCACTTGTGCTCACATTGTTCTACTGGGCGACACCTTACCCATTTCTTTCTCACTGTGCACAGTGCACAGTTTATCACCATTCGGTTGGAACGTTTGCACTGGATTCAAGCCTCTGCTGGCCTTTCCAGTTTTTCTACACATTTAGGTGGTCCGCTCACCCCTACGTTTGCCACGCCTTTTCGTCGCTCCATTATCAGCACCGTGCATGTCTGCCCCACCGGTGGGCTCACCTGTGTGTCGTTCGTATGCGTGTTCGCTCTACTTTGGTGCCTGCTCACCGTGCTAATCAGGTTTCTCACCGTGCTCACATTTACTATGTCTCGCGACTGTCAGGACACGCATCTTAATTCAGGCCCCCACCTCAGGGCTTCGAGTTTCGCCCCATGTGAGTCCACGTCTCTTCTATGGATGCACCCCTCATCCCTTTATATTTAGTTATTCAGCTTTTCCCATCGGCCAGGAGAGATGTGCATTAAGAGTCAATCTGGGATCCTGCTCGTCTGTACCACGAGCGGATCTCACCCAACGTAACTGCGTCTGCATCACTACTTATACCAGTGTAGCTCTTCCTCGATCCCTACCCGTTTAGCCAAACAGGATCCTCTGTCTGTTTCCAGGGTCACCACGTTGAGGTGGGGTAGGATCTTGTTTAGTTCTAACTCACTAAACCTGGCGCGACGTTGTCCCTATGACTGCGCCTTTGACCCCAGACAGGGGACATAATGCTAGAACTTTAAATAACGAAGCTGACTAGAATATCTTTCTTTTCTTTTCTCCAATCCTGTTTTGTCTTACAGCGTCAGGATTAGACGAGATTTCTAGAACGAGACCTTGTGTGCGCTTCATAAATAGTGCCTTTCTTCGCCTCTGTTACCTCTGAGGTCCACCTTTTGCGTGGCAGGCCTTTGGCTTTGTATTCATTGTATCGGAACAACATTGCTCTTTGATGTGCACTGTCTGTTGGTAATCTGCTTATGTGGCCGAACCATTTATTTTGTTGTTTCTTGATGAAGTCTAGTACTGATGTTGTACCCACTATTTCCTGATGTCTTAATTTCTCAACCGGTCTCTTCTTGTTACCCCAGCATTCTGCAATCCTGACTAGAATATCAATATGAATAAACAGAACACACTACACATAGATTCAGAAAGGCATCATCATCGAATGCATAATGTATTAGTCACGATGGAACATATACAACCTGTCACACTGTATCACATGGCACACACATAGTTAGTACTAACAACATGGTACATCTGTAACACGCAGAATTATGCAGATGTGTAGTTAAACAATGTGATATACACTTATGACAGAGTTCATCAGGTTTAAAGGTTAAGGTTGAAGAACCACCCAAAAATGGGGTTATCTTTTTTAAAAATTAACAGAACAAAACAAACAAACATATTGTCATTAAATTTAGCCACACGCCGCACATGATATCTTTTTAGATAATCAACAAAGGCGTGGCCACCAGCAACGCAAGGCCGACTAGCGCAGACGGGAAAACTAAAAACGAGTTCCTGGTAATTTATTGATGAAAAGTGTAAATAATATTCATATTCCTGAGTGTTCAACTTAATTTACAACATAATATAACTTTTATTTAGCATGTTGTATTGTTTTAAAAATGAATTGGCTTTATCTAACTGTACTGGAATGCGAGGTCACGAGACGGTTGTGATCTGATTTCCTAGAATATTTACATGAGCCGCCGGCCGTATGTTATCGGAGGCTACGATAAAGGTTAATTTTTAAAATTTGATTATTTATTTTTAAAATCAAATTTACAATGAAGTTATGAAAAAATAGTATATCATACCCATGTTTGAACAGCTGTAAGTCCGAAGCCCTTTAACGTAAAAGATGTGACATTTTGTATGTGCTCTATTAATCGTTATGACATTGTAAGGAAATAATTGCAATGAAAACAAACAGTTGGTTTTCACTTTAGCTTATATGCAGTAAATACAAAAAACGTCAAACATGAACTAGACATACATTTGAAACGCTTAGTTAGTTTATTCCTTTCGTGCCAAAGGCGGCACATGGGACAGAGGTTTTAGATCTCCATATGATGCGGTTCGTTGCTAGCAGTTGAGATCTTGTAGGTTTACATCACAATAGTTTACTTTCTTGTAGTATTGTTCTTCGAAGAGTGGTCTTAGGTCTTCCACGTTTTCTTTTCCCAACTGGTGACTACATAAGGACTTGTCGATTTAGTCTCTTTTCGTCTGATCTAAGAACATGACCTAAATATTTCCACCTTCGTTTCCTTATAATATTTGATACGGGTTGTTGGTGTGTTCTATCTCTCACCGTGTTGTTGTAAACGAAATCATTCCATTTTACTTTTAATAATTTTCGGAGACATTTATTCTCAAAGCTGTCCAGTTTCTTATCAATTTTCTTTGTTGATTTCCAACTTTCACAACCGTAGGTCAGTACAGGAATTACACATGACCTAAACAATTTAACTTTTGTACATATACTAAGGTCTTGAGATTGCCAGATATTTGTTAACTTTTGTGAAGGCACTAGCTGCTATAGCAATACGGAGTTTATTTCTTTCATTGTGTCTCCATTGTTTGACACTTTACTACCCAAATATGTAAAATGTTCAACTTTCTTTAGTGTTTGGCCATTTATTACGCGATGTTATCTGTCGAGTTTGTGAGGTACATAATTTTGGGTCTTGACAAAATTTACTGTTTTTTGTGCGTAATTTTAAAAAAAAAACACTATAATACCCACTTGTTTTTATTGTTTTCCGGTATTTACCGGAAGACCAAAAGTGGTTACAATTGAACGGACAAGTTACGTTTGGTTTTCGAAGGTCATTTCAATAGCTCTCTCATTCCTTTCATAGGTGTGCACATTGTAGGATCTTTACAATGAGTTTAAGATTAAATTTTGTGACACTGCAAAGCATCACGATGAAGATGTATTAATATTTGTGTTGAGAAGTTAAGCGTGGGCGTCTTATCGTTGCATTTCTAACCATGAGCAGAGGACAATGTACGTTTTAGGAGTAAATCGACGAACATTCAATCGCTGGATCCAAGACTTTTCAAATGCATGTGCAATACAGCCAAGAATGCACGGTAGAAAGAAAGTCGTAGATAGTTTTGATAGAAAGCTTATTCGAAGAGAATTGTGTCGAATGTTTGAGTTGAAATAAATAGCGACATTAAGGAAATCAAAGATGTGGCTTTGAAAAAACAACGACATCGATGTGTCGAAATAACATTATGGAAGCTGTTAAGGCAGGTTCAATATTAGAAAATATGCCATGGGAAAAACATCATCTGTAAAGCCGCATCTCGAATTGTGATGGAAGCAAATATTTCGCATGAAGTTAGAGAAATGGTCGATAAAACTATGACATTGTGTATTAGACGTAACACGGACTATTCTACCATACGAAGTGAAGAACGAATGGCAGTCATAAGAGCTGTTAAGAATGGAACGATTAAGAGATTAGTACCACGTGACAAAGGGCAGCGTTTAATAATTGCACATATACAATTGACAGTTGGCACAATTAGCTGTTGAACAATGCTGAACTCTTATTTATTTCGAAATCGACAGATAATTGGGACTATCGTACAAAAATGAACGGCCACATATTTAGAGAGTGGATTGAGAAAACTATACATCCGGCATTAGATAGGCCCTCTTGTCTGATAATGGACAGTGTATCATACCACAATGTAGTGACACAAGAAGACAAAGTTCCGACGTCGATAGAAGAGGAAGAGACTATTGGCTAAAGGGTAGTTAGGATTTGTTCAGCCGAGAGCAGTCTTAAATCTGTTAGACTCGTCAGACCATAAATCAGGTGGTAAGTAGATTTTATGTTGTGTTTCCCAGAAAGTCAAGACAATAAACCTGTTATTGAATAAATTTGTTTACATGAGATTGTCATCAATGTACATATCTGGCCCTTTTCAGGACAACCACAATCATCCTGACCTCTTAACATGACAATTGTATCGAAATGAAGGTACAAGTAAAATAATTTCTATTTGTATGAATTCCACTCTCGTGAAAAATGTGGATACACCTATGACTTATCAAAGTGTTAAATTTGTTATATTGCTGTAAATTATATTTTGTGCTACCATAATAATTATTAGGTAGTCAGAGATCAAAGAGAATTGCCGCTTCAATAAAACGGCAGTACTTACATAAATTTAATAATATATTGATAATGTCATTGAAAATCGAACACCATATGCAAAATTATTTTTTTTAAATAGATATAAATTTATTTTTTTAATTAAAAAATTATTTTTTATAATACGATGAAAAAGGAATGTCTTCATAATTTCCAGATAATTTCTGAAATGAATATTACAATAATAGATAAACATCATCATCAAGGTGCGTATCCTTTATAGAACGTTGCTCTCTTTGCAGAACATCTGAAATTCACTCTGTCTCTTGCTAGTTCACCCACTTCGCCAATGGTCATGTTCATGGTTTCTTTAATATCTTGTAGCCATCTTCTTTTTGTCTGCCTCTGCGTCCTGGGACCCTGCCTTCTAGTATTGTTCTTTCCAGGCCATCGTGACGCTTGATGTGACCAAAGTATGCGTAAATAGATATAAATAGATAAACAATTATATTAAATAATACAATAATGCGAAAAAAAAATTAATTAGTAGGGCGAGGTTGCTTGCTTTACAATGAAATATGTCATACATTTAATCTTCAAATCAACTATAAGTATTGAAAGGAGACTATTCATTTGGTCAAGAGAAGTTCTGTATGTGTGAACTTCAGTCCGATCAACAGTGAATACTGAGCAGGAAATGTTCGGTCAGATCAAGAAAATTGCTGAATGGGTAATTTTCATTTAAATCAGTATACAATACTGAGCCAGAAATATTCGCTCAAATGAAAGATACATGTTGAATGGGAAATATTCAGTCAGATCAAGGGAAAACACTGAATAGAAAATATTCAGTCCAATGATCATAGCGCATGATTAGCGTGTATGATCTGTTCAAGAGAGATATATTGGGATTCTTCATGAAACAGGGGCAGATATCTATAATCCCGTTTTAGGGAGTAAGAAATGTTGGAAATGGGTATTCAGTAGTGGGGCCAGTTTTGATGGGATAAATAAATGATATCTTGAGTTTTAAGGTACAAGTGGGATAATGTCGGGTGTTGTTTCAGAAAGTGTTGTGTTGTGGGTGTGTAGCTACTATCTTCCATTCATTCGATTGTTCTGCAATCATTCGTGTTTTAGGTGCGACATGTCCCAATTTTTATGTATTGTGTCTTTGTTGTGTTGTTTGTGCGTGTTTGCGTGAAATTGATCTGTTTGTGTTCACTGTGTTTATATATAATTAATACATTCATGCGATGATTTTACTTTCACTCGTGATTTGGGTGTGACATTTCCCAATGTTGGTGTTTCGTCTATTTGTTGCGTTGTTAGTGTGTACTCTCAGGCGTTTATTTTGTTGTGTGTGCTATTCTGTGTTCGTAAATATGTCTGAAGAGTCTGTCGTTGTATTGTCGTTGGTCGTATTTGGCTCTGTTCTTGTACAACAACACCAGGTTTCTGAATTCTGACAATAGTCGGAACAAGAATAAGAAGTCGGGGACAAGAACTAGCCGCCATTAACGCAGTAAGACCGCGGTACAGGAACGAATCAAGGATAGCAACATTAAACGTTAGTGGACTAGGAGACAAAGAAGCAGACATAGTAAAATTCATGATTAAGACACGTACAGAAATATTAGGAATAGCTGACACTAGAAGGAAAGGACATAACATCAAAGAAACCTACGATAAATATGCAATAATATGGAGCGGGGTCGACATAAAAGAAAAGGCAAAACACGGTGTTGGTTTCATCATACATCCGGAGAAAGCAAAGTCTATCAATGAAGTAGAATATATATCGGAAAGAATATTACGTATTCAATTCATAGAACAAAACAAAACAACAACGATTATACAAGTCTACGTCCCGTGCAACGATAGCTGCAATGAACAACAACGACGTGAATTCTTCGACCAACTGTCAGACACAATTAATAAAACAAACGATAAAGATGAGCTAATTATAATGGGAGACTTCAACGGAAGAGTTGGAAGCAAAAGACGACACGAGACATGCCTGGGAAATTTCAGCGACACCGAAGCAGAACGAAACAACAACGGAGAAGAAATGATCAACCTCTGCTACGAACACGACCTGATCATAACAAACACACTATTCCAGCATCGAAAAAGCCATACACAAACATGGTATAAGTGGAACAACATAGAACAGTCATCTCAAATCGACTATATACTTTTTAGACAAAGACAAAAAGGAATATAATAGATGCAAGAACCATACCGAATATAGATATAAACACAGATCACAGACCAGTTATACTAACACAATTCAAGGCAAAAGAAACTAAACAGAGAAAGATAAATCCAATTTTCGTCACCAACTTGAAAAAAAATTAGAGGAAGAGGACATACAAAACGATATGAGCAACATGATGACAAATATTTTTACAGCGCTACCATCAAGTATAAGCAATGTACATCAAGAATGGAAAACATTTAAAACAGCAATGATGAAAACATTAAACACACTATGTGGCAAAAACAGTTAAGACAGAAATTCAAACAAAAAACTGCATGGTGGAACAACGAGGTCAAGGAATCAATAAAAGCCAAGAAGAAATGTTTCAAAACATGGATAAAATCCAAAAGCCAAGAGGATTACACAGCATACAGAACAGCGAGAAGACAAAGTAAACAAGTAATCAAAAAATCAAAGACAGAATCGTGGGAAAAATACGGAGAACAACTGTCATTACTATGCAAAGAACAGCCACGAAATTTTTTCAAAGTGTCAATTCCATGAGGATAAGAGACGAAAGTTTCAACCCCATTGACATTATTAATGATAAAAACGGTACACCGATATTTAATACAAACGGAAGGAAGAACAGATGGAAAGAATACTTCCAAGAACTACTTAACCAACACCAACACCAACTGCGAATAGATTTAAAAATAACACAAGTATAGAAGAACCAAATATACTCATCCAAGAAATAGAAGAAGTTGTGAAAAAGAGTCCACGTCACAAGACAGCAGGCATAGACGGTATAACCAATGAAGCAATCAAGGCATGCGAAGAAACAGGAATACAATGGATTCATAGAATCTTCAAGTCACTGGACAGAAGAAAAGTCCCCAAAGATTGTGCAGAAAGCCATCATGATACCAATATGGAAAAAAGGGCACAAAGAGAATGCAATACATCAGAGATATCATTATTAAGTCATGTTGGGAAACTATATGCTAAAATTTTGGAATCTAGAATCAAACCTATAATAGAACCACAGCTGAACATCGCTCAATTTGGGTTCAGAAGGGAAAGAGTTGCACTGATGCCCTGTTCACACTAAGGCAACTCATCGAAAACACCATAGAATATGACAAACAGCTCAACTTAGCATTCATAGACCAAGAAAAAGCCTTTGATAGAATAAAAAGAAACAAACTATGGACCATACTAAGTGAATATGGAATTCAGGACCAACTATTAGACAATATTAGAGCGCTATACCAAAAATGCTCAAGCGTAGTACGAACAAGCGACGGCCTGACAGACAAATTTGAATTATCATCAGGAGTAAGGCAGGGATGTGTGCTTTCGCCTATACTTTTCAATATTTACATAGACAGGATAACGCAAGAAACCAAGACAGATAACAACCTCGATAACAACTACAATTTAATAAACGAACTACTCTTTGCAGATGATCAGAGTATAATTTACAAACGAACACAAACTTCAACAACACATAAATGCCTGCAAGCCACATGCGAAAAATATGACATGAAAATTAACACCTCCAAAACAGAAGTCATGACAATAAGCAGGTCAACAGGTCAACTAAATATACACGTGAATAATGTCAAAATACAACAGACTCCAGAATTCAAATATCTCGGGAGTATATTCACAGCAGATGGAAAGATGGACAGAGAAATCGAGACTAGATGCCAGAAGGCAATGCAGTGACATACCAACTGTCACCACTATTAAAACATCCAAGCATTAACATGGCAGTCAAACGACAACGGATAAACTGCATATTTATTCAACTCTCTCTATCAGTGAACAGGGCCCTGACTAAGATACAAGAAAGAAGTACAACATGGAAATGAGATGTCTAGAAAAGCTGTCAACGTTACAAGGCGAGATAAGTGAGAACAGAATATCAGAAGCATCGTTGGTACTATACCATGCATACAGTACATCGAAAGCAAAGATTCAAGTGGTTCGGCCATTTAATGAGAATGGAACCAAATTTACTACCATCACGTGCCTATAATAATCGACACTCAGGCACAGAGCACGAGGCAGGCCAAGAACACGATGGATAGATAACATTTCAGAGTCCTCGAAAGTATGGACTGACAACGTCAAGCGCAACACACCTGGCACAAGATAGAAACTAACTCTCCCGACGCTTCACGTAAATGTGGTTAAGATAAGATAAGATAAGACAATAGTCTGAAATGTTCTCTTTGTGGGCCTGTACGTTTATCATGATTACTTTGTATGTGTCTATCTTGGTTGTGCTTATTGTTGTTTGTAGTGAGTTTAATGCTAGTTGTATTGTGTTGCAATGGAAGAAAATGTGGTCTTCTGTCTCTGTCTGTTTTGATGGCCGAGGTGGCATTTGGCCCGTGTTGATGTCTTGTATCCTACCGGTGTGATGTTGAAAAGTAATCTGTATGTGACTTCCTTTGCCTGTTTAGATGTTTGCGTTTTGTGTAAGTTTCTAAAGATCTGTGGGTAGTCTGTAACAAAACGGGTGTAGCCTCTTTTTATTCCATTGTGTAGTGCTGGTTCTTGTGTCTTAATTAGGTGTTGGTTCTTGTGTCTTAATTATGTGCTTATATATCTGTTTTACGGGCTTGTGTATGTGGTTTCCGTTGTCCTTTATGCTTTGGATACACTGTTGGTAAAATTCTGGTAGTGTGCCGAAATAGTGGGGTGTTTTGTTGTTTATTGGGTGAAATTTTGTTAATCGTATGCCTATATAGTAGTGTGTGTTAAAATGTATTCGCCGGGCTGTTTTATCATGTCTCCTACGAAGCAGATTCTCTGTGTTTGTATTCGTGTTTTTATGTCGTCTAGGAGATCCCGCCCTTTCTTTATGTTGTATTAGTGTCTCAGCTGCTATGGCATGTAATGTGTTTTGGAAAATGAATTTCCTGATGGTGGTTTGTATTTCTGTCATGGTTTGTGTCGGTGGATGGAAAATGTTGGATGTGTATATTATTGTTGGTATGATGTACGTGTTCACTATCGTGCTTCTGCCAAATATCGTGTTTGTTGTGTATTAGTATGTTTCTAAGCGTTTTTTAATACGTGTGACTATGTTTTGCCATATATGATTGTTTCCTATTGCGGGGTTGTTTTGAAATAGGATTCCGTATAGTTTTAGCTTATTGACTTGAATTAGGTTGAAGGGGAAATCTGATTTGTACTTAAACTTTCCTATTCCCATTATCTGGGACTTCTTTATGTTTATTTTCGCCCCGCTATCTATAGTGTAATCTTGAAATGTTTGGAGTATAATCTCTATGGATGCGTTGTTAGGTGAGGACAAATATTGTGTCGTCTGGGTATGCTATAAGTTTTTTCTCCTAGGCCAGGTATGAAGGTACCTTTGACGTTTTAGTCTCTACGGATTTTTATCCAGTAATGGTTCAAGCGCTAAGACGTACAATAAAGGCGATAAAGGGCATCCCTGCCTCACTGATCTTTTTATTAATATCGGGTCTGATCAGGCAGAGCCAACTATAAACTACTGGGCCTTCGGGCTCAGGTAAATTGTGGAAATCAGACCCCAACTACACCACGTGACCTCGCATTCCCGTATTGGTGTATATAGACGAATTCATTTTAAAATCAACACAAAATGCTAAATCAAAGTTATATTATGCAACAAGTTAAGTTTAACAATAAGGAATATCAATATTATAAATATTTTCACCAATAAATAACCATAGACTCACCAAATTGAGTAAAATTGCAAAAAAAAGCATGCAGTGTTCTATCAAACATCTGTAATTTCCAGATCCCTTTCTTATCTAGGTCAGGGAATACCCGGCCAGTTGTCCGGCCTGTGCTAGAGCCTGGCTGTGGATCAGGTGTGGTTTATGATCAGCGCGCTTTCTGGGCTTTTATACAAAAGTTTAATCCAGCTGGCGTAGGATGGCCCTATATTGCATTCGTGTAACGTCCCATGCAGGTACTCGTGTGAGATTCTGTCAAAGGCCTTCTCCTGGTCTAGGGATAATATTGATGTTTGTATGTCTTTATCGTGTGAGTATTGATTATGTCTCTGTGTTTTATGACGTTTCTGCTTTTTATATTACATTGTTGGTCTGTGTGAACTAAGTCTTTCATGAAGGGGACTAATTTTAGGGTCAGGGTTTTAGTTAATATTTGTAATCAGTATTTAGTAGGGATATTGGTCTGTAGTTTCTTGTTTGTACTGTATCTGCGTTATCTTTAGGAATTAGTGTTATGTATGCTTGGTTCATGCTATGTGGTAGTTGGTTTACTTTTAGAGATTCGTTTAATACTTTGAGTAGAAGTGGGCCTACTATGTACTATGGGAAGAATTTTTGTAGAAACCAGTGGTTAGTCCGTCTGGTCCTGGTGTTTTACTCTCTTGTAATGTGTTTAGAGCTGTTTGTAGGTTTTGTAGTGTTAGTTGTTGGTCTAGGGTGGTTTTGCTTTGGTCTGTGAGTTTCTTGACATATGGCATGTATTTCCCTGTTTGTGGTGTTGTGTGTTCTGGTGTGTACAGTTGCTTATAGTATGTGTGGAAAGTGTTGATTATTTCCTGCTAATGTTTCTCCTTTTTCATTTTGAATTTCTTTTATTTGTTTTTGTTTCTGCCTGTATTGTTCTATTGTTAAAAATTGTTTGGTGGGTACTTCGTGTGTGTTGATGTTTAGTTTTGTTCTGAGTAGACTTCCTTGGTAGGTGTGTTGTTTGTACTTGGTTAGTTCGTCATTGAGTGTGTCTATTTGTGGTGCGTTTCCATCTATCAGTTCAGTTAGTCGTATGGCTTCTTCTAGTATTTTTGTTTTGTCGTTTTGGATTATTTCTGTATTTGTGTTGCTAATAGTTTTGTGACTTCTTTAACTGTACTTTTGAGTAAGTCCCAATAGTTTATTAGATTGTCCAATGGTGTGTCTTTGGTGTAGTCTTCTAATAATGTTGTTATTGTGTCTGTGAACATCTTGTTTTGCAGTAGGGTGTCGTTAAATTTCCAATGTGGTGATCTTTTATTTGTAGTGTCACTTGGGTTGTCGTTTAGTGTTAGGATTACTGCTTTGTGGTCTGTGAATTGTAGTGTGTTTGATACGTGTTCTATTTTGCTAATTTGGGAGGACTCCTCTGTGTAAAATTTGTCTATTCTTGATTTCCTTCTTGTGATGTTTGCTCGATTTAGATACGTTGTTTCTGTTTCTTTTGGGAAGGTATGTCTGTATGTGTCTAAGAGTTAATATTGTCCCTAGTATTTCGTTTAGTGTTGCTATAGCTTGTGCTTGTTCGTTTTGTAGTGTTGTTGTTCTGCCCGAACTGTCAAGAATGTGCGTGATACATTTGAAGTCCTATTATGATATGTTGGTTTTTGTACCTTTTTAATGTGCGTGACAATATTTTGTAGAATAGGGGTTGTTCGTGTCTTATGGTCGGTGCATATATGTTGACTATTGTGTGTTTCTTCTTATTGTGTTTGTGCTTGGTTTGTATTATCAATGTGCTTCCATCTGTGTCGTTATGACAGTGTGTTGTTTCCCAATCGTCTGATATCTGTATTGTTGCTACTCCCCCTTTTGTCCCTTTCCTGTGTTATGCCACTCGTGTGTGCCTAGAGGTGCTTTGCTGAGAAGTGTTGCTTTGTTGATGTGTGTTTCTTGTAATATAATGCAATCTGGTTTGTTTTTGTGTGTTAGGTTGATGATATGATGTGTTTTGTGTGTTAGGTTGATGATATGATGTGTTTTGTGTGTTAGGTTGATGATATGATGTGTTTTGTGTGTTAGGTTGATGATATGATGTGTTTTGTGTGTTAGGTTGATGATGTGTTTTGTGTGTTAGGTTGATGATATGATGTGTTTTGTGTTTCATGTATCTTATATTGAGGGATATAATACATATTGTGTTCCTAATGAGAGCCATTTGTGTGTGTGTGTATGTAAAAGTGTGTCTCTTTTATTCATTCTCTTTCATTCGTACTTGCGGTGATCTTGGGTTGTCTTGAATGTCTGTGGTCTGGTGATGTATGAAAAGCGGGTGTTCTTCGTCCGTGTCATGTCCTAGCCAAGATGGAGGTGTTGCTTCTTCGTCTGTATCTTCGTTTTCTGTTGTGATGTGTTGTTCCTTTGGCGTTGGGGGTGTCTGTAGTGATTTGGGTGGTTGTTGGTGTTCTATTGGTCGGAGTACTGTTTTGATTTCTTTTCCTTTTTCGTCGACTTTCGACTCTTGTGTACTCGTTTCCCGAGTTGTTTTCTGAATCAGAGGTGTTCTGTGTACTTTGTTGTGTTTCTGTAGTTGATCTTGTGATTCTATCATTTATTATGGGTGTTTCTGTAGTTGATCTTGTGATTCTATAATTTATTATGGGTGTTTCTGTAGTTGATCTTGTGATTCTATAATTTATTATGGGTGTTTCTGTAGTTGATCTTGTGATTCTATCATTTATTATGGGTGTTTCTGTAGTTGATCTTGTGATTCTATCATTTATTATGGGTGTTTCTGTAGTTGATCTTGTGATTCTATCATTTATTATGGGTGTTTCTGTGGTTGATCTTGTGATTCTATCATTTATTATGGGTGTTTCTGTAGTTGATCTTGTGGTTCTATCATTTATTATGGGTGTTTCTGTAGTTGATATTGTGGTTCTATCATTTATTGTGGGTGTTTCTGTAGTTATTCTTGTGGTTCTGTCATTTATTATGGGTGTTTCTGTGGTTGATCTTGTGGTTCTGTTGTCTACAATGGGTTTCCCTGCTTTCTTCTTTTTTTCTGGGCATTGGCTAATCCAATGAGTATCCTGCTCGCAGATTGTGCACTGTGTGCATCTGTCGGGCAGGGTGATCCATAATTGCTGCTGTGACTGTGCGCAGAATGTCAACTGCAGGTTTAAAAAATGTGGAATTTGATTTTTTTTTTCCCCTATAGAAGAAAGTCCACTTGTCGGTTGCGCTTTTTATCGGAGATACTTCCGCTTCGGTATCTTGGGTAATGATTTTAGCGAGTTCAGTGACTCCTTCCTTGGTGGAGGTAGGGGGCAACCAATGGATGACTCCTTCCTTGGTGGAGGTAGGGGGCAACCAATAGATGACTCCTTCCTTGGTGGAGGTAGGGGGCAACCAATAGATGACTCCTTCCTTGGTGGAGGTAGGGGGCAACCAATAGATGACTCCTTCCTTGGTGGAGGATGGGGGCAACCAATGGATGACTCCTTTATTTTTTTCGAGCTCTTGGTGCCCTATTGTATTAGTGATTTGGGGTTACCCACTCGACAGGTTGTAAATGTAGAGTTTTATAATGCTGATATATGCGGCTGTGCTCAATGTTGGCCGAGCGCAAACTCTAAAGATGTTTTTAGTGCCTAACTGAACTGCCCTCCCTAGGACAACCGGTCAGGGTACTGTTGCGATAATAACTAACATCCCCGGAAGAACTTATGTGGGTGATGGAGGCAAGTGCAAAATTTCAGTTGCGTTGCTAGCGCCGATTGAAACGACCTCTAGAATACGCGTGCGCAGCCCAGACAGGAAAATACAGAGTAACATCCTTGCAAATTGTCAAGTAACGACACGCGCCCGAAGCGGCTGAGAATACTCCTACTCAGGAACAAACTCACCGTGGATAAAAAAGTATGGCCGATAATGCAAAGGCTTGAATGGTACAAACCCAAGCATTGACTAAGGCAACAGCTTCGAACGCCGATCATCCTACCAGATGACGTCCAAACGCCATGGCTCAGATCACATAAAGGCTAAACACACCGCCAACATATGATCGTTTGTTTGACAAGCGAAACAAAAGGTGATACTTCATGTGACTAGCCCTAGAAGGGTGGAGATCCATCGGGTCTTTACCTTAGCGACCTCACCCAGTCAGCGCATGTAAGCCAATGCTCTTCGGCGGATCTAGCTCAAATTTACGGCACTAAAAGATCATTAAGGGTGGTATCTTCGTTGCATATGGAACAACCTCACCAAAGGCATGAAGTCGTTAGAGAAGTCACCTGTTATGCCTTCACTAAAACTAATTCTGTCCGAGAAAGAGTTACGAGGACAATAGGTCTCCTGCAACGGTCACTCTTGAAGGATCTAAGCTTCAAGTACCTCGGAAGTCGGCGAGGCTGTCCATATGGTTGAGGTGGGAGAAATGCAGACTTACATGGACAAGTTCTCAATGGCCTGTGATAGGTTTGGCCTCACCATTAACACCAAAAACAGAGGTCATGTTCTAGCCGCGCCTAGAGAACAGTATTACGATCCAGTCATCAACATTAAACACCAGCGTCTCCAGTCAACGGACAACTTTGCTTATCTTGGCAGCCTCCTATCCAGATCGGCAAACATAGATTCTGAGGTCAACAATAGGATATCCAAAGCCAGTGCTGCGTTCGGAAGGTTACGTGTCACTGTGTGGGAACGGAAGGGATAAGCATAGTCACAAAGCTGAAATTTTACCAGGCCATAGTGCTAACCACGCTGCTGTACGCAAGCGAGACATGGACATGTATAGCAGACACGCAAGAAAATTAAACCATTTCCACAAGCTGTCTACGCAGAATACTAAAAATAAACTGGCAGGACAAAATTCCAGACAGCGAAGTCCTCACAAGAGCAAAGATCCCAAGCGTCAACACCCTGTTGCAGAAGGCCCAACTGAGATGGGTCGGTCACGTTGCTCGAATGCCTGATAAACGCATCCCAAAACAGTTGATGTATGGCGAGCTTGAAGGGGCAGACGTTTAGCTGGTGGACAGAAAAACGCTTTAAAGACACTCTTAAAGTGTCTCTGAAATGCTTCGATATAGACAATACGTGCTGGGAATCCTTGCGCAAGATCGCCAAATGTGGCGCTGTAACAACAAAGAGGAACCCGAATAGCTGAGAATCATCGTATTGTTGAGTCACAGAGAAAACGAGCAGCGCGAAAAGACAGAGCACACAACACGCACATGTCTAACCTTGATCATGTATGCCCCACCTGTGGTAGGGGATTCTGTTCTAGGATTGGAGTCTACAGTCACCTCCGCACACACCAGAGAGGTGCAACAGCACACGTCTGAGATTGTTGTCATCATCGCTTGCGATGAACGGCTATATATATATATATATATATATATATATATATATATATATATATATATATATATATATATATATATATGTATGGTTGAGGTATGCCTGTAAAAGGGTAATATAGGCACACGCAAAAATCAGTTATAAGCGCAATACCAGGCGTCATGACTTTCCGCCTGAATTAACAGCGGGCGTATGAAAGAAGAAAAAAAATACTTGCCTTGGAGCAAACTGTGTATAAATAGTGACCTTGTTTGTACTGTAAGATTTATGAGTTAACACCTCATAGAGCTCTAAGACTAGATCACCGCTTATTTATTGTAGGCGTATAGTTACACATAATTCTGCTTCTTCTCCATACGATATTATAACCATTTTTATGGGGTGGGGGGCAGAGGTTAGGTGCTCCTCTCGCTCCAAAGGTACTCGGTTTGCTCCCTCGTGAAGCCTTTGGGATATTTTTTCCAGGGATCCTTGGTCTCAGTGTAGATGAGATCGAGTTCCTAGTCCTATCGGAGACGGATTATAAAACATATGTCTCGTGTTCAAGTTGAACACATTAAAGAACCCTTGGCGGTTCAAATTCGAGAAAAACAGGCTGTAAAACCACTGCATGGGAAAATTCATTAGAAAAAAATAAAAATTAAATTTCTACAAAATATTTTCACCATCTTCTAAATTACATCGGAGACCCTTGCCGGTGCTACGGAGTTCTTTCGCTGCCGCTGAGATCTTCCTGTGTAAGAAAGAGATCGGAGCAGACATGGTTACTCACCGAAGGGTAATCATGATGGTCCTGAGCGCGATTCTCATGCAATCCACGGTAAAGCCAAGGATTTTTTTTTCTGTTGTGGGCATAAAAGAAAAGTCATAACCTGACCAGCTTCGCGACGACCGCACTTGCCATTAATTTCTCAGACTCGTCCCACCTGTCCTACATCGCCCTAAAAGCGGTACTACAAGCAACCTGTGAAGTCGGAAAAGACACTCTTGTATGGCGGAGGACACTGATAATAAGGAAAGCAGGCCTTCACGCAAAAATCAGTCAGAAGTGCCAGTACCAAGCGCCCAGACTACGCCTGAATTCATAGTGTGCGAACGCAAGAAGAAGAAGAAGAAGAAGAAAAAGAAGAAGAAGATACTACAAGCAGTAACGACAGGTTTTTTGTCAAAACAATCAAAGAAGAACCTGTTATTATGACTGCAATAACTTGCCACCGCCTTTATAAACATTGTGTATATACTTGTTTCGTATAACAGTATAGGAGATTCGATTTTTGTCAAAAAATAAAGTCGCACAGACTTGTTTCGTATAACAGTATAGGAGATTCGATTTTTGACAAACATAAAGTCGCGCAGACTTGTTTCGTCTCAAAAGACCTGAACATAAGTGAAGGTTGTAAAACTGTTATTAAATGTATAGATAATATTTGACACAGCGTGCTGACATGATAAATATATGATTGAGAATAATCGAGTCTTGTGTGTTTTACCCGTGGCCTCCGAGAACATACAGCCGGCGGGTTCATGTCACAATTCTAGGAAATAATACCACATCCGTCGCGTAATCTCGCACTCCAGTATTGTTGTATAATGACGAATTCATTTGAAAAACAACATAACATGATAACTCTAGTTTATATTATGTTACAAGGTAAGTTGAACACTAAGGAATATCAGTACTATTAACATTTTACATCAATACATAACCATAGACTCCTAGAATTGAGTAAAATTGCGGAAAAGCGAACTGTGTTCTATCAAACATATACAAAAACCAGCCGCCATTAAACAGAAATTTCCGATTTGTTGGCTAAGCTATTCGGTCTTCTATTACCGGGGGCTGCGGTTCAATAGAACACTGCACGCTTTTTTTTCAATTTTACTCAACTCTATGAGTCCATAGTTATTTATTGGTAAAAAAAAATATTACTAATACTGATATTAACCCTTTCACTCCTTAATATTTTTTAAAACCTGGTTCCATTTTTATTTTAATGTTTACTGCCTTAGGCTGTATACTGACTTTGTGTCATCTTAACAAATATCTGGAGCTAGTATATCGACTCAGAGAGCTGAAGAGGTTAAATTTACATTGCTACATAATATAATCTTGATTTAGCATGATGTGTTGTTTCTAAAATGAATTCGTCTTTATATAAAAATACTGGAATGCGAGGTGACGCGACGGTTGTGGTCTTATTCCCGAGAATTTTTTATCTGAGCTCGCTGGCCGTATAGTTATCGGAGGCTACGATTTTACCTCAGATTTCAACAAGTTTGACGAGACTTGTCACAGATCAGTGAACATTATTATTTGTTGTGACCTAGTTTCGTTATTGATAAAAAAAAAATATTTACAACGTTGAACCAGATATGCAGAAGGCTAGATCAGACGGCTTATAGGTGGGGATGCAGTCGATTACAGAAGGCTAGATCAGACGGCCTATAGGTGGGGATGCACTCGATTACAGAAGGCTAGATCAGACGGCCTGTAGGAGGGGATGCACTCGCTTACAGAAGGCTAGATCAGACGGCCTGTAGGAGGGGATGCACTCGCTTACAGAAAGTGCGTTACGTTAAGATACAATAATAAATGTTGGGTGGTTGGGCCATCGATTTTAAGCACGCTAAAGCTGTATTTGTGCCAACAGCCGTGGATATTTACACCACTACCACATAAACGTCATTCGATCTCACAGTTATGTTCAACTTAATGTGGTTTTTTTCCAACGTGTACTGAAACCACAACTGGAACTGTTAAACTTCGTTTCTAAATCGGTTGATGTTAGAAGCAGATATCATATCTCCGGAATATGTTTTTAATTATTCAGTGACATGATTATATATGCGATACACTAGCCAGGTATTCGTTCATGAGATGCAAGTTCTGGCTAAACGACAAAAGTGTCAGTATTTTGTCCATCCTAAACTTTTCTGTCAATGTTTATATATATAAACACCGATACACCGTGATATATATATATTTATCTACATGGATTATGTATTTCAATGATGCGAAGTAAGTTTGTGTATACATTTTAGCTCTGCGTTTGTCGTGAGATCTAGAGAGAATAACACAGGTAAGAATCGACATCCTTGTACTCAGGACTGATTGATTTATAGAACCATCGTCATTGCACTTCAGTGAGTAACCATGTGTGCTCCGATCTCTTACTTACACCGTAAGATCTCAGCGGTAGTGTACGAGCTCCGTGTCACCGGCGATGGTCCTCCGTGTAATTTTGAAGACCGTGAAGATATTTTTGTAGATATTTTATTTTTAATATTTTCAAATGAATTTTTGCCCGGTAGCGGAATTCTAGCCTGCTCTTCTCGATTTTGAACTGCCAAGGGTTCTTTTACGTGCTCAACTTGTTTGTTTGTTTAGTAGGGGATTAAAGTCTCTGTAAGCCGAGGCACGAATACGGGGCCTACGTTTTATCGTCCGTCTCCGTTAGGACTAGGAACTCGATCTCACCTGTACTGAGATCAGGGATCTCTGGAAAAATATCCAGATGTCTCCACGCGGGAGCGAACCTGGTACCTTTGACACATGAGGCGATCTCCTAACTTCTACAGTATACCACAACAGGCAATGATACATAGAGTAAACAGAAACAAAGTAGAGGACGGACATGCAAAGTGTGGATGTCTGTTCACTTTCTGTCTATCCACTTTCTGTCTATCATCCGTTCTCAAACACAGCTACTACTACTATTATTATTACTTAAACAGACTACTCTACTATTACCATCTACTACTACTACTACTACTACTACTACTACTACTACTACTACTACTACTACTAAACAGGGCTGAGGTACTGCTACTATTATTACTACTACTCAGTGGCGGCTCGTCATTAAGGGCTAGTGGGGCGGGCCCCACCAAAAATAATGTATAATGTGTATTTATTATTTTATAAATTAAAATATGGCAACAAAAGACAGTGATTTATCCGGATTAAAATGTCTGGCCCCACCAACAAAAATGATCACGAGCCGCCACTGCTACTACTATTACAACAGGCTACTATTGCTGCTACTACCACTACATACTACTATTAAACATGACACAGTTGCTGCTAATGTTACTAATACTATTATTTATGCAGACTACAACTATCATTTATACTACTACTACCACCGCTACTACTGCTATTACTACTACTACAACTACGTATACCACTACTACTACCACTGCTGCTGCTGCTGCTACTGCTACTACCACTATTACTAAATATGGCACATGTACTGCTACTATTGTTACTACTACTATTTTGCTATTACTACTACCACTAGTACTTCTACTACTACTACCACTACTACTACTACTACTAGAATTTCTTGTTCCCAGTGGAACATAGGGCTGCAACTGAAATTTAGCGCTCTCCACTAAACTTTATTTTGATTCATTTTCTTCAATTTTGCCCACAATATTCCAATATTGTTAGGGGCCTGACGTCCATTTGCTGGCTTTTATCATGCCCATTCATCCGCGAGAGCCGCGGTAGCGTAGTTGTTAGTGAACTCGCTTCTCAAGGCTGGTGGTCTGGGTTCAACTCCGCAGTGCGTGTGGAATTTTTCCCGACCGCGACGGCTTCTGGGAAAGTAAAGGCGGCCGGCGATGATGGCCACATCACCCATCGTGTGCCGACGGTCAATGAAAAATACAGGCCCAACACTGTATTGACCTATATACCACGAGGTATGAAAGGGTACCTTTTTTTTTTATTCTTAAGTCTCAACTGTAAGAATTCTTCCTGTGACTCAGGTAGATGTCATTTAGGCTTAAGGTGCAGGTTTGTTGTTTATTTATGTAGGGGAGTAAAGCCTCTTTAGGCAGGCTGAGGCACGTCTTTCAACCTAAGGACGAGCATTTTATTGGTGATATCAGAACGTGTAGGCCAACAAAGATGAAAAATAAGAATGAACTCATTTCGGAGAATCAAAGTACAGTTTCTGTTGCAGCCATGTTTTTATGGGTTTGGATTGTTAGCCTAACACATCTAAATATTCCATAATAGCTAGCAAAGCGTGTCTGAACCGGTATATCAAGTCTGTTTGCATTAAAAAGCTCTTGTTTACTTTGCTTTTACTCGAAGGCAGTGTTGTATCCTTTACCGACAGCAGCGGTTACTGAAAATAACATACGACACACCACGATCGGATAGAACTGCAGAACTAATCGCGCGAATATCGAAATAGGGGAAGACTGCAGTAAAACTTGGTAAATAGCGAAACACGTACAAACAAAGTACTATAGTTTTACAAAATACAGAAACAGTGACAAAACTATAGTACTTTGTTTGTACGTGTTTCGCTAGAACTAAGCGCACATCATTCATTAACTCATTCACACATATGAGTCGATATACTGGATCGTCGGGTCGAATGGGTTCAATCCTCGTTAAGGCCAATGCGTTTTTTTCTGTGGAGAGCATATAGAAAAATCTTAATCTGAACAGTTTCGAGGCGACTGCACTAGCCATACGGTCATTAAATTCCACAGGCACGCGTTCCACCTGTCCTCCTCTTCACCTTTCAACTCCCAACGGAGCACAGGTCTTCAACAAACTTCTTCAAGCTCTTCCTCTCTCCTGCCATCTCTTCCAATTCTTTCCATGTTTGACCTATCCTTTTCATATCAAACTCCCGCCCGTGTGGTACCGGGGCCCGCAAGGGAAGCAAAGAATAGTACTACTGCAACCTACAAGGCATGTCGTAAAAGGCGACTGATGTAGGACCTAGGAAGCTACTCTAGTAAATAAAAAGCAGAAATCGGATGTGCTGGCCTACTTGTAGGCGCATAACTGGCACAACGCACAATCGCTCTTAGGCTCAGATCACATACAAATCCCACAGAGTGATTAACAAGTGGTCGATGTGGAGCGTTCAAAGAAGAAGAAGATATCAACCTCCAACTCTCTTCTCCAGATCTGTCTAGGCCATCCCCATCTTCTACACCGCACAACAAGAGGTAATGCAGACAGTAACAACAGAAACTACTGATATAAGTAAAGTAAAAAGTAAAGGAACCCTTTCATACCTAGTGGTATATAGGGCAATGCAGTGTTAGGCCTGTATTTTTCATTGACCGTCGGCACACGATGGGTGATGGGTCAGCATCACGCCGGCCGCCTTTACTTTCCCAGAGCATGTCTGGTACCCAGTTGAGGCTGCGTCGACCTGAGAGCCGGTCGGGAAAAATTCCACGCGCACTGCAGGAGTTGAACACACCAGCCTTGAGAAGCGAGTTCACTAACAACTACGCTACTGCGGCTCTCATATACTACTGATGTGCAGTATATTTAAGATGATGCGAAGTTAACATCCTGGTTAACTCTGTACGTATGCAGTATATTTAAGATGATGCGAAGTTAACATCCTGGTTAACTCGGTACGTATGCAGTATATTTAAGATGATGCGAAGTTAACATCCTGGCTAACTCTGTACATATGCAGTATATTTAAGATGATGCGAAGTTAACATCCTGGTTAACTCTGTACATATGCAGTATATTTAAGATGATGCGAAGTTAACATCCTGGTTAACTCTGTACATATGCAGTATATTTAAGATGATGCGAAGTTAACATCCTGGTTAACTCTGTACATATGCAGTATATTTAAGATGATGCGAAGTTAACATCCTGGTTAACTCTGTACATATTGAAATATAAATGATTCAAGGAGTAAAAAAATTTAAAAATTACGAATGAATTGGTTGAGTTTTATATGAATCAAACCCTACCTTCCTGTGTAAGAAATAGATCGGGCATAACATGGATGTAAGCCGAAGTGCAATGATGAAGATCCACTCAGTCTATCATTCAGTCTATCTATCAGTCTATTTATCAAGCTACTCAACTATTTCCGTTTGGAATATCTTTATTGCTCTCCGGATATGTCCATAGGTGCTCCGATCTCCTTCTCAATATCTCCAACATCGTCCAGCGACTGACCGTACCAGTTCGATGTTTATTGATGAGCCTACTCATATACCTGTTATGCTGTTTTTATCTTGCTACTCCAATCTTTAATCCCAGCTCTTGCAATCTACGAGTAGTTGACGTGGATTGGTTTAAATGAAAATCTCGCCCGTCTGCCCAGCGTGTTCGTAGCGCGTTGGACTACGGGTGACTATCCCTCTGTGTGTGCGGGTTCAATTCCGCGGGATGGCAGAAAAAGCCACAGATTCCCCAGATTTACGGTGTTCGTGGCACCAAACCGAAGGGTTACGATGTCCATGGCACCGAGCCGAAGAGATGAAAAGCTCAAGTGCTTCTGGATCGGAAAGAAAAAAAAATGAAAATCTTCTTTGCGGCCACACTATCGAAATATTTATCTATTTATCTATCCATCTATCAAACTATATATGTATATCTTCATGCCTGTCTGTCTGTCCGCCAATGTGTCTGTCTATCCGTCATTATGAGTAGATTAAATTTTGCGATAGACGTAATACCGCCTTTTTTCTGATCCAGAAGCACTTGAGCTTTTCATCTCTTCGGCTCGGTGTCATGGGCATCGTAACCCTTCGGTTCGGTGCCACGAACACCGTAAATCTGGAGAACCTGTGTTTTTCTGCAAGCCCACGGAATTGAACCCGTGCTCACAGAGGGCTTGTCACCACAGTCCAACGCGCCACGAACACGCTGGGCAGGCGGGTAAATACCGACTTTAAAGACCTTACTTACTTTGACTTTGCAATCATAAGTTGATCACTTAAGGCCATCCATATTTAGTTTGATCTTAAATTCTTAACTCTTTCACCTTTCTTCTTTCTTCTTCTTATGCTCACCCGCTATGAATTCAGGCGTAACCTGATATGACGCTCCTGACTGATTTTTGCGTGAAGGCTTGCTTTCCTTGTTATCAGTGTTCCTCGTCATACAGGCGTGCCTTCTCGGACTTCAGATGTACACTTTCACCTAATGTTATGCTGCTTAAAATAATTGGTGGCAATTGACACCCTGGTCTGGACGAATTCGTCATTCTTGTTGTATTGTTGTTGATAAACCTTGTCGAAACTTGCTGTTTATCGTCACTGTTTAATTTGAAATTAGTATTGTTACGTGTTTACATTTTCAATTTCTGCAGTTCCACCTTTTGAAATGGACAGCATGGTCTGGTAAACTAGCTGACACCGTCATGCGGATTAGGCGACAACTGTTACAATTGACGTATGCCTCTAAAAATGTGAATATAATAGACATCTGGGTCATGAAATCTGAGTATGACCTCGACCTCCAGGATGTGTTAAACTGATTAAAACCGATATTGGGAAAAGAGAAAATTGTTAAAATCGACATCCCAGTTTAGAAACTTGATTAGAGTCGATAGCCTGATCTAACACAGATAGATATGTACAGCTCATACACACAGCTACATACACACAGCTACATGCCACAGCTACATGCCACACAGCTGCATCAACAGACATGACAAGCTTACAATCTACATTTGACAGCTCAATACCAAACAGCTACATGCCACAGCTACACATCTATGCAACATCTACATCCCAGCAAACAATCTACGATCACACAGGTAAGTAAAGAACCTATCGTGGTATATAGGTCAATACATACCTGTATCATTGAGCCACACGATGGGTGATGTGGTACAGCATCACCGACGCCTTTACTTCCCAGAGCATGCTGGTACCAGTTACTGTCACCTGACCATCGCGGTCGGAAATTCCACGCACACGAGCTGAGCCAGACCCCCAGCCTTGAGCGGTTCACTAACAACAGCTACAGGCTGCCACACAGCTCAATACCAAACAACTACATACCAAACAGTTTCTTGCCACACGGTTACATGCCACACAGCTATACACATCTTCATGTCGCACAGCTCAATACCACACAGCTACATACCACACAGCTACATACCACACAGCTACATGCCACACAGCTACATGCCACACAGTTACATACCACACAACTATATGCACACAGCTACATACCACACAACTATATGCACACAGCTACATGCCACACAGCTACATGCTACACAGTTACATGCTACACAGTTACATCCACACAGCACTACACATATTCTACATGTCGTACAGCTCAATACCACACAACTACATACCACACAACTACATACCACACAACAACATACCACACAAGACACCACATAACATCACACCACACATCTCTTCATGCTACACATAAACAAGAAACTCATCCATATACTGCAGCTTAACAACAACCAAAATTGATTTCCTCATCATTTTTCATTCCCCGCTGAGATGTTTTCATGTTGGCTCTAAATTGTCAAAGATTAGTTTTCAGCTTAGAGAAATCTGACTCCAGTTTTGGTATGAACTCGCGTCTTCACTTGCCTCGTTGTAAATTCATCCACTTTACCTTCCTCATCTTCTGGATTAGAGCTCTCTTCATTAGAAGTAAGCCACATGAACATGTTGTATCCCATCTAATCTCCAGGCTTGCAGAAATCCTTTTTTTTTACATTTTTATCTTGTTATTCATCCCGCCATTAAACTTCCAATTTACATTACGTCCAATTCTTTCTTTCTTTTCAAACCATTTCAGGCCATTTTAAAAACTTTGTCAGTTAGCGGTCTCGGTAGTGTAGAAGTTAGGTGCTCGTCTATCGTGCCAAAGGTACCATGTTCGCTCCCTCGTGGAGTCATCTGGATATTTTTAAGTGTATGTGAGATCAAGTCCTAGTCCTATCGGAGAAGGACCATGAAATATAGAGTCCCCTGTTCAATTTGAGCACGTAAAAGAACCCTTGGCAGTTCAACATCGAGAAGAGCAGGCTGGAAAGCCGCTGCCAGGGCAAAATTCATTAGAAAAGATTAAAAATAAAATTTCTACAAAATATATCTTCATCAACTTCAAAATTACACCTGGGACCCTCGCCGGTGCTATAGAGTTCGTGCACTGCAGCTGAGATCTTTCTGTATAAGATGGAACATACATGGTTTCTCACCAAAGTGCAATGATGATGGTCCAATCAATCAATCAATCAAATAAAGGTTGTAAGTCTCAGAAGGAGAAATGTCAAGTCTGGCTTCTATCATTTTTTTTTTGGGTCACTTCATATTTGATTGATATATTTGATTGATATATTTGATTGATTTATTTGATTGATTTATTTGATTGATTTCTTTGATTAATACGTCATTGCACATTTGGTGAATAGTCATGTGTGCTTCGATCTCTTTTTTGCACAAAAAGGTTTTTTCCTAGTTAAAAGTGCCTCTCGTCATTCAGGCGAGCCTACTCCGTCTTCAGAGGCGCTTGTAATTTAGATCCCCAAGTAAAGTATCAGATCACTAGCGAAGCGTGTTATTAGCTTTGATATCAGCGACCCGATACTGGTGATAAGAAAAACAAGTTTACTTCTGAAGTTGGAGTAGACACGCCTGTATAGTGGAGGACACTGATAAAAAGAAAAACAATCCTTCACGCAAAAAACAGTGCCTGCATTTATAGTAGACTGCGCCTGAATTCATAGTGGAAGAACGCAAGACAAAAAATAAGGAAAGCAAGCTTTCACTCAGAAATCAACACGAAAAGCCATATCAGGTGCCATGACTACCCTTGAATTCAAAACGGGCGAACACAGGAAGAAGAATAATAAAAGCAACCTTCACTCAAAAATGGGTTAGATATGCCAAATCAAGCGCCAAGACTACGCTTGAATTCAAAGGGCGAACGTAAGATGAAGGATGAAAGCAAGCATTCACGCATAAATCTGTGAGAGAAACTATATCAGGTGCCATTACTACCCTTGAATTCATAGCAGACGTACAGGAGAAAATACTGTAATTGTTCACGTAGAAATGTTACTTGTTTTATATGATGATCACGTGATACACAAGTATAGATCTTTCTTTGTGAAGAGTTGTCAGCACGCTATTGAGATGCTGTCATATTGTTCAGATAAGATAAGCATAGAGGTAAAAGATAAATGTATGAGTGGATAATATCTATCGACTGAGTGGGATATATAAATAGAGTGGGAGGGAGTTTATTTTAGAGAGTTGAAAGGCAGGAAATAAATGGGGAGTGGGTGTGTGTTGGAGATGTAGGAAGGAGGGGAATAGGAACATTAGTAAAGAAAGAGGATTGAAAAGTTGAAGTGTGTTCATAATTGACGTAAGATGACAATGTTATTTTATGTGTATTTCTCTTGTGCTGTGGCATTTGCTGATCTTGTTCTGCTATTACAGAGGTCGGCCTTTATGCCTCTTCTCTACGTTATATTATCTACTTCTTCTTCGAAAGCTCCATATCGACCACTTGTTAAACAACTCTGTGTGATTTGTATGTGATCTGAACCTAAGAGCATGTGCGTTGTGCCAGTTATGCACCTACAAGTAGGCCAGCACATTCGATTTCTGCGATGCTTTTTATTTACTAGGATAGCTTCCTAGGTCCTACATCAGTCACCTCTTACAACATGCCTTGTAGGTTGCAGTGGTACTATCCTTTGCTTCCCTTGTGGGCCCCTGTACCACACGGGCAGTTATCTTATCTAATGTTGACTCTGATAGTCATTCTTTGTGATGGTATATCTTTTTTCCAAGGGTATGCTCACATGTGCTAGTCCAGGCTTCTTTAACTTTGCGCCAGTGGTCTTCAATACTTCCTCCATCAGGGAACACCAAAACGTTGCAGATATTCATCAATAGATGCCTGCGCAGGATACTTCACCTGCGATGGTATGACAGGACTACAAATAGGGAACTCTGGTATAGAACATGACAACGTAAGGAGCAGAAGGTGGAGATGGATAGGACACACACTGAGGAAACCCCTAACAGCATCACAAGACAGGCTCTACGACGGAACCCCAGGGAAATAGAGGTAGGGGAAGACCCAGGAACACCTGGAGATGGGAGTTGGAGACAGAATGCAAGAAAACGAGGAGAGAGTGGAGAGATCTGGAAAAGATGCCTTGGATATGAGGGCTTGGAAGGCCTTGGTTGCGGATCTATGCTTCCCTAGGGGCGAAGGGTGAAGACGAAGTTACTTTGTATATGTACTAACATCATGAATATTCCTAGTAGCGTAACGTATGGATGTGAAACATGGACATTTAACAAAGCAGGGGAAAAGCATATATATGTGATTTTGAATATAAATCTCTCCCGTGTGTTGCAGTGGTCCACAAGAGGAGTAAAGAATAGTACCACTGCCACCTACAAGGTATGTAGAGGCGACTGAAGTAGGGGCATAGGGAAGCTCATCATTATCAAATAGCTTGTCCTGAGCAGAAATTTACCACCCCAACAGTCCTTCGGAATTGCCCTTTTTCTCTCTCTCTTCTCTCTCTTCTCTCTCTCTCTCTCTCTCTCTCTCTTAGACCAGATGTCACGCCTCTGCCGCTGTAATGTTCAAACCATCAGTTACGTCCTGAATCATCTTCTAGTGGCTTCCCTTCTATTTGTCGGTATGCTTCCTTCGATGATGGTCTCCAGCCATTCGTGTCTTTATAGTCAAATCCTCATTTCTTTATTTGAGACAGACAGCAGAGCTCTAGTAATAAATGGAAATCGGATATCACTGGCCTATCAACAAAGTTAGTATCAATACAAATTACAAGGGTAAAAGACGAAAAAGGTGAAGAAGAGTATAAGTCTGAATCTACAGAGAAGGATTGAATTTTGCGATTATATATAGCTGGTTCCTCACGCAAGGCCCACTTCCAAAGTATTTCAGACGAACTCTGACGACAACAATTTGATTAGAAATAACTCGTGAATAAGATCCAATTCCCAAGATGAGCAACGGAACCATTAGTCACAGACACATTTGATGAAGTGTTAAATAACTCTGTATACCATACCATCACACTGGCGGTATCGGTTTTCAAATTGTCTTTGTGTTTTCATCATCTCATGTGCGCCACGTAGAAGTCGGATATTCAACATTCTCTGTCTCCTCCTACCCTGATTTTACGGTTGCAATGTTCTAACGTCCGCCTCAGCCCGAAAGATGACGTCTTTCTATTGATGAAAGCTTCTGTCTCGATATTCTACCTTTCTTAGTATGATGATACATCAAGCTTCTCTGTGTCTGATCATCATTCAATAGCTTTCCTTAATGATGATACAAAGTCCTTCGGAATTGTCTCTCTTGATCTCATCTCTACTCTCTCTTCTTTACTGATGACGTGCCGTAATGTTCAAACCATCAGTCTCCTGAATCCATCTTCTAGTGCTTCCTCTTTCTTATATTTGTGAGTAATAGCCTTCCTTCATGTGTCTTCAGCCATTCTGCTTAATGTCTAATACTCATTTCTTCTTTTGTGCAATAAGAAAAGCGCCCTAGAAATAAGTTGCCCAGAAGTGTACTGCTAGCCACTTTGCGATACTGGCACAGCTAATGCTCGGTTCGTCACATGCAAAATGGCTACCACTCCAAGACGATTACAAGCAGTTTGCATATGCTTTCGATAGGTGAGCATCCTCGTTAGACAACGAAACTTTGAATTTGAGGCGTATCTGCCAGGGTAGTAACACGATTATTACCGACGTTTATCGATCACGCGCGGACAGTTCTTCAAATTGTTTGTAACTTAACGACGTTGGCCACCATGAAAGTCAAGCAACCTGAACGAATGTCCTAGAAATACGACTTGTACGTTGATATAGCCTAAAGAATAAAGCCAACCGTTCACATATTAGTCACAGAGACCGTTTTTGCTGAAGTCGTTCAGAATAACTCCTTCCTTCATATCTTGCTGGGGTAGGCTATCGTGGATTTTCTTGACCTCATTCAATACCTCAACATTAATCATTTTAGCAGTCCATGGGATCTCACCATTCTTCTGTAAACCATGGACAGATAAAATAACAAAATTATAGTATTATGTATAAAGATACGAAGGGTTAGGGTAGACCATAGTGGAAGGAGGCATCCAGTCTAAGAGAAAAAGAGAAAGACAACGGAGAAGATAGTTTGGGGATGCTACTGTTAATCATAACGGCTGCAAATCTGACCTGAGAGAGAGAGAGAGAGAGAGAGAGAGAGAGAGAGAAATTGTGATGGACTGTTAGGGTGGAAAAGTTGTACTCAGAGCTATTGGATAATATATATATATATATCCTTCTTCGAACGTTCCATATTGACCACATGTTAACCACTCTTTGTGATTTGTATGTGATCTGGGATTAAGAGCGATTGTATGTTGTGCCGGTTATGTACATACAAGTAGGCCAGCACATCCGATTTCTGCAACGCTTTTTATTTACTAGGTTCACTTTACTAGGCCCCTACCTAAGTTGCCTCTTACACATGCCTGGTAGGTCACAGTGTTAATATTCTTTTTTTTTTTGTGTGTGTGCTCCGACAACACACCGGCGATATATATATTCAAAACAAAATGCTACTGAAAAATTCTTAGTATAACGACCTTGACAGAGAAGAGAAGAAAAAAAACCAAAGACATACTACAAGACTAACATATCGTGGAGCATTAACTCAAAAACAACAACACGTCGTTTGCTCTTTAGAAATAACAATTAATTTGGTGGAAGAAAAGGAAGAGAAAAAAGATAAAAATGGTGGAGGGGTGGGGTGGGGGGGGGGGTCTAGTCTCATCTTCAACGAGGCTCCTGCAGAAAGAAGGTTGAGAACCACAGCTCTAGAGAAACTGTGTACACACAATCACCAGAGAACTGTTGATCTCTCCCTACCTTTTCGGATGTCAATCGATGAATGATGTATAAAAGAGTCTTCTACATCCAAGGCTGGATAAAATGTAATGTATTACAATGAACCAAGTCACAATTGACAAATTTATGTAAACAGTAACAACATTACATCTATCTGAATCGAATGACAAAAACCTAAAAGCCGCTTTAAAAAGCAAAAGTAGACCAGATATATATATATATATATACAGAGACCTGAATAACTCTTTGTCTCTAGTAAGTTTTCCCGCCTCTTCTATTATGTTCAAGGTTTCTTTGATGTCCTGCTGCCACCTTCATCTTGATCTTCCCCTGCGTCTGCTTACAGGTACCATACCTTCCAATACTGTTCTGTCCAAACCACCGTGTCGTTTAACGACCGAAATGCTTCATTTTCCATAATCCTGTTTTTCCTCAGAGCGTCAGGATAAGAAAGTATTTATAGAACTGGCTTTTGTGTGCGCTTCATAAACAGTATTTTGTCGTCTCTGTTATCTCTGAGGTTACCTTTTTGCGTGGATGGTCTTTTGCTTTTATCCATTGTATCGGAGCAGCATTGCTCTTTGGGGCGCACTGTCTGTCGACAACCTGCTATGTGGCCGAACAATTTATTTGCTGTTTTTTTAATAAGTTCAGTACTGATGCTGTACCTACTTTTTTCCCGATGTCTTCATTTCTAGGCTGGTCTCTTCTTAATATTCCCAGCATTCTGCGTAAACACTTCATCTCTGTCGTGACTAGTTTTCTTCTATCGTTAAGTCGGCGTCCAGGTTTGGCACTTATAGTATAATGTTGGGAGAAAGATTGTGCTGTACAAGGCTCTTTGAGTATTCATGGTGATATTCTTGCATTTCAAAATTGATGTCATTTGTCTCATGATATTTTATCAGTTATCAGTTATATGAGGACTATCATCATAGCACTACGAACAAGTCCATAGGTGCTCCGAACACGTCCATAGGTGCTCCGATCACCGTCTCAACAAATCCAGAAGCGTCCATCGGCCCAACACGCCAGTTCGATGTTGATTAATCAATCTCTCACATATTTGGTAAGTCGTTCTTTTCGGGCTACACCAATATTGACACGCATCTCCCTCTATCTGGTCAGCGAGTGGGATTCAAAACCCCGAAACTCTGTTCGGAAAGACTCAATGTGTTAAGAATGTCATTTCGGTCAATCGCAGCTCCCTCCGATATTGTAGCCAAGCCAGCTAATCTATCAGCTACCACAAACCCCTGCGTGACAAAAATGAAGGGGATTTCTCTGATCACATAGAATTCCTATCATTTGATTTGCTTTATTGTTATCCATGTTAGATTTCGATAGTTATTCTGTTCGATTGACAGCTCTAACTGAAATATAACGTTTGATTTGATCCTAAAATAGATTTGTGTCTACTGCGGTCCTGAAATACCTTCCTTTTTATATCTCTCCGTCCTAATATTTCATTTCCCTCTTTGACACATCTGGGCTAAATCTGCAAGCGTTGATCAAATACTGAGAGGCCGTTATTTCAGTAAATGAGCCGACATTGGACACCAATCTTTGCCCACTGTCAAAATATTTGCCCATTGACCCACAGATTTCCCATCGTCTCGATATTTTTATTTCCCATCCGCTGGTGGTTGCTGAAAGGGAAACAATCCCATAAAGTATTGAAAATGATAGTGACAACAAACCACAACAAAAGGACAATGATATAGATATGGCTAGACCCAAGAAAATATTTTTATGAAGATGCTGGATTGTTTTGAATTGTTGTTGTCAAGAAAAAAGTGCGAGAAACTATTTAACAGTTTTTGTTTTTCTATGGATCAAGCCCAAAAAAATGTAATAATATTTTCATGATTTTACACTTGATGTTAATGAGTCCACAAGCATTATTTATGCCATCTTTTGCAAACGTTGTGATAGGACTTACATTGGTGAACTGGCAAGAAAGTTTATGATCTTTTAGGAGTCTCTGTAGCGTCTATGTGGCGTAGAGGTAAGATGCTCGCCTCTCGTTACAACGGTACTCGGTTCGTTCCACGTGTGGAGCTATCGGGATATTTTCTCCCAGAAATCACTAATCTCAATGTATGTGAGATCGTGTTTGTTGTTGTATGAGTGCTGGGAGTATCAAGAAGAGACCGATTTGAAGCCATCAAGAAAACAAAGGGGTATAACATCAGTACTGAACTTCATCAACAATATATTAAATAGTTTGATCACGTTAGCATGTTACCAACAGTGTGCCACAAATGCTATATAGATAGATAGATTATATTTCACTAAAGACAATAAAATATAAAAGGAATTTATTTTTTACATAATAGAAGGAAAGAAGAAAACTACATTTATATAATGAGTTTTGACAAGAGAAAACACATTCTGAAACGATTTATTTTATTGATATTCATTATTCACAAAAAGCGCACCTACTTTTCCCCCATTGACAGCTGTGCGTGCTCAATGACCTAGTGTAGTGGCTGACTGCACAAGCTATGAAATTTATACATTTTAAAGCCAACTTCATAAGATCCCATCAGTAGACTAAACAGAAAACAGCACACAACAATATTTCGATTAAGAACAGGTTATTGCGGGCGCAACCATCACATGCACAGAATAAAGCCTGCTCAGACTTCACAGTGTGCATGTCAGAGTAAAACATAGACCCCAGAGCACATCCTACAGTCATGTCCATCATACATACACCAACGTAACGAAACATGACCTCAAGAACGAAGCTTACAGAGCGAGCTATGGGAAACTCTCTAGGAACTCCAACTTACATGCAGCTTCATAGAGACGACCCATATCATGGTTTAGACGAGCATACAAAACCGAACATAAAGAAGAAAACTAATTTAACCCTTGCACCCTTCTGTGCTGATATATTGACTCGTTGTACTTTTTAAGATGTCTCAAAGCTGATATATTGACTTGTTATACTTTTTAAGATGTCTCAAAGCCGATATATTGGCTTGTTGTACTTTTTAAGATGTCTCAAAGCCGATATATTGACTTGTTATACTTTTTAAGATGTCTCAAAGCCGATATATTGACTCGTACTTTTAAGATGTCTCAAAGCCGATATATTGGCTTGTTGTACTTTTTAAGATGTCTCAAAGCCGATATATTGGCTCGTTGTACTTTTTAAGATGTCTCAAAGCTGATATATTGACTCGTTATACTTTTTAAGATGTCTCAAAGAAGATATATAGACTCGTTGTACTTTTAAGATGTCTCAAAGCCGATATATTGGCTTGTTGTACTTTTTAAGATGTCTCAAATCGATATATTGGCTTGTTGTACTTTTTAAGATGTCTCAAAGCCGATATATTGGCTCGTTGTACTTTTTAAGATGTCTCAAAGCCGATATATTGGTTCGTTATACTTTTTAAGATGTCTCAAAGCCGATATATTGGTTCGTTATACTTTTAAGATGTCTCAAGCTGATATATTGACTCGTTATACTTTAAGATGTCTCAGCGACATACTGATTATTTCAGTATACGTTACAATATAAATACGTCAGAAGGTAAAAAATAATTATTGCGATGTGAAAGAGTTAACCAGTTCATAACTTGGGAAAGAAAACATGAAAAGATTTGAAAATGGTCTCGGTGACTTTACAAATTTCAGCAGGCAAAAACTGTCAAAATTTAATGATTCTAGAGATTATCGTTCTTAAATGTTCCTGGAACACATAAATGAACAATTAAGATATTAGAAATAATGAATAAGAAATTCTGTATACACTGTCCAGTACCGCACACACTTTCTGTGAGCAGTTTTCCTTCGTTCTCATTACGTGATAATTCGTATTAGTCATTTTAGACGATGAGTAAATCTAGACTATTTATTTTTGAAATCCCAGAGCAAATACTGGCACCAGTACCTACGAAAATCTGTCAACAGTCCAGACATTTGAGTAGGGAGAAATTTGCTATTTCCAGTACCGCCATGTTGGGTTTCCATAACAACATAAACATTAAAAAGTATGATAGTGGGTTATAGTTCTTGCATGTATCAATCATTAATGACGGAACAAATATTTGTAGAAATATTGCAATGTTAATATAGTCCCCGTTCAGGGAATTCTCCAACGTTTTAACACGTATAGTATACTGTTATACGTTACATATGGCCTGCAAGCAATTTCTCCATACCACTCTATCCTAGGCAACTCGATCAATCTCCTCCATAAAACTGAGACCGATATTTCTTGCCTCTCTCGTTTCATGGTCTCCTTAGGTCGTCCTCTCTTTCTTAAACCCTTTGCATCCCACTTCAATGCCTGCTTTGATATTCTTTGATAATTTTTTCTCAAGGTGTGTCCAACATATCTCTATCTTCTTCTTCTTATAACCGTTGTTACTAGCGGTTGACCAAACATTTCTCTGAATGCATCACTTCTGAATTCGTTCTATTTTATGTTCATTATTTTTCACAGACATCTATTTCTAAATGCATTCAACTTGCATTCTATGTCTTTAGTCATTTTCCAACTCTTGTTGGCATATGTTAGGATTGATACAACATTTGAATTGAAAATTCGTAATTTAGTTTTAATACTATATAACTTGCAGTTATCATTAACCAATAACTAAATCATTTGTTTGTTTCATAGTGGACTTAAAGCTACAATTAAAATTGAGACACTCTCCTTCAACCTAAGAACAAGTTTTATTTTAGTTATATCAGGACGTGTTGGCAATACGAACTTGACAAATAAGATTTCATTACTTATGGAGAATTTGGTTAACATTTTATAGCACCATTTGATAGCATAATTTGATAGCATAATTTGATAGCATAATTTGATAGCATAATTTGATAGCATAATTTGATAGTATAATTTGATAGCATAATTTGATAGCATAATTTTATAACACAATCACACTTCTTGTATATTTGGTCCTTTCTCTCCACCATGTTTCCTTCTCTTCTTCTTATGTCTATGGTCAACTCTGTGGTTCTACTTCCTGGTTGGGGTATCAACTTACATCGAGTGGTTGCTTCCTTACTTATTCCATCGCGTGCAGAGATATCAGTATCGATCGCTTTACTTGTTTCCTTCACACGGTTAAGTTAGGGTCCTCGCTGTTCTTGGTGTGCAAACACTTTAGAAACACTGCTGTTGTAACAAGAAGTGGGAGTAGCACATCGAATAGTGCGTTGCATTCTTCTTTGGGATACGATTAGCTCACCCCCCGTTATGGTGGCAGAGGATGCCAGACTGTCCACTCTCTCATTCCCCTGACACCCATATGCCTCAGAACAAAGATGATTGTAAGTCCACAAATTGGTGACACATTTAGTGAATCAGTCCATTGTCTGTGGAGCACCAAAACAGTCTCAAGAGCACATCCTGCAAGACTGTCCCAGTATGAACAGTGTGAGAATGAAATTCTGGACAACAGAAACAACTCTACAAAACAAACTATGGGGAACGGGTGAAAAACTCAAGTTCACCGCCGTGTTTATGACACATACCGGAGTAGTCATTTAGCAGAAGCTGATCGCAGAAGAAGAAGTAGTCCATTGTCTGCACACTGAATCAGCCTCTTCGTGTACAGTTGTTGATGTTGGGATTGGTGTTTGGGCTGGTTATGTGTATGTAGACCTCTCTTCAAGTGTCTCCCTTAGCCCATCTGTTCAGCCAAAGTTTTCGTTTGCTAACTACGGGGCTAACAAGTGTATACACATTCATTTGTAACAGAAACTACAGTACTGACATAGTCTTTTGAAATAATGTGTGCATTATGTTTCATTAGAAACGCTGTATTTAAAATACAATTTAAATGTTTGTGATACGTTGTAGACTATCACAGAGAGCTACATTGAAACACTGTAACGGGTACAGTGCAAGAGGAAGATCACGCAAAAGATGGAACGACGGTATCTCGAACAGCCTTAAGAAAATGAATTACAGCTTACAAAGTGCCGTGGAATAAGCACACACAAGGTCACTACCTTCCCCCTATACCATCATCAAGGTGCGTATCTTTTATAGGACGCTGCTCTCTTTGCAGTGCATCTGAAATTCACTCTGTCTCTTGCCAGTTCACCCACTTCACCGATGGTCATGTTCATGGTTTCTTTAATATCTTGTAGCCATCTTCTTCTTGGTCTGCCTCTGCGTCCTGGGACCCTGCCCTCTAATATTGTTCATTCCAGGCCATCGTGATGCTTGATGCGACCAAAGTATCTAATTTTTCTGTATAGTATGTTGCTTATCAGCCAATTCTCTTTAACATTTTCTTTCAGGACATCAGTGTTCTTTCTTTTTTCTGTCCATGGTATTCGTAGGATCTTTCTGTAACATTTAGTTTCAAAGGGCTGGATTTTCGTTCTTGTTTTTGTGTAATAGTCCATGATTCACAACCATAAGTAGCCACTGGGAAAATGCATGCTCTCAATATTTTTAATTTTAATATTTTGCTGGTGCTTTGCCACACGTTCTTCATAGTGTTTAACATCTTGATCGCCATTGCTAATCTTCTTGAGATCTCTTTGGAGCAGTCGCCGTTATTGTTAACTATTGAACCCAGGTATTCGTACCCCAACACGACAAACATTAATATAAAGAAGTAAATGCTGAAAGAGAAGAAGAGGAACATAAGCTGTAGCCATAATGAGACAATCATGTTTACATGTACCTTATCTTGTAGCCGGATGCGAAAAGGATTATAAGAGAGGGAAATAAAGAGATAGAGAGTATATATGAACGTAGCGTTGGATTATCGACAACTAAGTACTAATAGCGGCCTCAACATTTTTTACCGATGGTTCAGACGTATCGATTGCCGACTGTACGTGTCAATACGTAATCGGATATATCGACCTTATATTAAATAAATTGAACTGAGAGTGCGCATGTCGATAAAGGACCACACGTGACGATATGGAACTAGCATGCTGATTAAGTAACGAACATTCTCGATAATTGGCCAAACGTATCGATATCGAGCGTGATTCTGAATACACGTTTGAAATTTTAGCAATAACAATAGCTATCATTTAACAAGATCGATACCGCATGCATGTAAAACTCATCAGCGGATACGTGAAATTGTGTAGTTTTAGATGTAAAAATACTGCTTCTTTTTTTTTCTTATTTTTCGAACGCACCACTTGTTAAACCACTCTTTGTGGTCTGTATGTGATCTAAGCCTAAGAGCGAGTATTACTTTGGGAAAGTTATGCGCCTACAAGTAACTCCTGCGACGCTTTTGATTTACTAGGGTAGCTTCCCTAGGCCCCTACCTCAATCGACTCTTACGATATGTCTTGTAGGTCACAGTGTTACTATTATTTACTTCCTTGTAAACCCTGACAACACAGGGACGGTTTTAAACTAGAAAATATAATCCATACTGAGATAGAACCCTCTTTCCGCTTCCATTCTTCTGTATGTCGTGACAGCTATTTGTAGTACTTAATAGATAACTCCTGGCATATCCCTTATATGACGTTACAATCAAAAACAGTAAGCGAGTCGTCGATTTGCTATTCATCACGTATACGTTTAGTAGTTCGCCGTTGCTATCTGAACGGTATGTCTATTTTGACAGTTAGTAAAAATTCAAGTGCTTGAAATATAAGTGTTACAGAAGAGTCTTCGTATATCATGAACAGAGAAGAGAACAAATAGATATATCCAGAAAGAACTCAAAATCAAAGAAAACTTGCTGATGTACAGGTAGGAAAGATAAAATTGAGATAT